>LR750852.1:118612-151112 GCA_902729485.2 Mus minutoides | reverse complement strand
AAGTGTAGCTTTGTTGGAGGAAGTGTATGACTGGGGTTGATATTGGGGTTTCAAATGTCCAATCCAGGCCTGGTATGGCTTTCTCTTCCTGCTTCCTGCAGATCCAGATGTAGAACCCTGGGCTCCTATAGCATCATTCCGTACTACAGACCACAATATTTCCCACCATGACAATAATGGACTAAATTTTTGAATTGGTAAGCCAGCCCCTATTAACTGTTTCCCTTTGCAAGAGGTGCCATGGTCAAAGCATGTCTTCTCAATAATAGATTGCTGACCAAGACAGTTGCTGAAAACTGAGAGCTCTTTTCGCACTTTGCCTCACTTTCTTGTATTTTCCCTTTTTTCTACCACAGTGATTCTTTCTTGTCCAACAAATCTCCGGGACTCTGGACTCTCCTTGATTCCAGAGCAAAACTTCTGGGAGTTCCTTCACTCCCACCTACTGCTCGCTGACAAGTTGCAGAATTGGCTCTTGTTTTTCTGGACCCCTCCCATTTCTTATCTTTGAAGTTATTCCTTTGACCATAACATTATCTTGTGCATTTCTGATTCTGGGCTTTTTCTATGCTTTTAAACTCCCTGAAACATCTGTATCACTCAAAGGCAATGCATAACTCTGAAGTAATTTGTTCCTTGCCCTCTGTTATTGAGCCATATCTGTATAACTGTAATTATAATTCTACTTACACATGTGCTGCATTTTAAGATTTTTCTTCCATGGGCCTTTCTACTGGATGCATGCAGTCTTTCCTGGGTCCTTATTGAAGACTCCCTCAGCTTTGAGAAGGCAAGCTCAGACTTGTTCTGCCACTGTCAGCTAGCCCACCTAGGGTGGAGTCTTCAGACCTAGATAGGTCTATTGTTCTGCCACTTCTGCAGGTATCTCCAGGATGTCACTACCTGCTGAGAGGCTGAACCTGTTCTCCTGACACTATCCTGATGAAAGGAGATCCTGGTGTGGTGGAGGATGAAATTCCCCTCCCCACCACCCCACCCCCATATAAGATCAGATTCTTAAATAAACTTTGGGCTTTGATCAGTATCTTTGTCTTGGTCTCATTATTTCTCTCACATTTTTCTCCCATACAGCCCCAGTCTCCTTTTCAGGAAACTGGTTCGTGTAAATGCCCATGGCTACACCTTATAAAATCTATCATCCCTATTCAAATAACCTTAAGAGAAAAAGAGAGAGAGAGAGAGAAAGAGAGAGAGAGAAAGAGAGAGAGAGAGTATTGTCTCCCACCTAATGTAGGAACATTATAAGGTATGTAAAAGGCATGCTCTCTGCCAGAGCCTTGCCTCAAAATTGTGGACTTCCTTTCTGAAACCAGCTTCTCTAAATTCTTTGTTGAGCATAGTACCATTTCCCTGGCAACTAGATTGCAATCTCAGAGTCACTCACTGCCCTTACAATAGCCCATCACCTGTCTGTCACAAGTCCTATGAATTCTGGCTCCATAACATGCTCACATTCATCACTGCCTTGTAGTTTAATTGTTGCCACCATGATCCAGGCTTTATTACTTTTTATCTCAACTACTGCAGTGATGTCTTGATTTGTTCTAATTCATTTTTAAGTCTCTGTCTATAACTACCCCTGCCACAGTTTTTCAAAGTCTCAGCAGCAGTGAAAAGGAACTCTTAATATGTCCCTTAATTTACAGTGATTATGACTAAAAACTTTGCAATTTAATTGAGAGGGGAAGGAACATTTTGGTGCAGCAGTTGGGTGACTTACTATATGCAATGCATTTTACTGTTATGATTTTATTAACTCACTTGATAAATTAAAACTATTATGGCAGACATAATTGATTACCTTTGCAATATACATTTGCATACCTCTGTGTTCATTCAAAACAAAATCCTAGCTGTATTTAAGTTGCCACCAGCCTCAAAAGAGAATTCTAATTACATAATCTGGAATGATCCTGTATTTCCTGGCTGTTTTAATTAGTATAAGGCAATTAATTGTATGTTCTGAAATGATCCACATAGGAAAGAGGACAGCTCATGTTTCATAGGTAACTAAGGGATCTGCTGTGTCTTAAAGAGGTAAAATGGTTGGTGCCTTTCTTGTCTGCCTCAGACATTGGTTTTAGGTCATGAAAACACCTAAAAGCAATACAGAATCGGGAACTATTCATCTGAAGGGAGAGAAAACCACATACTTTATCTCCACTCTGTGGACTACTTAATACATCAGGTAGTATTTTCTCTTACTCATGCTATTTCCATTTCAGGTAAAGTGGTCATTCTTTGCAGACAAAGTCTGCCTGTGAGCAAGCCAGCCACATATAGGCAAGCTGTATTTACTTGAGAGCTGCAGCAGAGCTAAGATCGACAATTATAGTCACTAAGTTGTGTATGTAGACTTTGTTTTCTCCATATTTCAAATATGATGAGCTCTCCTACCTTTTCAAACCAGTAGAACAATTTCTGACATACTGTACAATGTGAAAATAAACTTTTAGAGAGTAATATTTCATGGATTTCTCCCAATATTCTGGTATTAGTTTTGCTTTGCTTCGTTTTGTTTTTTTATTGCTGTAATGCAGCACTATGGCTAAAGCAACTTAAGGAAGAAAGAATTTATTTTGGCTTGAAGATCAGAAGGAGGAGAGTACGAGTGGCACATGTGAGGCGTGGCAGCAAGTAGTAAACATGGTGGCTTGAGCAGAAATCAGAGCAGAGTCTGAGAGCTCACATCTTGAAATGTAAACATGAAGCAGTCAGAGTGAACTAGAAATGATAGAAGACTTTAAATTTTCAACCCTACCCCACCCCCCACCTCAGGAAGGCTATGCTTCCTAAATCTACCCAAACAGGGCCACCAGCAGGAAAACAAGAATTGAAAGTCCCTCAGACTATGGAGACTTATCATCCAAACTACCATAGCCTCTATGAGAAGTGTGCATTACCATTCTTTGAAAACACTGAGAGAAGTTACAGAACTTTGTCAAGGTCACACAGCATGTTATTATCTGAACATGGAAATGAACAAAAAGATTCCACTTCTAGAATCCTTGCCTGTTCACTGCATTTGCACACCTCCTTGTGTATAATCTATATATGCACAGGACTCAGAGAGCAGGTCATGCTAGTTTTGTGTGTTATATTTATTAGAAAATATGAGAGGCCACAGCATGATAACACGATTACAAAACCTTATTTTGTATGTATTGTAGGAAGGCTGGCAGGAGGATGGATGAAAAGGCTATTTGAAGGGAAACACTGGATCTAAAATGAAATTACATTATGGATGAAAAAGAATTAGCTCCCTATCTCACCTCAGGGCCAATCTCTGGAAGTGATGAATTCTCAAAGAAATCTTCACACATGGCTTAACTTTTCAATGATACTCATAGACCCTGGCCAACTAGAAGTCATGCTCTGCACCAGGGGTAATTTTAAGATCTTTAGTCTAGAGTTCATATTCTGATTTTAATGAACTATTTGTGCACACCTTTATCTCTTTTACACTTGCTATTTCTTCTTGAATTTCGGGTGTCAAGCATTATTTCATATTAGTACTTTTAGTTTCCTCCTAAGGAAATTTAACTTGCTTGCAGATAATTTAAAAATACAAGGAGCGTATATTTACTAAAAATAGAAATAACCTCAGCAGTTGGATGTCTTTGTTATATGCAATGGGACATATGTTATATGCAGTGGGACATACGGTGAGGGCAATGTTAGCATCCTAGAAAATGAGCTTAGCTCAGTGGAAAATTCTGGTTTATATTTTCAACAACTTCTTTCAACTTCCATTTAGCTAGCAAATGAAATAAAGTCCATGTTTGTGACAAATTGAAAATGTACAGTCTGGTTTTGTTCCTAAAGAGAAGTTAGGGCCACAAATTAAATATGCCTGGTAGATCTTTGTGGTTATTTGATTTAATAAAGAAACTGGAAAATGACAGCCTTGGTGTTTATACCTAACTCTTCATTTTGTTTTTAACTGTAGATTAAAGTAGCCCCTCCCTACATAACTTCTGTTTAAAAATATGTGACATGTAATTTACAATCGTTTTCCAACAACAGCAGATTGTAATGTTCCTATCACTCTAACAGTAGACTTCAACAAAAAGGAAACAATGTTCTATTTAACAGCCTGAATATTCAGCATAATTTTTCTTTCTCCACTATCACTAAAAGACACTAAAGAAACTGTTAACAACAAAGAGAGAGATTGATAATACCATATAGAGATGCATGAGGTGGACAATGGCTTAAAGTCATTATTAGTCTGAATTTATTCCTGGAGCCACAGAAAACCAGACGCTCTCAAATCTTCATTCAATACAAAGTATTCTAGAAAGTGATTTCAGGGAAAAGAGAGAACATAATCTGGTGCCCTCTGGAATTTTTCATTTTGCAATATGTTTTCTGCCTCCTAACAGGAGGCTAAGTCACATTGCATATTGTATCACAGCACTGTAAATTTTATTAATGGAACCCTATTATCTATCTAGTTGGAAAAATGGAGAGTGCAAACAGGTTAAAAATTTTCTTTTAACTATTAATTAATGTGCCTGAAGTGGTCTACTTTCTATTAATTTCATTGTACTAACAGAAAATGCTGTCAGAGCAGCTATACATGCTAATCGGTGCTGCTTACAACATACTAAAGTTAGAGACATATCTCCTTCTAAATCAATAACAGTCCTACAACCACAGGTATTACTAAATACTGCTCATGCCAGCGCATGTGACAAAGCTAATTCTACAAACTTCTAAATGCTTCTAACTAGATTGGTGCTTGTTTTAGAATGACCAAATCAATAAAAGTTATACATTCCATTATGATCTACAACCAATGTACTAGCAAGAAAAACACAAAGCAAAAAACAGAATTTAAACCATGTGGGCATAATTTAGGTTTGGGAATACAGTACATAAGTCCTATTGGCTGTTTTCTTTTTCTAATTTAGTTTATAGAAGGAACATTTACTAAGTAGCAGTTATCCCATATAAAGCTTAGAGAAAACAGAATCTCAAAGAGTCATTTAAACTAATAACAGATGTTTTCCAATCTTTTTATTTAAAAACAACATGGATACATTCTCCTGGGTTTGAGAAAAGAAGGGAATTTGTTGCTCCAGTACATGGGAAGGGAACAGATACTCTGGATAATTTCACTAGGGTTGAGGACTGGCATGTCCATCTTTTATTGGCTTTCTTTCTTCTTCCTGGTTTCTCAGTGTGTAGTGGTATCTCCACATTTATCCTATACAAATGCCTGTATATAAACAGACAGGTATAAAATGAATGGGCAAAGGTCGGGTCAGGAACTTTGGGAAGGTCATGAAATACCTGCCCCTCTGGGAGGGAGAGGCTGATTAACATTGCTCAGACCACAGGGCAAGAATCAACCTGCAGGTGGTGACATATTCCGCAGGACTGACTACTACCCACCTTCAGACAAGGGAAGTCCTTGTCACCTCATTCCCTAAAGACCAACCAGTTTAAAGGATGCACTGTTCTACCAATCATATTGTACCTAGTTGCTGACACTCTCTCCTGCCCCTGGAAACTATATAAAAACTCACCAAATAGGCATCAGGGGTAGCTGCCTTTCCTTTGGTCTAAGATGACCCCAGTGCACTGGAACAATAAGTTCCTCTTGCTTTTTGCATAGATCTCAGCTCCACGTGATCTCAGCAGGTCCCTGGTCATCGGTCATCAAAGACTCCCCAGAGTCTGACATTTGATGGGCTGGAAAGTGACTTCTTGTGGGAACACACTGGATCTGTAAATCAGAGGTCTTGAGCTTTTACCTCAGTTCTTGTTTGTCTTGCTCTTCATCAAAGTCTGAGTCTGTAAGTCTGTTTGAACTTTTGCTTGCAAGTGTCAGGAGGCTTGGAGAGCCTATGGTATCTGGTGTGGTCAACTGGGATGGGCAGATATGCCTTAAAGTAGCTACTGGGGGGGTGGTGGTGCTGAAGGACACTTCAGGCCCCTTGGAAACAGAGGGAAGGCTCTGCTTTTTCTGGAAATGGCAAAACAATATTACGGAACTGAGTCTTGCTATAACCTGGATTGCTGGCTCCTGCCATATAGGCAGGAGCACCTAGTTTATTTCAGAGTGGCTGGTGCAGCTGAGCAACTTGTTTTCTGGCTCCTGCTGTGTGGGGACTTGCAGACTGGTCTTCAGTTGAACTGAGGTCTGAACCCTGATGGTCATAATTCACCTAGGTAGGCGTTCCCTCATTCTCCTGTTACTCTGGCCCCTGTCTAAGTTACTGCCCCCCCNACCCCCACAAGAGAAGCATGGTCAGTAGTCACATAGACAATGGCCCAAGCTTCTGACCTTCAGGCTAAACTCCTCCCCAGTTATCTAACGACAGTAAAGTCCATAAAAAAGGGCTGTTCAGCCCCACCTTGTTCTCTTACTCTCTAACTGCTTACTCTCTTGTCTCCCTCTTACCCTTCTCTCTCTCTCTCTCTCTCTCTCTCTCTCTCTCTCTCTCTCTCTCTCTCTCTCTTTCTCCCTGCATTTCTATAATAAAGCTCTTAAACCATAGAGTCTCTGCTCCATCAAGATCTGCTGCACACTCTGGTCAGTGTTGGGAACCTCTTCTCTTATCCCTCTCTCCCATAACCTTAGGACTAGAGGGTGTGGCCCTGGGGCCTCCAGGTCGGGGGCTGCTCCTTGCCAGAGGCTTGGATGCCCACCCTGGGCTGAGTGGAAAGTGAAAGCGTCTGGCAGCCCTCCTGTGTCCCCCTGCCCAGAGCATAAGAGGAACTCTGGCCAAACGTGGGCTATCCTCCCCTTCTCTTTCTTCCCCAGGCCCCCTCACCTTTTTTTTTTTTTGTTCCCAACACTGCTATATGGGCAGGACCATCTGGTGTCTGTAACTGGGCCCATGAAAGGGGTAAACTGTGTGTAGATTGTCTTTCTCTGTGTTCTTGGACCTGGATGTCTACCCGTGGCAGGGTTGAACTGTCTGTGTGGTGATTGTTTTTCTCTGTGTTGGTATCTCTTTCTATGTTCTTGGACTTAGCCTGACGATTTTTTTGTTTGTTTGTTTGTTTGTTTGTTTTTGTTTTGTTTTGTTTTTTGTGTTTTGAGACAGGGTTTCTCTGTATAGCCCTGGCTGTCCTGGAACTCACTTTGTAGACCAGGCTGGCCTCGAACTCAGAAATCTGCCTACCTCTACCTCCCTAGTGCTGGGATTAAAGGTGTGCGACACTACACCCAGCTAAAAGATTTATTTTTTATGTTTATGAGCATATTGTGGCTGTTTTCAGACACACCAGAAGAGAGCGTCAGATCTCATTACAGATGGTTGTAAGCCACCATGTGGTTGCTGGGAATTGAACTCAAGACCTTTGAAAGAGCAGTCAGTGCTCTTAACCACTGAGCCATCTCTCCAGCCCCTTTTTTAGACAAATTCTTTTTTTTTTTTTTGAGACGGTTTCTCTGGTACCTGTCTTGGAACTCACTTTGTAGACCAGAGTCAGAAATCCACCTGCCTCTGCCTCCCGAGTTCTGGGAGTAAATGCATGTGCCACCACGCCCAGCCCTTGACAAACATTTTTTGGACATTGGACAGACTGAAAAACAAGTTAGTTACTCTCTGTTCCTCTGAATGTCCCACTTTCAGAGTAGGGTAGTCACCACCTGTAGGGAGCTTCACATTGCAGGTGATCAAAGCAGGAGAGGAGAGAGCCTTTAGGCCTGGATCCCTCAGGCACCCAGACCAAGTGCCTTATATAGTTACCTGGAAAAATCTAGTGGAGGACACCCCAGTCATGGATAAAAGCCTTTCTTTATCAAGACCCATCTCACAGGTTCTGGCTATCAGGAACAAGGAAGCATGGGAGGAGAGATCCGGACCTGAGAAGAAGTCGATCCTCCAAGACCTTTCACCAGCAGACCTGTTGCTCCAAGACCATCCTTCATGTCTTCCTCTCTTTGCCCTCATGGCCCTGCCAGTGCAGGTACTGGTTCCAGGATCCTAAGCCCATAGGGAACAGGGGCCATTACAACCCCCTTTCCCAGAGAGAGAAGTGGGAGGAGACCCCCCAACTTCCCAGTCCCACCATGGGGACACAAAGTCTGAGAGTCACCTCCCCTTATATCATAGTGGCTTTCCCACTAAGGGTTGGTTAATCTCTTTGAGACTATTTTATTTATAATGCAGGAAGCCAGAATCCAGAAAGAATACTTCCCCAGACACGGGAGCACCATCGATTGGCAAGACTGTCATGGACAGTGTGCTTTCCCTGACTAGACCTGACTGGGACTTTAATATGGCAAAAGGTAAGGGGCATCTAAAGGTCCACCACCAAACTCCACTGGCAGTTCCTCAGGGGACTGCATAATGACCCACAAATTTGACAAAGGTATGTGAGGTTAAGCAGAGACCAGATCCGTTGCCCACAGCCTTTCCAAAGTGCCAATATATACCCTATGACCCAAGCAGCAAAAAACATAAAAGTACTGTGACAATGGCTTTCATAGACCAGGTTAGTAGAGATATCAAGAAAAAGCGTCAGAGGCTAGAAAGACAGGATAAGTCGTTGAAGGATTTAGTGCAAGTTGCTGAGAAAGTCTACCATAACACGGAGACAGAGGAAAAGGAGCAAGAGAAAGAGAAAGAAAGAAAAGCAACAGGGAGGAATCTACAGAGAGTCCTGACCCTCAGGCTAGAATGTGAATACAAGTTGTTTGAGACCTTGGACAGAGCACCCCAGGATCTAGACTAGTGACTTGAGGCCTTTTCCCAGGCTTGGGCTGAGATGACAGGGATGGGGAGGGCTATCAACCAGCCCCTCATCCATATGGAGCTCAGAGCCCAAGCCTCCCAAGTGTTTGTTCACCAATATCTGATGTTGAGGGAGGCCTGGAAAGGGATCAGGCCCCACATTACCAGGCTCCCAGAACATGGATTTGTGGAAGTGCCAATCAGCTTGCAATACTTCCTTCCTGCCTGTGCCCAAGACTAAGGAGGACTGTCTAGAGGGGACTATGCCTCTTGGAGGAGCTGGGAGGATTGAGATACATAGCCTCAGCCAAGAAGGCTCAAATCTGCCAGAGAAAAAGCCCCGAGCAGGAATTGGAATTTCTAGGTACAGCTGAGTTCTGCTGGCTATGGATCCCAAGGTTTATTGAATTGGCTGACCCACCCCCTTCACCCCCTCATTAAAAATGGAGGAAGAAGGGCTACAGGCTTTTGACATGATTAAGCAGGCTCTCTGCTCAAGGTCCCTGTTCTAGGACTGCCTGATGCCAGTAGACCGTTCCACCTTTATGTGTGTGAGAACAGGGGGATAGCCAAGGGTGTGTTCTCTCAGCAGCTGGGCCCCTGGAAGTACCTATCTGTCAAAGAAATCAGAGCCTGTCACTGTTGGATGACCAGCTTGCCTATGGATAGTGGTGGCAGTGGCGGTTCTAGTTGCTGATAAACTGACTGAGGCAGAACCTGACTGTGACACGCCTTGGAGAGCATAATTCCCCTTCTCCTGGATCGATGGCTGACCAATGCCTGCATGACTCATTATCAGACTCTGTTGCTAAATTCAGATTGGGTGACCTTCATATCACCAGTGGCCTTCAATATGGCCCCTCTGTTACCTGACCCTGACCTGGACCCACCAGCTCATGATTGCCAGCAGATTCTAGCTGAGGACCAGGGATGGTGAAAGAACTTGTTGATCAGCTGCTTCCCAATGCAGAGGCAATTTGGTTCACTGATGGTAGCAGCTACCTGGTGGAGAGACAATGCAAGACAGGGGCCACCATTGTGGACAGGTGCCAGGTGGTCTGGGCAGAACCTATGGGAATGGCAGCCTAAAAGGCAGAGCTGATAGCTTTGACCAAAGCCTTGGACCTGGAGGCAGACAAAAAGAGCAACATGTACATGGATAGCAGGTGTGCCTTTGCCACAGCCCATGCACACTAGGCTATATACCAAGAGAGAGGACTGCTAACATCAGTGGGGACAGAAACAAGCAGGAAATCTTGGATCTGATAAATCCAGCAACTTTGAGTATTATTCATTGCTCAAGACATCAGAAGGGAAGAGACCCAGTGTCATGGGGCAATATCTAGGCAGACCAAGTGGCTCAAGAAGTGGCTATGCAGAAGCCTATCTTGGCTATGGGCTTGCAAGAAACACCTGCTGAGAAATGGGACTGAACTAAGGGATGGCTTCAGTTAAAAATATATAGAAGGCAGGACAATGATGCACACAAGAATGGAGCGCTATACTCCCCAGAAAGCAAGCAAAAGACCTATTAGGCCAAATGCACAGATGGACTCATTTAGGGGATCAAAAGCTTGTCCAAGCAGTTAGGAGACCTAAAGAGACCCAGGTTCTGGGTCAGAAAGATAGTAGAACAGTATAAGGTAAGCCAGCAAGTAAATGCTTATGCAGCCAAGTGTAAACAGGACAAAAGACCTAGGGAAAAAGAGCCTGGAATTTATTGGTAGATTGATTTTACAGAAGTTAAGCCAGAAAAAAATATGGTTACAAATACCTTCTTGTGTTTGTAGATGTTTTCTGTAGATGGGATGAGACATTCCCCACCAAGCAGGAAACAGCTACCGTGGTAGCTAAGAAGATGTTAGAAGAAAATTTTCCTGAGGTTGGTAGTGCCCAAGGTAATTGGATTGGATAATGGTCATGCTTTTGTCTCTCAAGGTAAGTCAAGGATTGGCAGAGATATTGGGGACTAATGGGAAGCGCCATTGTGCTTACCGTCCCCAGAGCTCAGGGCAGGTAAAGAAAATAAACAGAACCCCTACAAGAGACTTTCACTAAATTGACCTTGGAGACTGGCTTGGACTGGTTGGTCTCTTTCCCTTTGGCACTGAAAACCCCTAACATTTTAACCTGACCCCTTTTGAGATTCTGCGTGGCACACCCAACTCCCTTGTCCCCAGTTCTTGATCCCCCCAGAGTAACTTTTCAGGCTGACAAGGATCTTATGGCTTGACTGCATGCTTTCCAGATCAGCTACCTGGAATTGTAAACCTAAACTTAGTGTCCTGTGTAATGCAGATACCCCAGAGGTTCCACACAAGTACCAAGATGGAGACTGGATATGTGTTAAGAGACATTATGCTGAAAACTAGGAAGCAAAGTGGAAAGGGCTGTTCCTGGTGTTGTTGACCACCCCGGCCTCTAATAAAGCAGGTAGAGTATCTGCCTGTGTCCACATCAGGTCAGCACCTGCACTTGATGCCAACTAGATAGCAGCCAGACACCTGAGCAACCACCTTCTGCAAGGCCAGAAAAACCATGAGACAGCGATGGCGATTCTTCTGGTGCTAAGCCTCTGCAGCCCCCACAACCCTACCAGAGTGACGTGTCAGGTGCTCTCAACCACTGGGGATGTGGCTTGGTCCACTACCCCACATTGTATCTGGTGGCTGGACCCTGATTTTGATCTCTGATTTAGTTGGTGGACCTTGACTTCAGGGGTGTCGCTGCCCTTGAGACACAGGGAGAGGGATTGCCTGAATGTGGGGGATGGGGGATTTGTAAATCTAAATTATGTCCCAGAAGTGGCCTTAGAGGGTGGGGCTTAGGGTGCAGACACATAAAATTGAAAAGTGTCCTGCGAGAAACTCATATATATATGTGTGTGTGTGTGTGTGTGTGTGTGTGTGTGTGTGTGTGTGTGTGTGTCCCTGAGATGGGAGAAGCCAGCAGCAGGCCCATCAGTATTAGGGGGCCAACCATTTTTTCTATGCTGCTTGAGACTGTAAAAACATTGGGAAGCTCATACTGGGGGTAGTTAAGGATTCAATGGCCAAGGTGAGAGAAGGGTTAGCCAAGCAGAAGAGAGAGAGAGAGAACAGAGTCAGGGCTGGTTTGAGTCTTGGTTTAACAGCTCCCCCTGGTTTACTACCTTGATTTCTGCATTGTTAGGACCTCTGATCATTTTCTTCCTGCTTCTGACCTTTGGCCCTTACATTCTAANCTATAATCTCAAACTTATTTCTCCTCTAAAGATAAATAAAGTACATATCTGACGGTGTCTTATGTCTGATAAAACACCTTAAGAATCCTAAAATAAAGCTCAAATAAGTAATTAAATACTCTATAACTGAAGCACTGT
Source organism: Mus minutoides (assembly GCA_902729485.2). NCBI lineage: Eukaryota > Metazoa > Chordata > Mammalia > Rodentia > Muridae > Mus > Mus minutoides. The sequence continues at coordinate 139,034 of LR750852.1, read as the reverse complement.
CTGAGTTTGCTGCCTGCACATCATAGGTTGATTGCTAGAGATGTATGAAATTCCATGATCCCGTGAAACAAAATAGGGGCATGTTTAGGAATATATTTTTCCATAGTCAACCCTCAGTCTTCATAAAATCCTGTTGGACTAAAATCTTCAGAAATGCCAGTATTAAAGACAGAGGAGAAACATGATTTATTTGGTTAAATGTGTGTTTTTGCCAAGAGTGTCCTTACTTCTTAAAAAAAAAAAAAAAGAGAATCCTAAATATGTTACATTGTAGGCTAACTGTCCAGAAGTAGCCCATACTAAAACAGAGTTTACTCAAAAGTAAACATCTCTTGACTAGACTCATGCTTAGACTCATGCTTATTGTTTTCTAAAAATCATCATTAAAAGACAAAATAAACTCAGAAAATACAGTAACCATCATTAGAAGTAGAATGTACTTAATCTGACAGGAGATTTGGCCGGAAGATAGCATAGCAATTGTAGTCTATAATTTGAGTTTTCTCCTCCTTATTTTCCACTAAATTTCATTTTTCATTTTTAATTGAAAAAGTTTTTTTTTTAAACAATAAATTGTGATTATGGCTTCTCTGTTCCCAAATCCTCAAAATTCTCCCCACATCCTCTCCCACCCAGACCCATACTTCTTTTTCTCATGAGGAAACAGATGAGTTAAAATAATAATAAAGTAAGATGAAAAGTAACAGAATAGTACAAAACAAATAAACAAAAATGCCAAGGAAATATGCACACACACACACACACACACACACACACACAGAGAGAGAGAGAGAGAGAGAGAGAGAGAGAGAGAGAGAGAGAGAGAGAGAGAGAGAGAGAAAGAGATTCTCAAACACAGAATTCCCATGAAAACAACACCAGAATCAGAATATTCATAAAAGACTTGTAAGGTAAAAGAAAAAAAAAATCTCTGACAAAACATTATAAGACAAAGAATTTCCCAAAATTTAACTGAGATTATTTTCTATTGGTCCTCTACTGCTGGGTATGTGGCCGTTTTTATCTGTGTATTTAGTGAGACCCCAGTGGAGAAAAGTAAACTTTCATTTGTAAGCAGTTAACTAGAGATGGCTTCAGGGTTAGGAATGTGAGCTGGTGTCTCTATCTGCTCTCAGCATTCGGAACTCCATCTAGCTTAACCTGTGCAGGTTTTGGGCATGATGCTTTGGTCTCTGTGAGTTCATATGCCCTGCTGTGTCTATAAGCCCACATTTCCTTACTGTCCTCCATCCCCATGGGCTTTTACAATCTTTCCTTCAGCATGAATCCCTGAAACATCCCACTGAAGACTGTGTGTTCCAAGGTCTTCCACATCGACTCTTGTGGGTCTCTATATTTGTTCCCATCTGCTGCAGGAGGAGCCTTATCTGATAATGACTAAGAAAGACATCCATCTTTTAGTATAGTAAAATGTCACCAGGAGTCATTATTGTTGTTTGTCTTTAGTCAAACAGTAATATTTGCTCTCTATTTCTAGAGAGCAAAAAGTAGTGTTGTCAATAGACTGTGTTGTTCAGGGGTTTCAATGTGCCCCTTTGGCCAACAACTCAATTAGATGTAACTGATTTCCAGAAATGGAAGTTTCATTTGGTAACAAAAGCTGTCTAGTTTGGACTTTGTCTCCCCAATATTTGGTGATTCCTTTTAGAGTTCTTTTATATATGTATATATTTTGAGAAGCTTCTATTTAATGTATTGTTTTCATACAACTCTTCAAAATGTAGTTAGTTTTATCTGTCCCTCTCTGTATTTTCTTTCTTAACTTCTTTTTTGTCCTCCCTATTTCATCCCCCCATATATATTCTATTTTACCTTCCTAAGGGTATCCAACTCTCTCCTAAGATTTTTACTTCATACCTAACATCTGTCTGTTGATATAGAGATTGTGGCCTAGTTATCAAAGACTTAACCACTAACATCCACATATATGCTAATACATGCCATGCTTGTATTTGGTGGGTCTGGATTATCTCAGTCAGGTTTACTTCTTCCCCATCTCTATCTATTGAGTGGCAAATTTAATGATTTCATTTATTTTAATTATTTTAATTGATTGTTGGGAAACTCACATCATGCGCCATGATCAAGCTCACCTCCCTATCTTCCATGCCCATCTCCCTTCCCCCATGATCTCCCCACCCTCAAAATAGGTCCATTTTGTGGTGTTCATTTATTCATTGATCATGATCAAATTCCTAGTGGCCACTTTCCCAAGGGAGTCATTGAGTCTTTGTCTGTATCCATGCCAGAAGTCATCAGTCCAGGATAGTTATTCTGTGGCCAGAGGAGGGAAGGGCTAGCTCACCCAGGTGGGACCAGATCTCTTACAAGGGGAGAGATGGGAGCATAGGCAGCAGCACAAGCTTTAGTCATAACAAGGACCTCAGACATCAACATAGCCCTTGGCCACATCAGGACCAGTGACCCACTAATGGCCCTCAATGGCTTCATGAACCATTAGCCTCAACATGGCCTCAGGTGGTTATACATGCCACTCATATCAGCATAGATACCTGAGGCAGCAAAGTCTGAGGACATCACAACAATATCAGGCAGAATCACAGACTGTATATGCTTACACAGATGCAAGACTTTATTGTGCTCTGAAGCCGCATCATGGACCGCAAACACCAACACAGCCTCTGGTGGTATTGCAGACCAAAGGAAGCCCTTTGAGGAGGTCTAATCCAGGAAATGAGTCATTCCTCATATTCTGCCTCTGTAATTGCCCAGAGACAGAGGGATCCTACTTCTGGGCAATGGGTAACAACTGCATCTGCCTAAGCTCCAGGCTGCCGCATACTATCTTTGACAAACCTGGGCAGTATCAGTATTTTTATCTCACCTCTCTTTCATCTGTCACTACCATCATCATCATCATCATCATCATCATCATCATCATCATCATCATCATCATCTCTCTCTCTCTCTCTTTCTCTCTCTCTCTCTCTCTCTCTCTCTCACACACACACACACACACACACACACACACACACACACACACACACACACACACACACACACACACATGCACAGCTCCATTTTTCTATCTTTCCCATCTCTCTATTACATATTTGCTCATTGTAGTGGTACCTGCCCATCCCAGGCCTTAGGTCCCTGTGGGCCTGAGTACCAGAGGCTTTCCACAGAAATCTCTGACCAGGCCTGGTGCGAGAGTTCCAGAGAAGGGAAGCAAATGTGGACAGGGAAGGGAAGTTGTGCTACATCCACTCCAGTAGGTCCGTGGCAAAGTTGCTTCCCCACTTTCGCTGTGCCAGTCGGCTCTACCGACCCCTCTCTGACATGCCATAATTCTGTGCCATCCTGAACTGAGTCTGGCCCGGCTGGGCCCATGAGAAGGGGACTAGCTAAGTGAGGAGTGCAGCAGAGCCTCAAGCAGCACTTCAGGAGAGCAGGTCTCTTCCCAAGTGTTACAGCTCTTAGGAAAAAGGTCTCAGACAACACTGTAGTTCTCCCACACCTTTTATTACCTGGACAGGGTTTATATACAGTTTTGGGGATGACTCAGGATTTGATAGTAGGTACTATCATTGGCTTGGACTGAGAGTTTGGGGAAATCTTATTTGCATGTGGGAGGGCTTGGAGTAGCTACTACCTGATTGATAGTGCATATATCTCTTCAGGCCATCTATGGGAGGCTGCAGCTACTTGACAGGAGCCAGGTGGCCAGGAGGCAGTGGTGTCTGAACTCCTGACATCCCATGCAGGTGGAAATCACTGCCTACCAGGGCTCTGGGGTTCCAGACCTTTGCTCCACTGGGGACCAGGCTGTCTGTGCACAGGAAAGAGTCACTGCCATTGATAAATGGATCCTGGAATAAAATCTTTACTCAAGTTGGGTCTGCTAAAACAGTTTGGATAAACATAAGGCTGACAGGAAAAAAAAGTATACAGGCTTTGTCAGAAAGAAAAAAAAAAAAAAGATGACACAGAAAGAAAATCTAAGGCAAGTCAAGCTGGACAGCAAGACAGAAGCCTAAAGATACCGTGACCATTAAAACCCTAAGAAGTGGAAATTTCTGGTTTCTTTGGAGACTCTGTTGTGAAATGTAATGATTTTCTAGAGACCCTCTTATGAGAAGTAGTTTTGCAGAAGCAAGCACATGAGAGGATGTTTTCCTGAGAACAGATACATGGTGTTTTTTTCCAGGAAGCTGTCTTGTGAAAGGACGTAACGTTGTGAAAGGACATGTAACGTTGTGATAGGACATGTAACTTTGGTTAGCCTTGCAACATTTTGCTGGCCTTCCCTGTTCACCTTTGTAGGGAAAAGGGTGCCAAAGAACTTATTGTGGTATTGTGGCTGCCACTTGACACTTCTGCAGACACTTCTCCTGTCCATTCAATGGAGCTTCTCAGCCTTCTGGATTGAGCCACTACTACTGATTGGTGTTTGGTGTTTGCTGTTGGACTGAACCTCCCTACTAATTTGTGTATGGAATCGCCCCAATGAACTACTTCTAAACAGTTCCACATCCTCTGCTTTCTATTAACCTTTCCTCCCCCCAATCCCCAACTTTGATCAGTGTGCGAGAAAAGAGGTTGAAGTGTTAAAGAACCCTTATTAAAGTAGGTTTGGAAAAAAATCTAAGCCATCAATGTATCTTTTGCAACATCTAGCAGTATGGGATAATGTAATGGAGACTATGATGATTCAGGCCATTTCTTTTTTTTTTTTTTTTTTTTTTTNGTAGTACTATGTCCAATTTTCTGAGGTACCGCCAGACTGATTTCCAGAGTGGTTGAACAAGCTTGCAGTCCCACCAACAGTGGAGGAGTGTTCCCCTTTCTCCACATCCACACCAGCATCTGCTGTCACCTGATTTTTTGATCTTAGCCATTCTTACTGGTGTGAGGTGGAATCTCAGGGTTGTTTTGATTTGCATTTCGATTCAGGCCATTTCTACATGAACCACCTGTGTAATAACATAGAACCATGACTGTGATTGTGGTTCTCCCATTTTTTACTAGAACATACCCTGGGTGTAAAGGAGCTCACATTTTTTTACTGAAGAAGACCCTGTAGTGAAGTGCTGTGCTGGTAAAAGCTGACACTTTCATTTGCTCCATGAATATTTTCTTATTCAAATTGGAACAAATACGATATACTTAATGTCTTTATCTCAAATGCACACAAAGCTCTGGAGAGGCACCATGGATTTGCCAAAACAATTACCCAGACTAGCTATACTGGATTGGCTCCCATTATACCTACAGAACACTCAAGCACTTTATAAGAGAATACTTACATATAACCTCCCAAATATTTTAAATCATCTTAGATGACTTATAGTACTAAATACAAAGTAAATATTACAAAATAGTTATCCTGAATTTCACTAGTGTCACTTATACTGTTGGTGTTTATCATGTATTTTTTTTTTTTCACAAAACACTTACAATCCACAGTTGGACAAATCTGCTGAGCCTATGTTTCCTCGGTACTTAAAGGGACATGCAATTTAGAATAGAAAATATTACTGCTAAATGAAATAAATAATGCAGGACTCTGTGTACCAAATAATGTATCACAGAGACATAGGCAAATATGAGAAGGACCAAAAATGTGTTTGTGTGGGAAATATGGAGTAAACACACAAAGTCTTGAAGAGTAACTCAGATTTTCTCAGTCAGTGACAAAGGAGGACCTGGCAGCATGGCTGTTCCGTGTATGCTTTAATTGCTTCTCCAGAGCTATTTTCTGCCTATCTTTTTTCTGTCCAGAATGATAAAAAAAATCCAAGAAAATTACCCTTTGGTTTCTGTTAGAATCACCCTGTGGGTCCTTATAATACTTTAAATTCTCAGACATTATATAGAACACTGCAGAATATCAGAAAGCCAGAAGTGAGTTTAAGGTGTTTACCATTTTCTTCAACCTATTTTCCTAACTACAATTCTCATTGAATTGGATTATGTCTCTAGCCCTAGCAGTGGCAGTGGCCTCCCTAGACTATCTGTTAATGTCAGGTTCAAGATCATTTTATGTTTACCTTATTCTTTCTAGCATCTTTTTAAATAGCTTCCTCTCCAGAACTGACTCATTAAGAATATATCTACTTCCTGTCCATAGACATACATAAATACCATACAAAACACAGTCAGTGAAAAGAGTCTGATCATAAGAAATGGCTCATTAAGTTTCTACTAGTTGCAATTTATCATGAATAAATAAAAGTTTAAAAAAATTCCCTTTAAGAATGTGGTCAATATTATCACCACTCTCTTTCTCCTTTCCAATGCATAGCCAAACCTTGCTAAGAACAGGAAGAAAAGATACAAAAAGAACAGTGACTCCCAACATTTTACACATTATCAGTCAAGGCTTTACTCCTGCTACAACCATTATTCCACTAACTAATACTCAGATGTACATATAAGATCCTGTGTATGTCTATTTTTCCATATTAACTTCAGATAAAATTCCCTTAAGTGTCTAGTTCACTGAGAGTTTTTACCGTTAAAAGGTGCTGAATTTTATCCAAGAACATTTTCTAATCAATTAGGCTTCACCTTTGTCCTATTATTTGTTTTTATTTACTTTCAAACTTTAGCCAGTCTTGCATTCATAGAATAACCTTTCTAAGTATTTGATATGTAACTGGATTCCAGTGTCTATTTTTGAAAAAAAAATATTTTTAGTATTTTTCCCTTTCTTTTTTTCTTTTTACTACATTTTATTTTCAATCCAGTCCTTGCTCTTCTTCTGGTCCACCATTCCAGAGTTCCTCATCCCATTACTCCCATTATATGTCCAAGACAACATCTCCTCAGGCCTCCTCACTCCCTGAGGCCTCAAGTCTCTTGAGGGTTAGGTACATCTTCTCACACTGAGGCAGGACCAGGCAGTCCTATATTGTATATGTGTCAGGGGCCAGCTCATGTATGCTTTCTGGTTGGTAGTTCAGTATCTGACAGATCTCAGTGGTCTGGGTTAGTTGAGACTGCTGGCCCTCGTCCTCAGCTTCTTCCAGCCTTTCCCTAATTCAACCACAAGGGTCCCCAACTTTAGTCCAATGGTTGGTTGAAAGGATCTGTGTCTCAATTGGCTACTTGTTGGGCCTCTCAGAGGACAGCCATGCTAGGCTTCAGTTTGTAAGCACACCAAAGCATCAGTAATAGTTTTAGGCCTTGGAGCCTACCCTTAAGATGGATTCCAAGTTCGGCCAGTCACTTGACCATCTTTCCCTCAGTCTCTTCTCCACTTTTTTCCCTGCAGTTCTTTTATACAGGAACAATTCTTGGTCAGAATTTTTGACTGTCAGATGGCAACCCCATCCCTCCACTTGATGCCCTGTCTTCCTTCTGGAGGTGGACACGATGTGTTCCCTCTACACACTATTGGGCATTTCATCTAGGCTCTCTCCTGAGAGGCTCTCACCTACCAGGTCTCTGGTACTTTCTAGAGAATCTCCCCCCTCCTACCTCTCTAGATTGGATATTTCCATCCATTCTGCTGACACTCATGTCTTCTCTGCTCTCTCTCCCTCCCATACCTGATCATGTTCCCTTTTCCCTTCCCCTCCCTGTCTCCCACCCAGATCCCTCCCTCTGCCTCCCAGGATTGTTTTCCTTTTCTTCCCAAGTGGAATTGTAGCATCATCACTTGAGCTCTTTGGCTTGTTAACCCTTTTGAGTTCTATGGATTTTATCCTAGGTATTCTGTAATGTTTTAGCTAAAATCTACTTACTAGTATGAACATACCATTCTTTTGAGTCTGAGTTGCCTCACTCAGGATATTTTCTAGTTCTATCCATTTACCTGCAAAATTCATGATGTCCTTGTTTCACAGCTGGATGGTATTTCATTGCATAAATGAGCCACATTTACTGTATTGCATCCATTCTTCCATTGTGGGATGTCTGGGTTGTTCCAGCTTCTCACTATCACAGATAAGGCCTCTATGAACATAGTAGAGCACATGCCCCTGTGGCATAGTGGGGCATCTTTTCATATACGCCCAAGAGTGATATAGATAGGTCTTCAGATAGATCTATTTCCAACTTTGTGAGGAACCTCAGATTGATTTCCAGAGTGGTTATAGTAGTTTTCAATCCCTCCAGCAATAGAGGAGTGTTCTCCTTGCTCCACATCCTCACCAGCATGCATTATCACCTCAGGTTTGATCTTATCCATTCGGATTGTGTAACGTACAATCTCAGAGTCGTTTTGATTTGCATTTCCCTAATGACTAGGAGCACTGAGCATTGTTTTGTTTTGTTTTCTTTTACTGAGACATGGACTTTATTAAGATTTTCACATGCAATCAAGCATAGTTTCCATTGCACCCAAGTAGCAATCAGGAATGGCAGCATGTCATTTTGTAACAACTGATATTGTGGCTTTTCAATTCTGATTTACAGAAACTTTACCTTCTATTAAATCTAGTCATACTTTAAATACTCTTTAGGTTACCCCAATTGCTTCTCTGCCATTTGAGATTTCTCTGTTGTGAATTCTCTCTTTACCTATATATTCCATTTCTTTAGTTAGGATGTTTGGTTTTTTGAAGGTTAGGTTCTTAAGTTGTTTATATATTTTGGATTTTAGCCCTCTATCAGGTATGGGGTTAGTGAAGACTTCTTCCCAATCTATAGGTTACCAATTTGTCCTATTGCCTTACAGACACTTTTTAGCTTCATGAGATCCCATTTATCAATTCTTGATCTTAGAGCCTGAGCCATTAGGGTTATGTTTAGGAAATCCCCCTACTCCTGTGCCAATGAGTTCAATATACTTTTTCACGTTCTCTTCTATTAAATTCAGTGTATCTGATTTTATATTGAAGTCCTTCATCCACTAGGACTTGCTTTGTTCAAGGTAACAACTATAGATCTATTTTCATTTTTCTACATACAGATTGCCAGTTTGGCCAGCACCATTTATTGAAGATACTTTCTTTTCTCCATTGTATATTTTTGGCATGTTTTTCAAAGACCAATTGACTATAAATATGTGGGTTTATTTATAGGTCTTCAATTCTTTTTCATTGATTGACCTGTCTGTCTCTGTACAAAAACCATGCAGTTTTTATCACAATTGCTCTGTAGTACAGCTTGAGGTCAGGGATGGTGATTCCCCCAGAAGTTCTTCTATTGTAAAGAACTGTTTATGCTATCCTGGCTTTTGTGATTTTCCATATTAAATTGAGAAATTTTTTTTCCATGTCTTTGAAGAATTTTGTTGTAATTTTGAAGGGAATTGTGTTAAATCTATAGATTGATTTTGGTCCATTTTTACTATGTTAATCCTACTAATCCATGATCTTGGAAGGTCTCTCCATTTTCTGAGCTCTTCTTTGATTTCCTTCTTGAGAGCTTGAAGTTCTTTTCCTACAGATCTTTGTTTGGTTAGAGTTACATCAAGGTATTTTATATCATTTGTGGCTATTGTGAAGAGTGTTATTTCTCTATTTTCTTTCTCAGTCCATTTATTATTTGTATGAAGGGCTATGGAATTTTTTTTGTAGTTAATTTTATATCCAGCCACATTGCTGAAGTTGTCTGTCAGCTGTAGAGGTTGTCTGGTAGAAATTTTGGAGTCGCTGATGTATACTATAATTATCATCTGCAAAAAATGATACCTTGACTTCTTCTTTGCCAATTTGTACCCCCTTGATCTCCTTTTGTTGTTTTATTGCTCTAGCTAGAGCTTCAAGTACTATATTTAGGAACATTATACTATAATTTTCTCTCTTTTTGCTCATTTTAGATTTATGTATCAAGATTATTCTAAGCTATAGTATTTACTTGAGAAAGATCACTTTAACTTTTATGTATTTATTCATTAATTTACTTTCTCATAGTGATTCTTCTCAGCTATGTTTTTTCACTTCTCTGTCCATCAAACTTCACAATTTTCCAAGGCTTGATTCCTTTCTTATCCTAACATAAAATAAAGAAGTACAAGACTAAACGAGTAATTTATGTCTAGATAAAATTATATATATTTCAATGTTATATTTGCCTGCTTCCCAATATCCTTGAAATATTATGTGATATGCTAGGGGTATTACCTGAACATTTTCACATAGAACTGTCAGGCTAGTTTTGGGGACACTACTCCAGTTTGTCAACAGCCTTTATACCCTTCAGCATTACCATATATTAAGATTACACTGTTTACACATTTCCTCATAAATGATTTTCTCTCTGTCAAAGTTCTTCTTTATTTATCTAAATATCCATTTTCCTGAAGGCTTCAGTAACTTTCAGGACCCCAAAGAAAAAAAGACACCTTCTCTTGTAGGAAGCCGCACCTGGGCCTCCCCAGCAAACGCCTCCGAGAAGCCCTGGGCTCTGAGAGGCCCCGCCTCCGGGGATCCCCGTGCTCTGAGAGGCCCCGCCTCTGAGAAGCCCCGGGCTCCGAGAGGCTCCGCCTCCAGGGATCCCCGAGCCCCGACTGAGGCAGGCGGCGAGAGCCGCCGTGCGAGCCCCGACCTAGGCGGCGAGAGCCGCCGCACGAGCCCTGACCGCGGTGAAGCCGCCCCAGCCCTGACCTGTGAAGCCGCCCGAGCTCCGGGAAGGCCGTCCGGCTCCGGGAGCCTGCGGCTCCGCCCCATTACAAGATGGCACGGGGCCGGCAGACTGCCAGGGAGGAGAGGCTAGTGCGCATGCAGCTCTCTCCTCAGGCCCCCCTCAGGCAGTAGCCCCTCCCAAAGGGAAAATATGCTAATGAGGCACTGCTTGTAGTACCAATGCAGGGAAAATATGCTAATGGCTGAGGCTTATGGCACCAATGAATGGGTCACATGCAAATGAGGTATGGCTTGGTGCACCAATCAGCAACCACTATGACACCCCTCCCCCTTCCCTGGGAGTGTATAAAAGCAGCAGCTCTGCTGCTGTTCTGGGTCCTGGGAACTACAAGCAAGGTGCTCCAGAATAAAGCTGACTGAGAAGATCCTGGTGGTGGCGTGACTTTCTTGCTGGTCGACGGAGGCAGGGAGGCGTGCTGCAAGTGGTGCCGAGAACCCGGGAACCGAAGATGATCTGAAGAAGATCTTCGTGGGAACTGAAGAAGATCTTCGTGGGAACTGAAGAAGATCTTCGTGGGATCTGAAGAAGATCTTCGTGGGATCGGAACTGAAGAAGATCTTCGTGGGATCTGAAGAAGATCTTCGTGGGATCGGAACTGAAGTAGATCTTCGTGGGATCTGAAGAAGATCTTCGTGGGAACTCTTCAGGAACTGAAGATTATCTTCGTGGGATCAGAACTCATCAGCTAGGAGTGGCGGTACTGGTAAGCTTCCCGGAATATTTTATAGAGAGGTTATGCTGACAGCAAAGGGGAGGCTAGAACCTATTAAATATTAAGGGGGAAGAAGAAAAGGGGATTTACCCCTCTCTCAAGGAATTGCAGCTTTCCAACCTCAACTTCTCTTCGGAAGAAGAGGTGGATGAGGAGGCTGTTAAAAATGAGAGGGAGCTATAGCACCTAGATGATAAAGGGTATCAGCTCAAAAGTAAAGCAAGAAAAGGTCAGAAGAAGATAAACCTCAGTAAAGTTCCCAGGTAAATGGGACAAGAGAAAGTTCTCTGATAAGAGACAATAAGGTTCTCGGGTAAGAGACAATAAGGTTCTCAGGTAAGAGACAATAAGGTTCTCAAGTAAGAGACCATAAGGTTCCCAGTAAGGGACGAGGCAGAGTAAGTATAAAGTTCCCAGGTAAATGGGACAAGAAAAAGTTCTCAGGTAAGAGACAATAAAGGAAAGGAGTGCAGTTAGAAAAGGAGTAAATAACCATGGGCACTTCTCATTCGCACACAATTTTTTGGCTCTTCAGGAGCTGCTTATATCAAAAATTTTAAAAATGAAACAATCCATCCTTGAAAGGTTTTTGAAGGAGTGTGATACCGTGGCCTCTTGGTTTGTAGTATTGGGGAGTCTTACTGCTCTCTGCTGGGACAAACTTGTCAGAGACCTAGATTTTGCCTGGAATCAGGGCACATTGAAAGCAAGTGTGGAACTAGAGTGGATGCTATGGTTTTTCTTAGGATTTTTGGAACCAGTAAATCTTTACAATTGCCATCCACAGTCATGGAAAAGAAATATTTTGTTTAATGTATCTTTGAAGGGTAGCTTTTGTGCTCCTATAAAAAGAGTCCATGTGGGATGCATAAGATGGTTTCTTTGGTATCAGGATGGAGTCCTGTGGCTTATTCCAAATATGGGCATCTCACAAGTAAAGCAGCACCTCCTCAACCTAGGTGGACAGCTCGATGCAGAGCTGAAAGAGAGTGGTTGTTTACCTGGACAGGATGTTAAGATTAATATCTATAGCTTTTTGAGATTATTTAGGAGCCAAAGTAGGAACAAAACAGATAGTGCCACAAAAGGTAGAGTTTAGGAAGGATAATTTGAGGACTTTAAATGATTTCCAAAGATTATTAGGTGACATTAATTGGATTCGATGTTACCTGAAGATACCAAATTATGAATTAAAACCTTTCCATTACTATCTCTGTTTAATCTGGGTCATGGCTAGGTCCAGACCTGGTTATTTCACAGTCCAGGGGAGCGGTTTGTGTNTTGTTCGAGCCCTGATGGCCATAGACGAGGGCATTTTGCCCGAGTTCTGGTTGGCCCCTCTTAAAAGTCTGTAATGATTTCCTAGCAGACTGGTTTGCCGATACTTCCCCGGTTTAGGGGCAGACCTAATGACTCCCACTATACCACCTCAAAGGATAACGGAGTAAGGAAACTTAATTTTGCTGACAGAGTGTCACAACACAGTGCAGGGGATGTTCCATACAGAATAGATTCCTCAAAAGCATGTCAAATTGCATGGAGGTTTCGTGTCATCTTGACCTATCCTCCTCCTGATAAAAAGATACGGAGACGGGTACAATGCCTCATAATTGATAAACAATTTGACCTCTGTTACAGCCAAGTCCGCCAGCAACATGCTGGTGGCATCTCCTCCTACTCCAGATCTCTGCAGAGACAGACTGGTCGTCGTGACTGATGGTAGCCCGATTACCTATCAATCACTTGTCAAAGGCTGCTCCCTCAGGCTGGGATGTTCGCTGACCAGATTTGCAGGACTTCATATTTAATTAATAAAGAAGAGGGAGATGTAGGAAGCCGCACCTGGGCCTCCCCAGCATACGCCTCCGAGAAGCCCTGGGCTCCGAGAGGCCCCGCCTCCGGGGATCCCCGGGCTCTGAGAGGCCCCGCCTCCAAGAAGCCCCGGGCTCCGAGAGGCTTCGCCTCCAGGGATCCCCGAGCCCTGACCGAGGCATGCCGCGAGAGCCGTCGCGAGCCCCGACTGAGGCAGGCGGCGAGAGCCGCCGCGCGAGCCCCGACCGAGGCAGCGAGAGCCGCCGCGCGAGCCCCGACCGCGGTGAAGCCACCCGAGCCCTGACCGGCGAAGCCGCCCAAGCCCTGACCGGTGAAGCTGCCCGAGCCCTGACCGGCGAAGCCGCCTGAGCTCCGGGAAGGCCGTCCGGCTCCGGGAGCCTGCGGCTCCACCCCATTACAAGATGGCACGGGGCCGGCAGGCTGCCAGGGAGGAGAGCCTAGTGCGCATGCGCAGCTCTCTCCTCAGGCCCCCCTCAGGCAGTAGCCTCTCCCGAAGGGAAAATATGCTAATGAGGCACTGCTTGTAGTACCAATGCAGGGAAAATATGCTAATGGCTGTGGCTTGTGGCACCAATGAATGGGTCACATGCAAATGAGGTATGGCTTGGTGCACCAATCAGCAACCACTATGACACTCCTCCCCCTTCCCTGGGAGTGTATAAAAGCAGCAGCTCTGCTGCTGTCCAGAGTCCTGGGAATCTACAAGCAAGGTGCTCCAGAATAAAGCTGACTGAGAAGATCCCGGTGGTGGCGTGTCTTTCTTCCTGCTCGACGGAGGAAGCAGGGAGGCGCGCTGCATTCTCTTATCTACTCTCTGAGCTGTTTACATTGTGGTATTATGATGTTGTTGCACCCAACCCATTTTACTCTCAATTCATAATAATTTTATAATTATATATAAGAATAATTATAGATTAACTTTATTGCCTCCACCAGCCCCATATTAACTGATTAAGAGAAGAGTTACCATATGTTGATTTGCTGATGAGGCAATTGCATTTCTGGAGTTGTTTGAATTGCAACAGGTATGATAGTGTATTTGGTAATTTTAATCAATATATTTCTAAGCAATATCCCAAGTGAAATCACCTTTGATGAAGTTTGCTCAACATTCTCTTTTCTGTGACGTTCTTAGATACCCTTTCCCCACAATGGTGATGGTATAAGGAAATAAATGTATTCTTTACAGTAAATGGAATGTAAATAGAATTCTTGTAAAAGGAAGCATTAGAAATAAACTTCTAATTAATACCTTCTTTTTTTTTCATTTTTTGGATTTTTTTCTTTACTTACATTTCAAATGTTATCCCTTTTCCAGGTTTCCCCCTTTGCAAAAATCCCCTATCCCATCCCTTTCCCCATCCCCCAATTCTATGAGGGTGTTTCTTCACCCACCAACCCACTCCTGCTTCCCCGCCCTCAATTCCTCTACACTGGGGAATCTATACAGCCTTCATAGGACCAAGGACCACTCCTCCCATTGATGCCTGACAAGGCCATCCTCTGCTACATATGAAGCTCTAGACATGTGTATTCCTTGGTTAGTGGTTTAGTCCCTGCGAACTATGAGGGGTCTGGTTAGTTGATATTGTTGTTCTTCCTCTGGGATTTCAAATCGTTCAACTCCTTCAGTCCTTTCTCTAACTCCTCCATTGGGGACCCCATGCTCAGTCTAATTAATATCTTCTTATGTATCCATGAGATTAAAGAAAAATTACTGAACAAAAATTAAGTACGAATTTTTACAACGATATACAACCATATATTATATCTGCAGATAATAGTTCATATATTTGTTATTTATTTTCTTCAGTGATTATTACTTTTAACTATTTCTTCAAATGTTCCTGTTTGTTTGGTAAGGGGAAGAAACCATAAATTAAATAAACCATGTATTATGAAGCCATTTCCAGCCGGAAGCTTGTAATTTTATATCAAGTCACCAAAGTGTTATTAAAGTTTAGTGCTAAAATATAGCATGCAGCAGTCAAACTGTCAACTTGTAGAATATAGAAATCACATAGAGAATATGAAATCACATGCTATTTCAAATTGGTCCTGACTTTGATAAAGAAAAATATTCTCAAGCTTACATTTAAGATTTAAATGCACAAAAATTAAAACAAGAAATTTGCTCTTATTTGACTTTTAGCTTGTAAACAAACAGACAGACAAAAATCAGTATTTGAATGCATAAGAGAAAATTAACAACACATATCAGAACTGGTTACAAATGTCCTCTAAATGATAGAGCCACATATGTGCAGGAGCAGGTTCTCAGGCAGGTATCACAAAAGTGGGTAAAAACCACAGGACACAGAAAGTGAAGAACTTTTGACTTTGATGTTCTTCCTTTTCTTTCAGCATTTTCTTCAAAATGTTCTACATGCTGCCTTTTTTGAAAATACTCTGTGCTTTCTTTTAATTTGTTCATAGAATACTTCTTGAAATACATTTACCTAACCTCTTTATAAAGGACAAAATAAGATAGTCTTTGCAATTTGATTATGGTCATGGGCCATCACTGGGATATCCATAAATGATAATGAAGTAAAAGAGATTTAATTCCTATCTTATTTATATAAATGAACTGATGTTTAAATTTAAATTAAGGCTGAGACAGGAATTAATGTTATAACAGTGATAAGTAGAAAACAGGTAACATGTGTCCCCCCATAGCATATGTTTGAATAGTTTGTCCCAAATTGTTGGAACTTCAAGAAAAGGGTTATAAGGTGTGGCCTTGTTGGAGTAAGTGTATCACTGGCAGTAGAATTGGAGGTTTCAAAAACACACACCATTCTCAGTTAATGTTCTTTGCCTTTTGTTAATTAAGCTGTGAGTTCTCAATTTCTCCAGCAACATACCTGCCTACCTGATGCACATTCCCTATCATTTTGGTCATGGACTCTATCCAGCTGAAATTGTAAACCCAAATTAATTCTTTCCTCTAGAAGTTACTTTCATCCCAGTGTCTTATGACAGTCATAAAAGGATGACTGAGACAGTATGAATTAAGGAGTTGGAGTGAAAGGATAGAGAGATAGGAATGATTAATTACTTGAAAGATAATAATAATAATAATAATAATAATAAACCCATGAGAGAATGTATAAATCTTAGGCTATTTCCCTTGGTCACCACACAGGACTTGAAGGTGAGATCAGTAGGATGAACAGAAAGACCCCACTGCCAAGGCAGTGGCTGCTTCTGCATGAATTGTTGATAAACAAGAGGAACTTCCTAGTCGTGGAGGCAACTTTTGCATGAGGACCTAATTGAAGACTGCCTGAGTGCCCCTTGGAAGATAATCTTGCTTGGGAACAATGGGATATGGGTGCAGGGTATAAAAAGAGCTCCCGAGAATTAATAAAGGAGCTTGCTACTGCCTTCTCACCTGCTCCTGGAGTCTGAGCCATTGATTCCAAGCCTTCTCATCCACTGCCCCCAAGGGGCATGTCAGGCAGGATGGTAGAGTCAGGCAGCAGAGATCTTAATTAATGAAGATGATATTACTTCAGACATAAGACTTGGAGGGCTCAAGCTAGAACTGACCAGGAAGCGTTTTCCTTAAAGACCAACTCTCAGTACTTGAAGATCCTTTGCAAATTGCCAAGAAAAAAAAATCAATAATCTTATCCAAGTGTAAAGACTATGACTCAGAACAATAACAATGCTGGAAATGTATTTTCAAGGTTACAATGGTAGAACTTCCAATGTCACCCAGACTCAAAGAATCTTATATAAGAGGCAGATAGCGTATAAAAAGCAGAGGACTAGAACATGTCCTGTGAGATAATATTTTCTATATATCACAAGGAATTTATGCCCATGAAATCTCAAAACTATGGGCTTTTAAAAATTTTACCTTATCATTTCTGCCCTCCCAGTCATCACCTCCCACAATTCTTACCCATTCCCCCTCACTTTCTTCTATGATAGGGTAGAGACCACCCGTAATACCCCCTATTCTGGCACATTAAGTCTCTGTGAGGCTAGGCAGATCCTCTCCCACTGAGGCCAGACAAGGCAGCCCAGGTAAAATATAACCCACAGACAACAGCTTTTGGGAAGGTCCCTGCTCTTGCACGTAGAGACCCAGATGTCCTAAATGTACATCTGCTATGTATGTGCAGGGGAGGGGAGAGCAGCTCCAGCCAGTATATGCTCTTTGGTTGACGATTCAGTCACTGAGAGCCCCGAGGATCCAGGTTAGTTGACTCTACTGGTCTTCCTGTGGCATTTCTATCCCCTCCAAGGGCCTCAATCTTTCTCCCAGTTCTTCTATAAGAGTCCCAATGCCCCATTACCTGGTTGAATGTGGATCTCTGGATTTATTTGAGTCAGTTGCTGTAAGGAGCCTCTCAGAGAAAAGCCATGCTAAACTCCAGTCATGCATGTCATTTTGGGTCTTGGTTATCTCACTCAGGATGATATTCTCAAGTTCTACCCCTCTTCCTGCAAAATTCATGATTTCTTTTATTTAATAGCTGAATATCATTCCATTGTGCAGATGTACCACATTCTTTATCCATTGAGGTTGTTTCCAGTTTCTGACTATTATGAATACAGCTGCTGTGAACATAGTTAATCAAGTGTCATTGTGGGATAGTGGAGCATTCTTTGTGTATAGGCTCAGGAGCAGCATAGCTGAGCCTAGAAGTAGAACTCGTCCCAGTTTTCTGAGAATCTCCCAAATTGATTTCCAAAGTGGTTGCACAGATTTGTACCTCAGCAGCAATGGAGGAGTATCCCTCTTACTCCAGTTCTCCCAACTAACTCCTACAGCTGATAAACACCTTCAGTACAGTGGTTAGATACAAATTTAACTCAAGGAAATCAGTAGCCCTCCTTTATACAAATGATAAATGGGTTGAGAAAGAAATTAAGGAAACAACATCCTTTACAATAGCCACAAATAATATCAAATATCCTGGTGTAACTTTAACCAAGCAAGTGAAAAACCTATATGACAAAACATGGGCTTTTAAACAAGACTTACCCAAATAAAATTCCAATTGATATGGCAACAATAATGGAGGAAATCTCAAAAAGATTCTACTGTTAGGATGAAGAATTATAGATAATTAATGGCTGCTGAAATAACAAGAATAAGTCTTCCCTAATATGGACAAATAAACTGATGTTATCTAATCAAAAGTGGTCATCTCCAGCCAAATACACATATGAGTGATGCTAAATAGAACTTGAGAGATAGTTGGTATATGTAAGAAATTGAAAGAAAGGAGATATAGAGTATAAATAATGTAAATACAATCATCATGTATAAAATTCCCAATTTTGGAGGGGTATGAGTGTCTCTGTCCCTGTCTCTGTCTCTGTCTCTCTCTCTCTCTCTGTCTCTCTCTCTCTCTCTTTCTTTCTCTCTCTGTATGTATGTTTGAGACAGGGTTTTTGTGTGTATCCTTGACTATCTTAGAACTTACTCTGTAGACCAGGTTGGCCTTCAACTCAGAGTTCTGGGATTAAAAACTTATTCCATGATCACCAATTCCTTTTTGAAATTTAAATAATAGAAAAGGGATCTGGGAATATTTGAAATATAAGAAGGCATAAAGCAATAGAATTGAGAATAATTTGTGAATACTAATGTTAAATATCTAGAAAAAGAAAGAAATTCAAGAGTACATAATTTCCAGTGTTAGATGTGATGATACAACAAATGTAATAGAATGTGTGAGCAGTTTACTCTGAAATCTTACCCTACAGAATGAGAATATGCCATGTCCATACACAGAGCTGGGGACACACCTGATTGGTATGAGAAAGGAACTCTAATGAAGAAATCTCAGCCCCCATAAACTCAAAATATTTGGCTCACAGTCAAATATGGAGGTACACTATAGAATATAGCTAAATCAAGAAGGCAGGATTTATGACATATAGTTGAATTAATGAGACAAATTTAGATAACAAAGGAGCAGCCTCTGTAGAGGAAGAGTCATCAGTGTGTAAACGTTCTGTAGTAGAAAACTACAGTGGACATTTTCTGCACATACAATCAATATTCATACTCAACTCCAAACAACTTTGCTGGTCCTCTGAGTCTCACCTAGAGAAGGCTTTTCATTACTGTGGGCATAAAGCATGGCTATGTTCATGTCAAAAGCACACATGCTCTAAGAACTTCACTGGCTCAGGGATTCCTCTGCTCCCCCACAAGAATAGGCACATGTGAGGGTCTTTGCTACCACAGGACATTTCTTTCTCACCTTTAAAATTTTCAAGTTTACCTGATATATAAAGCTGAAATTATGTACATTCTTTGGCTATCATGTAACAGTTGGATATGTGTACATTATATATTTAAATCAGGATAAAATTATCTACCTCTTCAAGCCTCTATAGTTTCTTTATGGAAAAACATTCCATTTTTCTTATTTTTTATAAGTTTTATGTATAAGTCTTTGGTCTGCATGAATATTTATTTTTTAAAATTTTTTTGTGTCTGATGTTTTGTCGACATGTGTGTTTATGTTTGGCTAGTTTCATACCTGATAACCACAGCTTCCAGAAGAGATGCTAAGATCTCCTAGAACTAGAGTAACAATTGGTTGTGAGCCATTAAGTAGGTTGTTGGGAAGTGAATCTGAGTTCTCTGCAAGAGCAGCCAGTGCTCTTAATAGCTTATCTATCTCTCCAGTCCCAATAGCCCTTCTTTAACCATTTTGAAATACAATGAATACATATGCTCTCATTTTTATATCCAACTGGTAATCCAGCATTCATACATGTCACAAAAGTTTGCTAATGTAAAAAGAAAGCATGCTACTGGCAATCCTTTTAGAGAAGTCTTTGTTTACAGGAAACAAAAAACATAACCTGGAAAGATAATTTCCTGGAGATATAAAGGCTAAGTGTCTTACCTTTACACTATCATTATTTTTTTAATTTCATTTTTTATTAGATATTTTCTTTTTTTTTTTCAACTTTTATTAGATATTTTCTTCATTTACATTTCAAGTGTTATCCAGAAAGTTCCGTATACCCTCCCCCCTCCCAGCCCTGCTCCCCTACCCATCCACTCCCACCCCTTGGCCTCGGCATTCCCCTGTATTGGGGCTTAAAGTCTGCATAACCAAGGGGCCTCTCTTCCCACTGATGGCCAACTAGGCCATCCTCTTCTATATATGCAGCTAGAGACACGAGCCCAGGGGGTACTAGTTAGTTCATGGTTATTCTTCCACCTTTAGGGTTGAAGAACCCTTCAGCTCCTTGGGTACTTTCTCTAGCTCCTTCTTCCTTGGGAACCCTGTGTTCCATCTAATAGCTGAC
>LR750852.1:16511-117504 GCA_902729485.2 Mus minutoides | reverse complement strand
ACAGTAATTGTTGCTTCCTGTCATTTTTGTTTTTAGAGTTGGGATTCTGTTCTTGTGGCTGTCTTCTTTTAGGTTTGTTGAAGGATTACTTTCTTGCTTTCTCTAGGGCAGAGTTTCCGTCCTTGTATTGGTGTTTTTCTGTTATTATCCTTTGAAGGGCTGGATTTGTGGAGAGATATTGTGTGAATTTGAATTTGTCTTGGAATACTTTGGTTTCTCCGTCTATGGTAAATGAGAGTTTTGCTGGGTATAGTAGCCTGGGCTGGCATTTGTGTTCTCTTAGCATCTGTATAATCTCTGTCCATGATCTTCTGGCTTTCATAGTCTCTGGTGAGAAGTCTGGAGTAATTCTGATAGGCTTGCCCTTATATGTTACTTGATCTTTTTCCCTTGCTGCCTTTAATATTCTGTCTTTATTTAGTGCGTTTTTTGTTCTGATTATTATGTGTTGGGAGGAATTTCTTTTCTGGTCCAGCCTATTTGTAGTTCTGTAGACTTCTTGTATGTTTATGGGCATCTCATTTTTTAGGTATGGAAAGTTTTCTTCTATTATTTTGTTGAAGATATTTGCTGGCCCTTTAGTTTGATCGTCTTCCTTCTCATCTACTCCTATTATCCTTAAGTTTGGTCTTCTCATTGTGTCCTGGATTTCCTGGATATTTTGTGTTAGGGTCTTTTTGCATTTAACATTTTCTTTGATTGTCTTGTCTATGCTCCCTATAGAATCTTCTGTGCCTGAGATTCTCTCTTCTATCTCTTGTATTCTGTTGCTGACACTCATATCTATGGTTCCTGATTTTTTTCCAATGGTTTCTATCTCCAGGGTTATCTCCTTTTGGTTTTTCTTAATAGTTTCTACTTCCATTTTTAGGTCCTGAATGGTTTTGTTCCATTCCATCACCTGTTTGGTATTCTTTTCCTGTAACTCTCTCAGTATTTCCTCTTTAAATGCTTTTAGTTGTTTATCTGTGTTTTCCTGTAACTCTCTAAGTTTTTCCTCTTTAAATGCTTCTAGTTGTTTATCTGTGTTTTCCTGTGTTTCCTTCTTATAGTCCTCCATCATCATCATGACCAGTGATTTTATATCCATGTCCTGCTTTTCTGGTGTGCTGTTGTATCTAGGACTTGATGTGGTGGGTGAGTTTGGGTCTGGTGATGCCAAGTACCCTTGGATTCTGTTGCTTCTGTTCTTGCGCTTGCCTCCTGCCATCTCTGCCCGAGGAGACCTGGCGTTGGTGCAGACCAGAAAGTACCCGCTGTTCTGCCCTGGGCCTTTATCAATCTCCTGGCTGATGTCTCAAGTTCCACGAGATTGGGCTGGAACAGAGGCTGTGTTCCCCTGCTCACCTCAGGTCCCAAGCTAGCTTGGGGAGTCCTGAAAGAGCCTAGGAGAGTGCACAGCACCTGTCTCCAGAGACCCAAGCTGGTGCTGGGTGGCAGGACCAGACCGGAAGGGAGAGGCTGCTCTGCCCTGGGCCTCTATCAATCTCACCGCTGGTGTCTTAGGTTCCACGAGATTGGGCTAGAACAGAGGTTTTGTCCCCCTGCTCACTTGAGGTCCCCAGATAGCTTGGAGGGTCCCAGAGGAGCCTAAGAGAGTGCACAGCACCTGAGGCCAGAGGCTTGAGCTCCTGATGTGATCTTAAAGTCCTGGAGTTGCTGGGCTCAGAGGAAAATGGTGGGGTGGAGGGTGCTCTGGCTGGGAGAGGCCCAGCCTCCAGTGGGGCGGAGTTCTCGGATCCTGTCCCTGGGGGCAACTGCTGACCCACTGCTCCCAACACCACCTCTGCACTGCACTCCCGTGTAACCTCGATGCGATTGATCTTAAAGTCCTGGGGTGTGTGAAGAGCAGGACAGGCCCTAGCTGCGTCCGCTGGGCTCAGAGGAGAGATGGTGGGGTGGAGGGTGCCCTGGCTGGGAGAGGCCCAGCCTCTGGTGGGGCGGAGTTCTCGGATCCTGCCCCTGGGGGCAACTGCTGACTCAATGCTCCCAACACCACCTCTGCACTGCACTCTCGCGTAGCCCTGATGAGATAGATCTTAAAGTCCTGGGGTGTGTGAAGCGCAGGACAGGCCCTAGCTGAGTCCGCTGGGCTCAGAGGAGAGATGGCCAGATATTTTCTTAATTTACATTTCAAATGCTATCCTGAAAGTTCCTTTTAATGTTATAAAACTTCACATATGATAAAACTTTCATTTACAAAAATGTCTCCCTCAAAGTTTTTACCCTAATAGTTGAGTGATCTTAGTAAGGCATTTTACTTTTCTCATGCCTTAGCTTACCCTTCTACAAAATGAGATCTTTAGACCAATGACTACAAATCTGTAAGCTGCCTATCCATCAAAACATACCTCATCAGAACTATTCTCCTAAAGCAAAATATTTTGAAGTCTAGATAAGTTTCATTGGACCATATTATTGCTCTACTATAGAAGAAAATTGTAAAATGTTCCTTTATCAAGCTATTTTTTATTCTGTCTGATTAAAATAGCTGGTTGAGATACTAGAATTATCCAGTGATTAGAATGGATTCTCTGAGAGCCAGACAGTAAAAGCCACAGTGCAACTGCTGTTGTGGGTCCAGAATAACAGTTCCCATAATTCTCAGTTTACTGTTTTCACATGTGTCATCTATTCTGATTCTTCTTCTGCCAGAAATAGAAATCAGAGCTGAGTACAAATGAATCTAAATAGGTAGCTATTTTGATTTTTGAACATGCAATTTCCACAATGAAGTGTAAAACCCACATCAATATATTAACCTGGAAATGCTACTACTCTCTTTAGAAATCCTTAATATTTGGTCTCAGCATCCTGAATGTGAAACCCATTGTGATTTTCTCATCTACAGTCCTCTCTCTTGTAGAAGTTATTCACCATGAAATGATTTTATGAATAGTGAGACCTTTCTACATAGTAGAGAATTTTTACCTACTAGATATATAGTCCAAGATTGTAAAATTAAATCATGTAAAATATACAAAGATAAAAATACTGGAACCAGCAAAGTAAGATATAAAATGATTTACAAAGGTTGGAGGCATAACCTCTGAAACAGACATGTAAAAACACAGCTATGCTGTGCATTTCCTTTCCAAACAGCAGTTCATATTGCAAATACATTCTTGTATGCTTTGTGTGTTAATCTAACAACCTTGGGAAATGTATATTTTAACCTTATAGGTATCATGCATATAACAACCTGGGAAAATATATTTTCACCTTATAGGTATCATACCCTGAAAAATATTTAATAAAATAATGGACTAGGGGAAAGTAAGAAGTGAAAGAAGAGAAGGAGGGAAGAAAGTGGGAAGGAGGGAATGAAGGAAATTATGACCTGGCCCCATTTTTACTTAGAACTGCTTTGACCTAAAGCCCTAGTATAGGGGAATGCCAGAGCCAGGAAGCAGGCGTGGGTGGGTTGGGGAGCAGGGCAGGGGGAGGGTATAGGGGACTTTCGGGATAGCATTTGAATTGTAAAGGAAGAAAATATCCAATAAAAACAATTGTTTTTTTTAAAGGTGTTTGCTCATTTTTTAAATTTCCCCAAAGTCATGAGATTAATCTCATGGAAGCCTGCTAGTACTTAAAGTTTACACATTAAAATTGAGGCCTGGTCATGAAATCTAAGTTGCGTTGATTTTACAAGAGCTTGCCAAGCAATAAAAATAGAAGTATTATTTGGGTGGTCTCCTAGGATTCATCTTTCAGCTTCAACACTCTAATCTATCTTCTTTCTCATTCTGTGGCTATGATGCTGAAGTTTCAACTAATTCTCTGTCAGCCAAAGGCCAAGCAATATTAAAGACTATCTGTATATGTGTGGTTCATTTTCTCTAGACCCACAATCAACAATGATGGGTTGTATTATATTCTTGGGGAGTCATGAAAAATATTTACTAAACATATGTAGGCAACAACAACAAAAACAACAGATCAAGCTAAGGAAACCACTAAGGTTCAACTTGGCAAACTGACAAGTTGTTTGGGGGTTAAATAAATATGGGTTTATGATTACTTACAAGAATAGAAATGACTCAAAAAGAGCTGTATCACCAAGCACCACCCCAGCATGGGTAACAGCTCACAAAAGTTAGAAAACTGCATCAATGCAAATACTATACCTCTCATCTTAAAGAGAATAAGAGAAAGTTTACTCTGGAGCCATTTTGAGTAATTATGATGCAGGAATGCATATTTCAATTACCCCAAATTCTGTTGTGAAGTGGAAGCAATTTCATGCTGTTTTTATAGGTCTATTGAACAAAGTCATAAATCAAGGCAGTTTTTAAAATACATGGTTTGTACATCAAAGACGCAGGAATGGCCAGATGGAGTAAACTTTTCTAAAGGTGGAAAATGCTATCTCATGGTGCCCTTGACATTTTGATTGGTGAAAGATAGTAATCAGCTAAATTAATAGATTTTAATAGCTTTCTATCTATCCGTCACAAGATGTTAATGCTTTTACAATGGTGGGCCAAGAAAGGCTGTTCCTGAGGGAGGGCAAGATCTAGGCAAGAGAAGGGAATGAGCTTCTGGGACTAAAGCTTTCTAATCTCTCCATAATACTGAAGTCTGAATCAGTCAGTCTATACAGACATAGCTTCTTTTCAATAGTTTTCATTCCCTCACACCTGGAGCATACTGGAAAACGTTCAGACAGGTTAACAGACTGTTCATTTCAGGTAGTCCAGTTGACATGAGTATCTCCCATGCAGCATGGAAGTCTAGGAGGAGTGCCTTTCAGGAATCCTTACTGTTTATATATACTTGGAGAGGTAGGGGGATCTGGTGAATTTAGTCAGTTTCAGGGCTTTCCTAAAGCACTCGAGTCATTTATTTCCTGAGTTTAAAGAGCTTCACTTCTTTGCATTTCATCCCAACTTGGTACATCTAGTCACTACAGGACTACATGCATCCTCTCCTACTGAGGCCAGAAAAGACAGTTCAGTTAGGATTCACAAGCAGACAACAGATTCGGAGACAACCACCACTGAAGTTGCTTCGTGATCCACATGAAAACCAAACTGCACATCTGCTGCATTTGTGCAGGGGGCCTAGGCCCAGCCCACATTTATTCTTTGGTTGGTGGTTCAGTCTCTGGGAGCCTTCAAGGGTCCAAGTTAGATGACTCTGTTGCTCTTCCAATGGAATCCCTGTCTTCTTTGGAAACCCTCGGTCCTTCTCTCAACTCTTCTATAAGACTCCTCGAGGTTCGTCCAGTGTTTGGCTGTGGGCCTCTAAATCTGCTTCAGTCAGCTGTTGGGTGGAGTATCTCAGAGGATGTATGTAAGCATAAAAGAGTACCATCAATAATGTCCTGGATTGGTCACAAATTGGGCCTGTCATTGCTTGGCCATTCCTTTCATCTCTGCTCAACATTTGTCCCTGCGTATCTTGTATTTATTTCAGTTTACATATCCACATGTATTAAAGATTTGTATGTAGATATCCTCAAGGTTTCAGTTCCTACACTTGTACAGGCTACTTCTTGACAATAATAATATGCAATATCGACCTTTAAAATATCACAATGCATATATATTGTTGTAAGAAATTCACTAAAGAAGACATCTTCGTGTGGATTTAAGACAATAAAAATTATGTATTAAGTGACCAGCAACTGCTTTGGATGTTTTAGATCCCAGTGTAACAGCAAGCCTTTCTCAGGTTGAACATTTAAGCACAAAATCTATCTCCTGGGTTGACATATTTTAATTAAGGAGAACATTTAGCTGGAAGCAGAGCTGCAGAAGCCACAATGCAAGGTTGATACATTTAGAAACTTTATCATAATTATGATCTTTAATAGGATTTGTTTTCTATTGGCAGGTGGTACTGTCTACATGCTGTGTTTTAAAGCCTGAATGGTACTTCTACCTTGGAGTCAGTTGTGCAAAGGTCTTGGGGCCTACTGAGGTATAAAAGCCTATTGCATGTATTTATTTATTTATGTAGATTATTTCATACTTAACATAGTCTTTCATTAATTTTTCTAAGCAGCTTGCAATTGAAAAATTTGAAGTTGAGAAACTTAAGTAATTTGATCTAATTTACATTAGTAAGTGACAGAGCCCAACTATTTCGTTGACATCATTCAAAGCCCACATTATTACACCAGTTCTCAAAATGTACTCTAAATATCTTCTGGGTATATGCTCAGGAGAGGTATTACTGGATCCTCTGGTAGTACTATGTCCATTTTTTGAGGAACCACCAGACTGATTTCCAGAGTGCTTTTACCAGTTGCATTCCCACCAGCAATGGAGGAGTATTCCTCTTTTACCACATCCTCACCAGCATCTGCTGTCACCTGAAATTTTTATCTTAGCCATTCTGACTGGAGTGATGTGGAATCTCAGGGTTGTTTTGATTTGCATTTCCCTGATGATTAAGGATGTTGAACATTTTTTCAGGTGCTTCTCAGCCATTTGGTATTCCTCAGTTGAAAATTATTTGTTTAGCTCTGTACCCCACTTTTTAAAGGGGTTATTTGATTTTCTGGAATTCAGCTTCTTGAGTTCTTTGTATATATTGGATATTAGTCACCTATCAGATTTAGGATTGGTAAAGATACTTTCCCAATCTGTTGGTGGCCTTTTTGTCTTATTGACAGTGTCTTTTGCCTTACAGAAGCTTTGCAATTTTATGAGGTCCCAATTGTTGATTATCGATCTTACAGCACAAGCTGTTGCTGTTTGGTTCAGGAACTTTTCCCCTGTGCCCATATTTTCGAGGCTTTTCCCCCACTTTCTCATCTATAAGTTTCAGTGTCTCTGGTTTTATGTGGAGTTCCTTGATCCACTTAGACTTGAGCTTTGTACAAGGAGATAAGAATGGATCAATTCGCATTCTTCCACATGATAAATGCCAGTTGTGCCAGCACCATTTGTTGAAAATGCTGTCTTTTTTCCACTGGATGGTTTTAGCTCCTTTGTCAAAGATCAAGTGACCACAGGTGTGTGGGTTCATTTCTGGGTCTTCAATTCTATTCCATTGATTTATCTGTCTGTTGCTGTACCAGTACCATGCAGTTTTTATCACAATTGCTCTGTAGTACAGGTCTCTGATACAGCTGTCTCTTGTGAGGCTATGCCAGTGCCTGGCAAATACAGAAGTGGATGCTCACAGTAATCTATTGGATGGAACACAGGGCCCCCAATGAAGGAGCTAGAGAAAGTACCCAAGGAGCTGAAGAGGTCTGCAACCCTATAGGGGGGACAACAATATGAACTAACCAGTATCCACCCGAGCTTGTGTCTCTAGCTGCAAATGTAGCAGAAGATGGCCTAGTTGGCCATCATTGGGAAGGGAGATCCTTGGTCTTGCAAAGATTCTATGCCCCAGTACAGGGAAATCACAGGGACAGGAAGCAAATGTTGGTGGGTTGAGGATCAGGGCCGGGTGAGAGTATAGGGGTCTTTTGGGATAGCATTTGAAATGTAAATGAAGGAAATACCTAATTTTTAAAAAAAGACTATATATATATATATATATATATATATATATATATATATATATACACTCTAAATGATAATTACCATAAAGTGATTCTGTTAGGTTATCATTTCATACCAACATCCCATTTCCTTCTGTAGGACATCATTTTTCTGATGCCCCCTCCAAATTAATGTAACCACTTACCTGCAAATGTTAAGTGGTGTTGAATAACTCATTAAATCACTTCATTACACTGTGTGTGTGTGTGTGTGTGTGTGTGTGTGTGTGTGTGTGTGTGTGTAGAAGTATAGTTTGGTCTTTTGTCATTTTGAGTATCTACTGTCCTTAGGTTTCTAAGTCAATGTTACAAAAGCAACATGCCCTGTTTTATAACATCAACTTCTTATTTGAGAATAATTCTACTTATATACACAGAAAGGACCCAATGGGGTTACTGAGGGTTCTTTTGTCTTTTCACAGTCTTAAAACAAAAGGTATTACTTTTCTCCAATGAAGAACAGACTGGAGTAATAGCCAATCAGAGAAAATCAAACTATTTATATTTACAATTGAAAGATTGTTATCTATGTTCTTCTCATAGATTGCACAAAAAAGGTTACTGATTTCTGCAGAATATAGCAGTTTCAAAAACAGAACATTTTATTAGTGATATAAGAGTAATATAAAGGTTTCAAAGGAAGATTCCTGGAAATGAAAATCCTGATAAGGTAGAAACTAGTTTTCAGTTTCCTCAAGATGCCTGCTTGTTCCCTGTCACTTGGCTGGTTGTCTCCTTCATCCTGTCTCGCTGCACCTGAACACAAAGATAAACATATCCATAACACAACCATTTCTGAATGAAGAGAATAAAATTGGATGTTCAAACCTAGCAAATAATTTTATCAGAAAGATTCCTTCAACTCCTGAAAAATCCAGTGATGTCTATTCTGGTTTGGATTTAATCAGGGGTATCATATAGAACTTTTAACTACAAAGAAGAAATTATTGCCTTTTGGGGATGTTCCAAAGCAATGATTATCCAGTGATACATTGTTCACATTGAACTAGATGAAACTTTAGTACATTCTTCCAAATCCCTTCATGATTCAGTCTTGAATTGAACAACACAGAGAAAAGAATCAATTTCCCTTTAAGAAATAAATGTTTAATCATCATACTGTATCTGTGTCAACCTGCAAAATGTTTACAAATGAGAAAAGTGAAATACAATAAAACACACATCATACTTCATCGTAAGACACTGCTAAAAGTATTCCACACACACTCGTGCACATGCACACGCACATTGTATTTGGTAAATCCAACTATATTTCTTTCTCTGTGTCTTTTTCTTATTGCTGTCTTGCAATTATTTCTTTCAAGCTTCACTTCAGGTTCCTAGACCATTAAATCTGTACCAAACTCCAATTTAAGTGGGTGAAAGATTCACCTAAAAAATATCATCTAGTATGTAGGGTATTATATTTTGCCTAAAAATTTGTATCATACAGTCAACCATTAAAGAATAGCTGGGTACCTTGTTCTTAATTCTAGGAAGGGGTGACATGTCCACATTTTGATCTTCCTTCTTCTTGAGTATCATGTGTTTAGTAAATTGTATCTTGGGTAGTCTAGGTTTCTGGGCTAATATCCACATATCAGTGAGTACATGTTATGTGAGTCCTTTTGTGAATGGGTTACTTCACTCAGGATGATGGCCTCCAGATCCATCCATTTGCCTAGGAATTTCATATATTTATTGTTTTTAATAGCTGAGTAGTACTCCATTGTGTAAATATACCAAATTTTTTGTATCCATTCCTCTGTTGAGGGACATCTGGGTTCTTTCCAGTTTCTGGCTATTATGAATAAGGCTGCTANGTGAGGTGGAATCTCAGGGTTGTTTTGATCTGCATTTCCCTGATGATTAAGGATGTTGAGCATTTTTTCAAGTGCTTCTCAGCCATTCGGTATTCCTCAGTTGAGAATTCTTTGTTTAACTCTGTGCCCCACTTTTTAATGGGGATATTTGATTTTCTGGTGTCCACCTTCTTGTGTTCTTTATATATATTGGATATCAATTGAAAGAGTTAAAGGGAGCATTTGTGTGGCTCAATCCAAAGGATGGACCCAACGACTGCGTCTGCCAGGGATACATCCCACAATCAGTCACCAAACATAGACACTATAGCATATGCCAGCAAGATGGTGCTGAAAGGGCCCGGATATAGCTGTCTCGGGGGAAAATATACCAATGCCTGGCAAACATGGAGGTGGAAGCTCAGGGTCAGCTATTAGATGGAACACAGGGTTCCCAAGGAAGAAGGAGCTAGAGAAAGTACCCAAGGAGCTGAAGGGGTCTTCAACCCTAAAGGTGGAAGAATAACCATGAACTAACTAGTACCCCTTGGGCTCGTGTCTCTAGCTGCATATATAGAAGAGGATGGCCTAGTTGGCCATCAGTGGGAAGAGAGGCCCCTTGGTTATGCAGACTTTATATGCCCCAATACAGGGGAACACTGGGGCCTAGGGGTGGAAGCAGGTGGGTAGGGGAACAGGGCTGGGAGGGGGGAGGATATAGGGAACTTTCTGGATAACACTTGAAATGTAAGTGAAGAAAATATCTAATAAAAGTTGAAAAAAGAAGAAAAAAAAAAAAAAGAATAGCTGGGTACCATTCAGACAAATTCTTAGGAAAAGGAGAACTAACTGTCCTGCATCTGATTTCTGAGTGATAGCACTGTTAAAATCTATTAAGTTACATGAAGACACCATAAAAGGCACAGCACAGAACATACACTATACTCAAATTTTGGAGGCTTGGTATGCCTTGGAATACCTACAGTATTTGGAATATTTGTAAAGCTTTATACATAGTCAGGGACTGTAAGGCATTAGGGTTAAAGGAAGTAATTTGGAAAAACTCAGTGGTATTCATATTTAGACATGTATAAATGAGTATTTTTAAGTGTAGACAACAGATTAATCATTTTATAAAATGCTCTAGAGAAAGTGGGACTCTACAATGAATAAGAATTAAGCATATTCATGGCTTCATCCATTTCATTTAGAAATTTACATATCATATTACCATTTTAAAGGCTCTGAAAAGTCCTGGTTTTGGAAAAGATACATGGAAAGAAATGAAATGTTTATTAAGAAAGAAGAAAGGGCTGAGCAGTGGTGGGGCATGCTTTTAATCCCAGCACATGGGAGGCAGTCTGATTTCTGAGTTTGAGGCCAGCCTGGGCTATCGAGTAAGTTCCAGGACAGCCAGGGCTAAACCCTGTCTCAAAAAACCAAAAGGAAAAAGAAAGAGAGAGAGAGAGAGAGAGAGAGAGAGAGAGAGAGAGAAGAAAGAGAGAAAGAAAGAAAGAAAGAAAGAAAGAAAGAAAGAAAGAAAGAAAGAAAGAAGGAAGGAAGGAAGGAAGGAAGGAAGGAAGGAAGGAAGGAAGGAAGGACGGACAAGAAATTTGAAGAAGGTAAATTCCTTAAACTATATAAATTGCACAATAAAAATAATCTGAATAGAATGTGTTAGTTTGCTGTTCAGAACCTAGGAAGAAATTTATTGTATGTCCAATAATTATTTAGCTAATGAATAAATAAATAAGTAAGTAAATAACAGCATCAAAAGTAATATCGCCTAGAAATCCAGTCCATATTCTATTGTCTATGCAAAGAAGAACCTATGGATGTAAGATGTACATCTGATGTATGGAGTATGTGATTTTGAAGGAAGAGTCCCCAAATGAAAAACACCCTGTGATGCACAAATTGCCCCACCTCTACCCATCCCACCCACCCATATCAACAGTGTTCTTCTTGAAAAATTCTGTTCCATAGTTTCTCACGTTGGTACAAGAGAGGAGGAAGAACCCAAACCAGAGACGGGAAAGTATGCTATAATCTCTCTTCTCTGCCCCCAACCAAAGTAAAAAATTACATAAGCAAGAAAAATGCCAAAGAATCACTGTGTAAGACAAGCAGAGCTTACCCTGTATGTCTAGTCAAAGTACCCAAATTCATCAGAACCACTTGCTGTGGCCATTTTCCCAAAGAAAAGCATGTTAGATTCATACCTTCTAAGCTTGTAACAGACTCATATCTCCTAAATTCCAGCATACCTAGATGCTCTTGGATTTATAGCAAGCAAGAGTAGGCTGTATTAATGACACTGAGAGATATCCTTTAAAAATGTGAACCTAGAAGAGGATGGCCTAGTTGGCCATCATTGGGAAGAGAGGCCCCTTGGTCATGCAGACTTTATATGCCCCAGTACAGGGGAACGCCAGGGCCAAGATGTGGGAGCGGGTGGGTAGGGGAGCAGGGCCGGGAAGGGGGTGGGTATAGGGAACTTGCTGGATAACACTTGAAATGAAAATGATGAAAATATCTAATAAAACTTGGAAAATAAATAAATAAATAAATAAATAAATAAACAAAAGACTCACACACACACAAAAAATGTGAACCTAGATGAATTTCTGTCTGCCAAAGAATGGATAGAAAACCAGTAGGAAAAAGAAAACACGAAATTCAGCAATATATGCCTGATATCTTTACAAACAGAAAAAAACAAAAAAAGATTTGGGTTCTGAAATAAGGATTGCGATGTAAGAAGGGAAATAAGAGAGAAAACTTGCTACAATGATTTTTTTTTTTAATAGAAGGAAACTCAGTCAGTGTTCCAGCCCTGAGGTGAAAGGTTTTCTAATGGATGTGTTACAGCTCTGAAGGGAAAGGCATCCTGGCAGTCAAGAGCCAAAGAATACCATAAAGTCACATCACAAAACAAGACTTACACAAGACATTTACTGGGAAAGACATAAGAGGGATGCTACCCCTCTAGGACATGAAGCATGGTACAGGATTAAAGTGTTTTGCAGAGGACGTTTTCAAAGTCAAAATTTGCAGAGTAGGGATTGGTGAAATTTTAAGTCCTGAACTTGGAGCAAGCTTGGGGATTGGTGGTATTTTCTACTCAGGGATTGGTGGATTTCGGTCTGTTTTCAAACTCTCAAAAGTGAGCACAGATCTTTTACCTTACAAACTTTTCAGTAGGAAGAGCTGAAACAAATAAAGTTATAATAAAATGAAATAAAATAAAATAATAATAAAATGAGTGGTAAAGGGATCAGGGTCAAAGAAAAAAACATGCTAACCATTCTCCATGCTGGCTAACTATCATAATATCAGAAAAATATGCAGATCACTGGAAAAGTAAACTCATCACTGATATTAGCCAGTGTAGAAAGCTCTGTGCTGCTATATTGATGCACTAGATGAGGTGTGTAGAAAGCTCTGTGCTGCTATATTGATGCACTAGATGAGGTGTGTAGAAAGCTCTGTGCTGCTATATTGATGCACTAGATGAGGTGTGCACATAGTTTATGGAAAGTAACCTACTACATTGGCATTGGAATTGATGAGTGCTTCATCAGAGGGTATTTTATCTGATCCTGATTTACTTTGGTACCTGGTATCTACCTAGAAAATTGTTCACTTCATCTAGATTTTTTAGTTTTGTTGAGTATAGGCTTTTGTAGTAGGATTGATTTTTTTTTTTAATTTCCTGGGTTTCTGTCATTATGTCTCCCCTTTCATTTATGATTTTATTTTTTCTTTTGTTTCTTTCTCTTTTTTTTTTTTTTGGGTGTTTTATGTTTTGTTTTTCTAGACAGGGTTTCTCTGTGTAGCCCTGGCTGTCCTAGAACTCACTCTGTAGACCAGGCTGGCCCCAAACTCAGAGATCCACCTTCCTCTGCCTCTACAGTGCTGGGACTTAAGGCATGTGTCACCACTGCCCTGCTCATTTATGATTTTGTTAATTTGGATACTGTCTCTATGCAATCCAGGTAGTCTGGCTAATGGGTTTTCTATCTTATTGATTTTTTTTTCAAAGAACCAGTTCCTGGTTTGGTTGATTCTTTGTAGTTTTTTTGTTTCTACTTGGTTGATTTCAGCCCCAAGTTTCATTATTTCCTGCCATCTACTTCTCTTGCGTGTATTTGATTCCTTTTGCTCTAAAGCTTTTAGGTGTGCTCTCAAGCTGCTAGGGTATGTTCTCTCCAGTTTGTGTTTTGGAGGCACCCAGAGCTATCTATGCTTAGCACTGTTTTCATTTTGCCCCATAAATTTGGATATGTTGTGGCTTCATTTTCATTAAACTATAAAAAGTCTTTAATTTCTTTATTTTTTCCATGATACAGAATATGTGGTACATTTACACAATGGAGTACTACTCAGCTATTAAAAACAATGACTTGATGAAATTCTTATGCACATGGACAGAGTTTTTAAGCTTGCATGTGTAACTGGCCTTGTGGTGCTTTGTTGTTATTGAAGACCAGCCTTGGTCTGAGGTGATCTGAAAGATGTATGGAATTATTTCAGTCTTCTTGTATCAGGTGAGGCCTATTTTGTGACCTGTTAAATGATGAGTTTTGAAGAAAGAACTATGAGGTGCTAAGAAGGTATATTCTTTTGTTTTAGGATGAAATGTTCTATAGATATCTGTTAAAACCATTTCCCCAGAACTTCTGTTAGTTTCACTGTGTCTCTGCTTAGTTTCTATTTCCATGATCTATCAGTCCACTAATGAGTGTGGGGTGTTAAAGTCTCCTACTGTTATTGTGTGAGGTACAATGTGTGCTTTGAGCTTTAGTGAAGTTTTTTTATGGATGTAGGTGCCCTTGCACTTGGAGCATAGATGGTCAGAATTGAGAGTTCTTTTTGATAGGATTTTTCCTTTGATAAGTATGAAGTGTCCTTCCTTATCTTTTTTGATAGCTTTTGGTAGAAAGTCGACTTTATTTTATATTAGAATGGCTACTTCAGCTTGTTTCTTGGGAACATTTGCTTGAAAAAGTATTTTTCAGACTTTTGTTTTGAGAGAGTGTCTATCTTTGTCACTGGGGTGCATTTCCTGTATGCAGCAAAATGTTGGTTCCTGTTTACCCATGCAGTCTGTTACTCTTCTATGTCTTTTTATGGGGGAATTGAGTCCATTGATGATAAGAGATATTAAGAAATAGTAATTGTTGCTTCCTGTTATTTTTGTTGTTAGAGGTAGAACTATGTGTATTTTGGGTTTGTTGAAAGAAGATGAGTTTCTTGCTTTTTCTAGGGTGTAGTTTCCCTCTATGGTTAGAGTTTTCCATCTATTATCTTTTGTAGGGCTGGATTTGTGGAAGGATATTGTGTAAATCTGGTTTTTGTCATCGAATATCTTGGTTTCTCTATCTATAGTAATTTAGAGTTTTGCTGGATATAGTGGTCTGGGCTGGCATTTGTGTTCTCTTAGGGTCTGTATGACATTTGCCCAGAATCTTCTAGCTTTTAGATGTCCGTCAACAGAGCAATGGATCCAGAATATGTGGTACATTTACACAATGGAGTACTACTCAGCTATTAAAAACAACGACTTCGAGAAATTCTTAGGCACATGGATGGAACTAGAAAATATAATCCTGAGTAAGGTAGCCCAGATACTAAAGAACACACATGGTATATATTCGCTGATAAGTAGATATTAGTAGAATTCCCATGATAAAACTCACAGACTATATGATGCTCAAGAAATAGGAATTCAAAAGTGTGGATGTTTCAGTCATGCTTAGAAGGGGGAACAAAATACTCATGTGAGGTAGAGGGTGGAAGGGACCTGGGAGGAAGACAGGACAGGAATAGGAAAAAGTGGGGGCAGGATCAGTTGTAGGAGGAAATGAGGATGAAATACACATGGTCAGAAAATCGAACAGAGATGTGTAGCAATGGGGGACTGGGAACTGAGGGTAGTCACCAAAAATTCCCAAATGCCAGGAAAGTAATAGGCTCCCAGGACCCAATGTGTATAACATAAGCTGAAATACCCAACAAAGGGGAGGGAGAACCTATAGAGACTATATCCAGAGGTTAGGCAAGGCCCCTGTTTGGGGGATGGAGCCACCCACTAATCTCCAAATTTGAAACCCAGAATTGCTTCTGTCTAATGAAAATACAGGGATAAAGTGGAGAAAAGAGGCTGAAAGAGAGGCCATCCAAAGACAACTTTACCTGGGGATCCATCCCATATACAGACACAAAACCCAGACACTATTGAGGATGCCAAGAGTGCTTGCTTATACGAGCCTGATATAGCTGTCTCCTGAGAGGCTCTGCCAGAGCCTGACAAGTACAGATGCTGTTGGTTCCAGCCAACCATTGGATTGAGCATAGGGACCCAATGGAGGAGTTAGGGGAAAGACTCAAGGAGCATAAAGGGGTTTGCAACCCCATAGAAAGAACAACAATATGAACCAACCAGACACCTCAGAACTTCCAGGGACTAAACCACCAACTAAAGAGTAAACATGGAGGGACCCATGGCTCCAGCCACAAATGTAGCAGAGGATGCCCTTGTTAGGCATCAATGGGAGGAGAGGCCCTTGATACTATGAAGGCTTGATGCCCCATTATAGGCGAATGTCAGGGTGGTGTGGTAGGAGTGGGTAGATGAATGGGGGCTCACCCTCATAGAAGGAGGGGGAGTGGAGATGAGATAGGGGGGTTGTAGAGAGGAAACTAGGAAAAGGAATAATGTTTTAAATGTAAATAAATAAAATATCAAATAAAAAAGTAAAATTATATATATATATATATATATATATATATATATATATATATATATATATGGTCTATAGAAGATAGATAGATAGATAGATAGATAGATAGATAGATAGATAGATAGATAGATAGATAGAAGAACAACAAAACATCAATAGCTGCTCTTTCAGAGGACCAATGTTCATTTCCCAGACCTCATATGCTACTTTACAACTGGCTGTAACAGCAGTTCTAGTTGATCCAATGTCCTTTTCTGGATTTGAAGTGCACCAAGCACACATGTGATATACACACATATATGCAGGCAGAAAACCCATACACATAAAATAATTATAAAATAAACTTTGTTTTTTGTTTTTTTTTTTGTTTCGTTTTGTTTTGTTTTAAAAAGAGGACAAAAAAGAGATAGAGGGTTGTCTCTGTGGGATAGAAAGAGTAGATTATGGTATTTATAAATGAAAAATACTGTTTACATAAATGAAATTGTCCAAGAATCAATACAATATATTTTATTTTACAAATAAATATTTTGGGGTAAAAAATATTTAGGAATGAATGAATAGATAGATAGATAGATGATAGATGGATGGATAGATAGATAGATAGATAGATAGATAGATAGATAGATATCTTCTCCAGAAGTTGGCTGATCCTATGCCACAGCACCCAAGCTGATCCTGTGTTACATTCCATACTCAAATACCGCCAGGAGTGAGCTTGTCTCTCAAGAGTGCTGACATGCCAGTGAGCACAGGTAAGCCCACTACTTCTGCTCAAATTGACCCACCTAGAGCCCTCAGGACACAAGAACCAAGCAACAGCCTGGGATAATTCTGGTTTCTCTATGAGCCTGTAGCTGACTCTGTGCCATAGTTCTCCATACCCAAATACACCTGGGAAAGAGCTGGACTCCCAGGAGTACCAACACACCTGTGAGCACAGGTAAGACAGCCACTTCTCAAATTCCTGGCCCAAGAGGGAACTGCTCAGAGCCATCAGTACACAGGAATCAAGAAATAGACAAGGACAAGACCCTTCAGGTTTCCATCTGTGCCCTGGAGCTGACCCTGTTTCACAGCTCTCCATATCCAAATTCCTCCTGCAGAGAACTGATCTCCCAGGATTACTGACACACAGGGTTGCAGGAGGAAAAAATCACAGTCAGAGATGGAAAGAACAGCTAAAACCAGATTACCAGATGTCGAGAGGCAAGCGCAAGAACATAAGCAAAAAAAGGAAAGGTACTTGGCATCAACAGAACCCAATTTTTCTACCACAGAGAGCCTTGGATACCCCAACAGACCAGAAAAGAAAGACTATGATTTAAAATCACACCTCATGATGATGATAGAGGACTTTTAAAAGGACATAAATAACTCCCTTAAAGGAATACAGGAAAGCATAGGTAAATAGCTTGAAGTTCTTAAAGTGGAAACATAAATCCCCTTAAAGAATTACAGGAAAGCACAACCAAACAGGTGAAGGAATTGAACAAAATAATCCAAGATTTAGAAATGGAAATAGAAATAGTAAAGAAATCACAGAGGGAGATGACTCTGGAGATAGAAAACCTAGGAAAGAAATCACAAGTGGTACACACAAGCACTACCAACAGAATGCAAAAGATAGAAGAGAGAATCTCAGGACAAGAAGATACCATAAAAAATAATGACATAACAGTCAAAGAAAATGCAAAATTCAAAAAGCTCCTAACCCAAAGCATCCAGGAAAATCAGGACAAAATGAGAAGGCAAAAACCTAAAGATAATACAAATAGAAGAGAACTAAGATTCTCAACTTAAAGGGACAGTAAATATCTTCAACAAAATTATAGAAGAAAACTTCCATGCCCTAAAGAAAGAGATGCCCATGAATATACAAGAAGTCTACATAACTCAAAATAGATAGAACCAGAAAAAAAAATTCCTTCTGTGACATGATAGTAAAAACACCAATTGCACAATACAAAACCAGAACGTTAAAAGCAATGAGAAAAAGGCTAAGTAGCAGACCTATCAGAACAACACCAGACTTCTCACCAGAGACAATAATAGCCAGAAGATCCTGGACAGATGTCATAAAGACTCTAAGAGAAGCTGGATCAGCCAGCTTCTGGATCAGACAAATGACAGCCCAGACTACTATACCCAGCAAAACTCTCAATTACCATAGAAAAAGAAACCAAGATATTCCATGACAAAACCAAATTTATACAATATCCTTCCACAAATCCAGCCCTACAAAGAATAATAGATGGAAAACTCAACACATAGAGGGAAACTACACCCTAGAAAAAGCAAGAAACTCATCTTTCAACAAACCCAAAATACACATAATTGTACCTCTAACAACAAAAATAACAGGAAGCAACAATTACTATTTCTTAATATCTCTTATTATCAATGGACTCAATTCCCCCATAAAAAGACATAGAAGAGTAACAGACTGCATGGGTAAACAGGAACCAACATTTTGCTGCATACAGAAAATGCACCTCAGTGACAAAGACAGACACTCTCTCAAAACAAAAGTCTGGAAAATACTTTTCCAAGCAAATGTTCCCAAGAAACAAGCTGAAGTAGCCATTCTAATATAAAATAAAGTCGACTTTCTACCAAAAGTTATCAAAAAAGATAAGGAAGGACACTTCATACTTACCAAAGGAAAAATCTATCAAAAAGAACTCTCAGTACTGACCATCTATGCTCCAAGTGCAAGGGCACCTACATTCATAAAGAAACTTCAGTAAAGCTCAAAGCACACATTGTACTTCACACAATAATAGTGGGATACTTCAACACCCCACACTCATCAATGGACAGATCATGGAAATAGAAACTAAGCAGAGACACAGTGAAACTAACAGAAGTTCTGGGCCAAATGGTTTTAACAGATATCTATAGAACATTTCATCCTAAAACAAAGGAACATACCTTCTTCTCAGGATGTCATTGTAACTTCTCAAAAGGTGACCATATAATCTGTCACAAAACAGGCATCAAGAAGATTGAAATAATCCCATGCCACAGGTCAGATCACCATGAACTAAGGGTGGTATCCAAAAACAACAAATAACAACAGAAAGACCACATACACATGGAAGCTGAACAACACCCTATTCAATATCTTTGTCAGGGAAGAAATAAAGAAATAAATTAAAAACTTTTTAGAATTCAATGAAAGTGAAGCAACATACCCAAACTTATGGGAGACAATGAAAGCAGTGCTAAGAGAAAAAGTCATATCTCTGAGTGTCTAGAAAAAGAAACTGGAGAGACTATACACTAGCAGCTTGACAGCACACCCGAAAGCTCTAGAACAAAAGGAATCAAATACACCCAAAAGAAGTAGATGGCAGGAAATAATCAAACTTGGGGCTTAAATCAACCTGGTAGAAACAAAGATAACTATACAGAGAATCAACAAAACCAGGAACTGATTCTTTGAGAAAACAAAAAAGATAGAAAATCAACTAGCCAGACTAACCAGGTAATACTGAGACAGTATACAAACTAACCAAATCAGAAATGAAAAATGGAGATATAACAACAGAAAATGATTAAAAAAATCATCAGATCCTATTACAAAAGTCTTATACTCAACAAAACTGGGAAATCTGACAATGGACAATTTCCTAGACAGATACCAGGTTCCAAAGTTAAATCAGGATCAGATAAACCACCTAAACTCTCCCATAACCTGTAGAGAAATAGAGTTAGTCATTAAAAGTATCCTAACCAACAAAACAAAACAAAACAAACAAACAAACAAACAAACAAAAAAAACCCCACAAGCCTAGGACCAGATGGGTTTAGTGCAGAATCCTATCTGACATGCAAAGAAGACCTAATTCCAACTCTCCTCAAACGATTCCACAAAATAGAAACAAAAGGAAAACTACCAAAATCCAGAATTTTTCTTTGAATTTAGTTATGCTGATACCAAAAACACACAAAGTATCAACAAAGAAAGAGAACTATAGACCAATTTCCTTTATGAATATCAATGCAAAAATACTCAAATAAATTCTCACAAACCAAATCCAAGAACACACAAAGTAATCATTCACCATGACCAAGTAGGCTTCATCCCAAGGATGCAAGGATGGTTCAATATACTGAAATCCATGAACATAACCCACTACATAAAGAAACTCAAATCAAAAACCACATTATCATTTCATTAGATACTGAAAAGGCAGTTGTCAAAATTCAAAATCCCTTCATTATAAAAGTCTTGGAAAGGTCAGTAACTCAAGACCCATGCCTAAACAGTAAAAGCAATATACAGAAAACCAGTAGCCAACATCAAACTAAATGGAGAGAAACTTAAAGCAATCTCATTTAAATCAGGAACTAGAGAAGGCTACCCACTCTCTGCCTATCTATATATTATAGTACTTTTAATTCTAGCTAGAGAAATTAGACAACAAAAGGTCAAAGAGATACAAATTGCAAAGGAAGAAGTCAAAATATCACTGTTTGTGACCCCCAAAATTCCACTAGAAAACTGCTACAGCTGATAAACAAATTCAGCAAAGTGGCTGGATATAAATCAACTCAAACAAATAAGTAGCCTTCCTATACCCAAAGGATAAACAGGCTGAGAAAAAAAAATAGGGAAATGACACCCTTCACAATAGTCACAAATAATATAAAACATCTTGGTGTGACTCTACCAAACAAGTGAAAAATCTGGTCAGCAAGAAATTCAAGTCTCTGAAAAAAGAATTCGAAGAAGATGTAAAGTTCTCCCATGCTCATGGACTGGCAGGATTATTATAGTAAAATGGGCCACATTGCTGAAATCAATCTATAGATTCAGTGTAATCTCTATCAAAATTCCAAGTGAATTCTTCAGAGTGTTAGAAAGAGCAATTCTCAAATTCATTTGGAATAACATAAAATCCACAATAGGGAAAACTATTCTCAACAATAAAAGAACTTCTGAGGGAAATCACCATTCCTGACCTCAAGCTGTATTACAGAGCAATAGTGATTAAAACAAACAAACAAACAAACAAACAAACAAACAAAAAACCTGCATGGTGTTCATACAGAGACAGGCAGGTTGGTCGGTGGAATAGAACTGCAGTTGCAGAAATGAAGCCACACACCTATGGTCACTTGATTTTTGACAAAGGAGCTAAAACCAGTGGAAAAAAGACAGCATTTTCAACAGATGGTGGTCATTCAATTGGTGGTCAACATGTAGAAGAATACAAATCAACCCATTTTTATCTCCCTGTACAACGCTCAAGTCCAAGTGGGTCAAAGACTGCCACACAAAAACCAGATACACTGAATCTAATAGAACAGTAAATGTAAAAAAAGCCCCTAACATATGGTCAAAGGGAAAAGTTACTGAACAGAACACTAATGGCTTATGCTCTAAGACAAAGAATAGATAAATAGGACATCATAAAATTGCAAAGCTTCTGTAAGGCAAAGGACACTGTCAATAGGACAAAGTGGCAACCATCAGATTTGGAAAAGATCTTTACCAATTCTACATCTGATAGAGGGCTTACATCCAATATACACAAACAACTCAAGAAATTAATATCCAGAGACCCAAATATCCCTATTTTAAAAAATGAGGAGCAGAATTAAACAGAGAATTCTCAGATGAGGAAACTCAAATGGCCGAAAAATACCTAAAGAAATGTTTAATATCCTTAGTCATCATGGAAATGCAAATCAAAACAACCCTGAGATTTCACCTCATACCAGTTATAATGGCTAAGATTAAAAAACTCAGGTGACAGCAAATGCTACCTAGGATGTGGAGAAAGAGGAACATACCTCCATTCTTTGTGGGATTGCAAGTTAGTACCACCACTCTGGAAATCTGTCTGACAGTTCCTCAGGAAGCTGGACATAGTACTACCTGAGAACCCAGCTATATCACTCCTGGGCATATACTTAGAAGATGCTCCAACATATAAAAAAGACGCATGCTCCACTCTGTTCATAGCATCCATATTTATAATACCCAGAAGACGGAAACAACCCAGATTTCCCTCAACCTAGGAATGGATACAGAAAATGTGGTACATTTACACAATGCGATACTACTAAGCCATTAAAACAATGACTTTATGAAATTAGCAAGCAAATGGATGGAACTTGAAAATATTCTAAGTGAGGTAACCCACTCACAAAGGAACACAGATGGTATGAACTCACTGATCAGTAGATATTAGCCCAAGAGCTAGGAATTCCCTAGATATAATTCACAGACCACATAAAGCTCAGGAAGAAGGAAGACCAAAGTATGGATGTTTCAGCCCTTCTTAGAAGGGGGAACAAAATACCCACAGGAGGAAATATGGAAAAAAATGTGGAACAGAGACTGAAGGTAGGCCATCCAGAAACTGACCCATCTGGGATTCTATCCCATACAGAGCTGCCAAACCCAGATGATATTGTGGATGCTGGAAAGTGCTTGCTGATAGGAGCCTGATATGGCTGTCTCCTAAAAGGCTCTGCCAGATCCTGACAAATAGAGGTGTATGCTCATAGCCAACCATTGGAGTGAGCACAGGGTCCCTGATGGAGGAGTTGTAGAAGGGATTCAAGGAGCTAAGGGAGTTTACAGCCCTGTGTGGGTACCAAAAGTGTCATCTGGCCTGACTCCCCCCTCCCCCGAGCTCCTGGGGACTGGACCACCAACCAAAGAGTATGCATGGCTCCAGCCTCATATGTGGCAGAGGATGTCCTTGTTGGATATAAGTGGGAGCAGTGGCCCTTGAGCCTGAGGGAGTTCTATGCTCCAGTGTAGGGGAATGCCAGGGCGGCAAGGCAGCAGTGGGTGGGTAGGGGACCACCCTCATTGAGGCAGGGGAAGAGGGGGTGAGATAGGGGGTCCCTGGAGGATAACCTAGAAAGGAGATAACATTTGAAATGGAAATAAAGAAAATATCCAATAGAAAGCAAACCATATATATATAATAGTCTATGATTATCGTGAATATTAAGTTTCCTGTAGAAAGGTCTCTGATGCTCTGATTTAAGGCAAAGGAAAGCTTTTACGTGAGGTAGAGAAGGTACTGGAGGTACAGGTAGAGGACAGCTCTGCACTCTCATTACAAAGCAGAACTCACTCTAGAAAGAGTCAGTAAACTTTTCTCAAATGTCCAAATAATAAGAAAAACACTGTTGTAAAATGCATCATTCCTGTTCACATAGGTGATAAATAATAGCAGGTGCTAACACATCTCATTGTGCATCCAGCAGTCACATCCACTTCTTTGATATAGATGTTATGCAGTCACTTCTTATGGCCAAACACGTTAGATTATCTTTCATCTCAAATTTTGTCTTTAATGTCTGGTCTGTGATAACAAGAGTTACCCAGATTAAACTTTATTTAATGTTCAGATTCAACAATGGAAGAAACCTTTGCGAATGTGAAGTGCCTAATACACAGTTTAAAAGTTGTTCACGTCTTTGTTTGTACCACTGAGTTGACAGTTGCAGCAGACAAAATCTGATGTGCAGTTATTCTTAACAACAAAGTCAAATTGCTACACATTCAATCAGCTGATCAATGCATAATTGACCATGAAGATAAGCAGAAATAGCAGCCAATTGGTTAACTGTGTGGAGAAATGGACAAATTTAATGAAGAAATTGCAGGAAGGAAATTAAAAGAATGTAATCAGAATTGTTCTGATCAGAACAATTTATATGAATGAGGTACAGAATTTATTCCATTACTTTCTTGGAAAGCCCTTGATGGCTCATACTTAGAATTTATTAACTATCTGCAGTACTTGTTAACTGTTCTCCAGAAACATGTTATGTGGAACTTGCTTAAAATATGTCTCTTAAAGCCTCCATAAATATCATTACCATATATTTATTAATTTAATTAAATTGGAAAAATATTTTTCTATTTTGATTTTAATTTTTAATTTTGTCTCAAAGTAGTTGCTTTCCTAGTGACATTTCCGTTCATACTTAACTTTGGCTGATTCTTAGTCCACTGTCTTTTCTTCATCTCCCCAATGATTTCCCTGACTCCAATCCATCCTGTGTCTACTAGCCCACCTTCCCACTCCTCCCTGGAATCTATTAGAAAAAATTTACAGTGTATGAC
Organism: Mus minutoides; assembly: GCA_902729485.2. NCBI lineage: Eukaryota > Metazoa > Chordata > Mammalia > Rodentia > Muridae > Mus > Mus minutoides. Next base: position 93,348 of record LR750852.1, on the reverse strand, counting down.
ACTGGCTTAAAAGCCTATAATACATAGGCCCATGAAATAGGACAGAGTAACCAGACACAAACCAACACAGCTATAGCAATCATAAATTTGACAAATACTAGGATAAAAGACACTTTCTTTAAGACTTTGTTAGTAAAACTGGACATCCATAAGCAGGAGAATGTAACTAGTCTCTCATCTCTAATCCTGCAAAAAAGAGTCAAATCTAAATGAATCAATAGTCTAAACATAAGGCCTGAAACATTGAAGCTGTTGGGAGGAGAAAACATTTGACATAATTGTCATAAGTAAGGACAGTCAGAGAATAAGGCCAATAATCATCATATGGGGACATCAAAACCTATAAAGTTTCTTTTTTTATTAGATTATTTTCTTTATTTACATTTCAAATATTATCTCGAAAGTTCCCTATACCCTCCCCCAGCCCTGATCCCCCACCTGCTCACTCCCACTTCCTGGCCCTGGCATTCCCCTGTACTGGGGCATATAAAGTTTGTAAGACCAAGTGGCCTCTCTTCCCAGTGATGGCCAACTAGGCCATCTTCTGCTACATATGCATCTAGAGACATGAGCTCTGGGGGGTACTGTTTAGTTCATATTATTGTTCCACCTAAAGGGTTGTAGACCCCTTCAACTCCTTGGATAATTTCTCTAGCTCCTCCATTGGGGCTTCTGTGTTCCATCCTATAGATGAATGTAAGCATCCCCATCTGTGTTTTCCAGGCACTTGCATAGCCTCACTCAAGCCTATAAAGATTCTATATAGCAAAGGAAACCATTAATCTAGTGAAGGAAGGGATAGCCTAGGGAATGGGAGAAAATCTTTGCCAGCTCCATGTCTGACAGAAAAATACCTCAAATTAAAATAACAAAACTCAAAAACTATGTTTTTTATGTGTGTACGAGAAAAAATTGCTTAATCAATTATATTGCACAAACCACACTAATTAAAACAGACAATGTATACAAGATTAGATAAAACTAAGAGGTGAAGCACAGAAAACATTAAATATTAAAACCAGTGTATTAAGAGAGAACAGAGGGAAAGGGTTGAGAGCTTCAGAATACAATTCCAGTTATCCCCTAAAGGAAAGCCTTAAGAAATAATTTGAATATAGGGAACTTCCTGGATAACACTTGAAATGTAAATGAAGAACATATCTAATAAAAGTTGAAAAAAAAAAAGAAATAATTTGAATTTTCATAATATATATCATATGCATATAAAATAAAATTGCTTAATATATATGTTTATATGTATTTTATTTCACACTGTGCATATAACTTAAAATAGGTAGGTCATTGCCTCTTATGAACCAAGTTTAATGAGACTCTGAGTGACTCCTTTATAACTTCATATTCAAAATATTTGTGCTCATGGATAGGCAAAGAGATATCACAATGATATAAATTTATATAGATTTAATTTTAAAGTAATCAAAACTGAGGGGGAAAAAGCTTTGCATGGTACGTTAAGACTCTTACCCATTCATAATTTCATTTGTTCCTCACAGAAATGTCAGGTGAATAGATCAATGTTACCATCAATCATATTTTGAGAAGAGATTGTTTCAGGTCAGATAAATTGAATAAAGTGATGTTCTGAAGGTCAGGTTAACAGCTAAAGAATGTAAATAACCTTCACAGTACAATTCTGCTTTCCAACATATCAATACTGATATTTGATATTCTTCATTTTAAGGGATCCATTCTTTCTCTTTAAACTTACTAAAAGCTTTGTTCAATGTCCAGTTTAATGGACATATTTATCAAGAAGAGTTCAAACCAGCTAAGCTTCTCCTACAATCTAAATGTCTTTAGTTGAAAAAGAAGACAAAACTACATCCTATCTCATTCTCACTTTGTTTCCCACTTTAATAAGTAAGTAACTTGCCTGCTTGTACAGACACATCTTGCAGACCTCAGGGGAATGAGAACAAGTTTGTTTCCATTTCAGACTGGTTGACCCAGCAGGAATAATACCTTGTAGCCTTAGATCGGTGATGAGATGTTATCAATATTTAATGGATGACATGGATCACTACTCATAATTTCTTCAAACTAAGTTTTCTTTTTCTCTGTGTCCTGTCAAAAAGTCAATAAAATATCTTAAAATAATAAAACCCAAGAACAAAAACTAGCTCAGATTTTTACCTCAAATGTAGCCTGAAATAAGCAGTGAGAATGAAACTGAGATTTCCTAGAGATTTAGAAGAACCAGGAGAGTAAATATTTGAGTCCACTGATTTTTTCAATATTGTGAACATGGATAATATGCACCTGCTGACCACTCTGTGATGGAAGATGTACCACTTAGACTACAGTCCATCCTTCTCCAGGACTAAAATCTATCATTTTCTACAGAAAGTCTCCATATCCTGTGCTTGTGCTAAAACTCACTATGAACACCTTAGGGATTAATAAGTGTTTTCTTTTTTATAAGATGTTTTATTCATTTGCATTTCAAATGCTATCCCCAACGCCCTCTATACCATCCTTCCACCCTGATCCCCAAACCACTCCTATTTCCTGGTCCTAGCATTCCCCTGTACTGGGACATATGATCTTTGAAAGATCAAAGGCCTCTCTTCCCGTTAATGGCCAACTATGCCATCCTCTGCTACATATGCAACCAGAGACACAGCTCTGGGGGATACTGGTTAGTTCATATTGCTGATCCTCCTATAGGGTTGCAGAACCATTTAGCTCCTTGGGTTCTTTCTCTAGATCCTTCATTAGGGGCGCTCTGTTCCATCCAATAGATGACTGTGAACATCCACTTCTGAATTTGGCAGGCACTGGCATAGGCTTACAAGAGAGAGCTATATCAGGGTCCTGTCAGCAAAGTCTTTCTGGTATGTGCAATATTGTCTGGGTTTGGCTGTTGTATATGGGATAGATCCCCGAGTGGGGCAATCTCTGGAAGGTCCTTCCTTCCATCTCATCTCTGAACTTTGTTTCTTTAATTCCTTCCATGGCTATTTTGTTCTCCATTCTAAGATGTAGCTAAGTATACACACTTTGGTCTTCCTTCTTCTTGAGTCTCATGTATTTTGCAAATGGTATCTTCAATATTCTAAGTTCCTGGGCTAATATCTGCTTATAAGTGAGTGCATACCATCTGTGTTCCTTTGTGACTGGGTTACCTCACTCAGGATGATGTCCTCCAGATCCATCCATTTGTCTAAGTATCTCATGAATTCATTGTTTTTATTGCTGAGTAGTATTCCATTTTGTAAATGTACCATATTTTCTGTATCCATTCCTTTGTTGAGGGACATCTGGGTGCTTTCCAGCTTCTGGCTATTATAAATAAGGCCGCTATGAACATAGTGGAGCATGTGTCCTTATTAAAGTTGGAACATCTTCTGGGAATAGGCCCAGGAGAAGAATTGCTGGATCTTCCAGTAGTACTATTTCCAATTTTCTGAGGAACCACCAGACTGATTTCCAGAGTGGTTGTACCAGCTTGCAACCCTACCAGCAATGGAGGAGTGTTCCTCTTTCTCCACATCCTCACCAGCATCAGCTATTACCTAAATTTTTTATCTTAGCCATTCTGACTGGTGTAAGGTGGAATCTCAGGGTTGTTTTGATTTGCATTTACCTGATTATTAAAGATGTTGCACATTTTTTTTCAGGTGCTTCTCATCCATCCAGTATTCCTAGTTGAGAATTCTTTGTTTAGCTCTGTATCCCATTTTTTAGTAGAGTTATTTCATTTTCTGGAGTATATCTTCTTGAGTCCTTCATATATATATTGGATATTAGTCCCCTATCTGATTTAGGATTGGTAAAGATGCTTTCTCAATCTGTTGGTAGCCTTTTGGTCTTATTGACAGTGTCTTTTGCCTTACAGAAGCTTTCCAATTTTATGAGGTCCCATTGTTGATTCTAAATCTTACAGGAATTTTCCCCCTGTGCCCATATCATCGAGGCTTTTTTCTACTTTCTCCTCTATAAGTTTCAGTGTCTCTGGTTTTATATGGAGTTCCTTGATCCACTTAGTCTTGAGCTTTGTACAAGGAGATAAGAATATATCAATTTGTATTCTTCTACATGATAACCACCAGTTGTGACAGAACCATTTGTTGAAAATGCTGTCTTTTTCCCACTGGATGGTTTTAGAATCCTTGTCAAAGATCAAGTAACCATATGTGTGCGGGTTCATTTCTGGGTCTTCAATTTTATTCCATTGATCTTCCTGTCTGTCACTGTACCAGTACCATGCAGATTTTATGACAATTGATCTATAGTACAGCTTAGGTCAGGCATGGTGATTCCACGAGAGTTTCTTTTACTGTTGAGAATAGTTTTTGCTCTCCTAGGTTTTTGTTATTCCAGATGATTTTGCAAATTGCCCTTTCTAACTCGTAGAATTGAGTTGGAATTTTGATGTGGATTGCATTGAATCTGTAGATTCTTTTCAGCAGGATAGACATTTTGACTATATTGATCCTGCGAATCCATGAACTTGGGTAATCTGTCCATCTTCTGAGATCTGCTTTGAATTCTTTCTTCAGAGACTTGAAGTTCTTATCATACAGATCTTCCACTTCCTTAGTTAGAGTCACACCTAGATATTTTATATTATTTGTGACTATTGTGAAGGGTGTTGTTTCCCTAATTTATTTCTCATACTGTTTATCTTTGGGTAGAGAAAGGCCACTGACTTGTTGAGTTAATTTTATATCCAGCTACTGCACTGAAGCTGTTTATCAGGTTTAGGAGTTCTCTGGTGGAATTTTTAGGGTCACTTATATATACTATTATATCATCTGCAAATAGTGATATTTTGACTTCTTCCTTTCCAATTTGTATCCCCTTGATCTCCTTTTGTTGCCTAATTGCTCTGGTTAGGACTTTGAGTAATATATTGAATAGGGAGGGAGAAAGTGGGCAGCCTTGTCTAGTCCCTGATTTTAGTGGGATTGTTTCAAGTTTCTCTCCATTTAGTTTGATGTTGGCTACTGGTTTGCTGTATATTGCTTTTATTATGTTTAGGTATGAGCCTTGAACTCCTGAACTTTCCAAGACTTTTATCATGTATGGGTGTTGGATTTTGTCAAATGCTTTCTCAGAATCTAACGGGATGGTCATGTGTTTTCTGTCTTTGAGTTTGTTTATATAGTGGATTACATTGATGAATTTCCATACATTAAACCATCCCTGCATCCCTGGGATGAAGCCTCCTTGATCATAATAGATGATCATTTTGATGTGTTCTTGGATTAGGCTTGCGAGGATTTTATTGAGTATTTTATTTTTAATTTTTTTTCAACTTTTATTACATTTCAAGTGTTATCCAGAAAGTTCCCCATACCCTCCCCCCTCCCGGCCCTGCTCCCCTACCCATCTGCTCCCACTTCTTGGCCCTGGCGTTCCCCTGTACTGGGGCATATAAAGTCTGCATGACCAAGGGGCCTCTCTTCCCACTGATATTCATAAGGGAAATTGATCTCAAGTTCTCTATCTTTGTTGGGTCTGTATGTTGTTTAGGTGTCTGTTTCTATTTTGTGGAATACTTTGAGAAAAATTGGAATTAAGTCTTCTTTAAAGGTCTGAAAGAACTCTGCAATAAACCCATCTGGTCCTGGGCTTTTTTGTTTGTTTGTTTGTTTGTTTGTTTTGGTTGGGAGACTATTAATGACTGCTTCTATTTCTTTAGGGGATATGGGACTGTTTAGGTCATTAATCTGATCCTAATTTAACTTTTGTACCTGGTAGCTGTCTAGAAATTTGTCCATTTCAACCAGGTTTTTTAGTTTTGTTGAGGATAGACTTTTGTAGTAGGATCTGATGATGTTTTGCATTTCCTCAGGTTCTGTTGTTATATCTCCCTTTTCATTTCTGATTTTGTTAATTAGAATACTGTCCCTGTGCCCTCTAGTTAGTCTAACTAAGGGTTTATCTATCTTGTTGATTTTCTCAAAGAACCAGCTACTGGTTTGGTTGTTTCTTTGAATAGTTCTTTTTTTTTTTTTTTTTTTTTTTTTTTTTTTTTTTTTTTTTTTTTTTTTTTTTTTTTTTTTTTTTTTTTTTTTTTTTTTTTTTTCATTTGATTGATTCAGCCCTGAGTTTGATTATTCCCTGCTATTTACTCCTCTTGGGTGAATTTACTTCCTTTTGTTCTATAGCTTTTAGGTGTGCTGTCATACTACTAGTGTATGCTCTCTTGAGTTTCTTTTTGGAGCTACTCAGAGCTAGGAGTTTTCCTCTTAGGACTGCTTTCCTTTTGTCCCATAATTTTGGGTATGTTGTGGCTTCATTTTCTTTAAACTCTAAAAAGTCTTTAATTTCTTTCTTTATTTCTTCCTTGACCGAGGTATCATTCAGTAGAGCGTTGTTCAGCTTCCACATGAATGTTGGCTTTCTATTATTTATATTGTTATTGAAGATCAGCCTTAGTCCATGGTGATCTGATAGGATGCATGGAATAAGTTCAGTATTTTTGTACCTGTTAAGACCTGTTTGGTGACCAATTATGGGGTCAATTTTGGAGAAGGTGCCATAGGTGCTGAGAAGAAGGTATATTCTTTTGTTTCAGGATAAAATGTTCTGTAGATATCTGTTATATTCATTTGTTTCATAACTTCTGTTAGTTTCAATGTGTCTCTGTTTATTTTCTCCTTCCAGGATCTGTCCATTGATGAGAGTTGGGTGTTGAAATCTCCCACTATTATTGTGTGAAGTGCAATTTGTGCTTTGAGCTTTACTATAGTTTCTTTAACGAATGTGGCTGCCCTTGCATTTGCAACATAGATATTCAGAATTGAGAGCTCATCTTGGAAGATTTTACCTTTTATGTGTATGAAGTACCCCTCCTTGTTTTTTTTGATAACTTTGGGTTTGAAGTTGATGTTATTCGATATTATAATGCCTACTCCAGCTTGTTTCTTTCAACCATTTGCTTGGAAAATTGTTTTCCAGCCTTTCAACATGAGGTAGTGTCTGTCTTTTACCCTGAGGTGGTTTCCTGTAAGCAACAAAATGTTGGGTCCTGTTTATGTAGCCAGTCTGTTAGTCTATGTCTTTTTATTTGGGAATTGATTCCATTTATATTAAGAGATATTAAGGAAAAGTAATTCTTGCTCCCTGTTATTTTTGTTGTTAGAGTTGGGATTCTGTTCTTGTGGCTGTGTTCTTTTAGTTTTGTTGAAGGATTACTTTCTTGTTTATTCTAGGGCATTATTTCTGTCCTTGTGTTGGTGTTTTCCCTTTTTTGTCCTTTGAAGGTCTGGATTTGTGGAAAGTTATTGTGTGAATTTGGTTTTGTCATGGAATACTTTTGTTTCTCCGTCTATGGTAATTGAGAGTTTTGATGGGTATAGTAGCCTGGGCTGACGTTTGTGTTCTCTGATGGTCCATATAACATTTGTCCAGAATCTCCTGGCTTTCATAGTCTCTGGTGAGAAGTCTGGTGTAATTCTAATAGGTCTGACTTTATATGTTACTTGACCTCTTTCCCTTACTGTTTTTAATATTCTGTCTTTATTTACTGCATTTGTTGATCTGATTATTATGTGTCCGGAGGAATTTCTTTTCTGGTTCAGTCTATTTGTAGTTCTGTGGGCTTTGTGTATGATCATGGATACCTCTTTCTTTAGGTTAGGGAACGTTTCTTCTATAATTTTGTTGAAGATATTTACTGGCCCTTTAGCTGGGCATGGTGGCACATGCCTTTAATCCCAGCACTCGGGAGGCAGAGGCAGGCAGATTTCTGAGTTCGAAGCCAGCCTGGTCTACAAAGTGAGTTACTTCTACAACAGCCAGTACTATACTGAGAAACACTGTCTTGAAAAACCAAAAACCAAAAAAAAAAAAAAAAGAAGAAAGAAAGAAAGAAAGAAAGAAAGAAAGAAAGAAAGAAAGAGAAAAAGAAAAAAAGAGAAAAGGAAAAGAAAAAAGAAAAGAAAAGAAAAGAAAAGAAAAGAAAAGAAAAGAAAAGAAAAGAAAAGAAAAAAGAAAAGGAAGGAAGAAAAAAATCTTTATTCTCATCTGTAACTATCATCCTTAGGGTTTGGTCTTCTTATTGTGTCCTGGATTTCCTGGATGTTTTGGGTTAGGATCTTTCTGCATTTTGCATTTTCTTTGATTGCTTTGTCCATGTTTTCTATGGAATCTTCTGCACCTGAGATTCTCTCTTCCATCTCTTGTATTCTGTTGCTGATGCTTGCATCTATGGTTCCTGATTTCTTTCTTAGGGTTTCTATATTTAGATTTGTCTCCCTTTTGGTTTACTTCATTGTTTCTACTTCCATCTTTAGATATCGAATGGTTTTGTTCAATTCCATCACCTGTTCAGTTGTGTTTTCCTGTAATTCTTCTAGGAATTTTTGTGTTTCCTCTTTAAGTACTTCTACCTTTTTAGCAGTGTTTTCCTGTAATTCTTTAAGTCAGTTATTACTGCCCTTCTAATAATCCTCTACCAACATCATGAGATATGATTTTAAATCAGAATCTTGCTTTTCGGGTGTGTTTGAGAATCCAGGACTTGATGTGGTAGGCATACTGGGTTCTGATGATGTCTTGGTTTCTGTTAGTAAGATTCTTACATTTGCCTTTTGCCATCTGGTAATCTCTGATGTTAGATGTTCTAGCTTTCTCTGGCTGGAGCTTGTTCCTCCAATGATTCTTTAGCCTCTGTCAGCACTCCTGGGAGTCCAACTCTCTCCTGAGTCCCAGTGGTCACAGCACTCTCTGCAGGCAAACTCTCCTCTGGCAGGGAAGGTGCACAGAAGTCTGGAGCTCATATCTACCTCCTGGGTCTGGGGTTAGAGCCTACCCTGGAGGCTGACTCTCCTCTGGGAGGGAAGGTACCCAGGGGTCTGGGTCTCAGCTCTGCCTCCTGGCTGAGGATGAAGGCTCAAAGGGACCCTGTCCTAGAAGCTCTGTTGCTTCTGCTGTCCATGTGCTCTCCTGCGTAGGCTGGTCTCAGTGATCCCAAGATCCTGGGTGTGCTAGGGCCTGCTGAGTTTACACCCAAGAAGGAAACCCCAGATGCTGGTTGGGTGGGTTTCCTTTGTCCTTGTTCCTGCTGACATAAGAGCTTCTGGGTTTTTTGGAACATATGTTGCATTCCACTCACCATTGAACTCAAGATCCTGCGTGAGCTAGGGTGCCTGCAGCGTGGAGAGTCCTATGGGGACCTTGGGACTCTCTGCTGAGTTCATGTCCAAGCTATAATCAATAAGTGTTTTCTTATTTTTTTGTTTTTTGTTTTGTTTTGTTATTATTATTATTATTGTTGTTGTTGTTGTTGTTTTCGAAATCACTAGTGGCACTTATCACATGTTTAAAGTGGAAAAGTGGAAAGATTTATTTGACCTCAGTTCTCTGTTGTTTTTTTGTTGTTTGTTTGTTTGTTTTTAGCTTTGTGTTATTCTTGTGACTCCTTTTATTTCCGTTTTACTATTTTTGTCATTATGTTTTAAGCATTCTTGCACTGTGCCAAGAGACAGAGCCCTATCTTTGTTAAGCACCATAAGTGTGAAGTCTGTGAAATCCTGACAGTCCTTGAGACTTAAAATCTGTGTCTAAAATGCTACTGGGAAGTGATCTTTTATGGCAAGATGAGCAGAGCATGCTGAACTAGAAAAGACTTGAACTCTGGTAGTTTCAATAGGTATGTCTTACAACTCGCAGGGTCCTTGTGAATTGTCATGTCTGGAGGTAAATCCAAGCCCTAGGCTAGCACAAAAATATAAGCCTATGCTCCTGCTTTATGATGTATGTGACATGTATTTAGATGGCTCTTATTTATGAGTCTCTAAAAACTAGTTTTTAACTGGCCTTCCTTCTCTATAAAGGTATGGTCTCTTTAACTCTCTATTTCTAATACATAGATTACATTTTTTTTGTAAAATGTGCTAAATTAAAATTGACAAGATTTTTCTTGCAAAATCTATTCCCATAGTCCTCTTCTGACACCCACAGTCTTCAAACTAATTTTAGCACAGAGCTAACAAAGTCAAATTAATATGAGTCGACTAGGAATATCTTGCCCAAAATTCTTTGCGACCCTAGAGCTCTTTTATTAGATCTATTTTTAATTGAATGTATAGAGATTCAGTTAAAGAATTCTATAAAAATGTCAAGTATGAAAATATTCAGCCGATAAAAAAGAAAGAAAGAAAAGACCTTCATTGTATCTACTTGTGATGTCCTAGACATATAACTTTTAAGTCAGGGATCTCAACCTTAGCTGCCCACATTATTATGACCCTAATTAGAGGGCAAAAAATTGTCTTTTTGAGAAATTAATGTTCTATTTCAAACAGCCTAAAGCAGCTTTGGCCCTTGTTAAACTTCTAATTTATACTAAATTAGTAGACATGAGTCTTGAAGCAGGGCCTTATATGAAGTCACAGCTAGCAGAAATCTATGTCCCTTTCTCTTGGCTCATGGTCCCAGTTCACATTTATGAAATTGCCTAAGACAGTAACTGAATCTCTGCTTTCTCTCATGGCCATCAATCAATGAACACATAGTTTTACAACAACTTAACCTAAATTTAAATTATTCTGCACAAAACGTCTTATCATTCAACTACTTGAAAGCCCAAAAAAATTTGGGTATGCAGGAAATTTTAGTCTCACTCTAAAACTTAGCATTTTAATTTATGAGCTTGAATTTTTTTATTTTCTTATCATAAAAGTAGATTTCCAGATAAAAATTATTCTTTATTAATATCCAGTATAGGACTTTAATGCCTCTAATAAATATGAGTCAATGTTCTTAAGGCTTTTTTTTTTTCCTACAAAACAAATTGCTTATATTCTCAGTATGGTGACATCTTAGCACCATTTAATCAAAACGTCCTATAGCTGAACAGAAACTTACCTCAGACTCCTTTTTTCTTTCAGTACATGTGTATGTCAGGTCTTTGATATTCAAGGCTGCCTTCTAAAGCATGTGATTTTTTTCTTCCTTGTATTAATAACAAAGATCTCTGACCCATAGCAGAATCAGTAGACAATGTCTATGACTGCCATTTGAGATTTACCGGAGACTCACTAGAGATAATGACCATTGGACAAAAACTGGATGAGACATTTTAATCATCTATGAACTTTGTATAAATAGAATGACAATTCTGCCTTTACTCTCCAAAACATATCAAAAGTTTATGGCAAACATTTATCTATCTATCTATCTATCTATCTATCTATCTATCTATCTATCTATCTATTTATCTATCTATCTATATTCTGATTGAGTGTAGAAACTTATTTCTTTGGGGTAGTTGATGATCTGAAACTGAAAATGCCTATTAAATGTGACCCATGAACTACTTGTTCAAATTCTTATTCTAGTAATGTAAAATTACTTGTTTTTTGAAAATTTCATGGATACTGGCTTAGACATTTTTGTAGAGCACATATCTTGGAAGTAGTAGCATTCACTGACAAGAGACACAGCAAAGTACCATACAGCCCTGAAAGTAATTTAAGTCATTGCCTGACAACTGTGATTAGGACAATGCATACACCAGAAGTGATTTCTACAGCAGAGGTAGCTGTGTGCCCTCTAAATTAGTGGTTTAAAAAGAAACCTAAAGGAGACCAAGGAAGCTCAGAATCAAAAAAGCCAAAAGTCAATGGAAAATGGTTCATCTTGAGTGGAATGTAGATAAGAGAGGACAGTGAAGAGAGATGGCCAGCTTGGGGTGTTTGTGAACTGTTAAAAAACAAAAAAGTACAAAGAAAGTACTGAAGAAGTTTTGACTAGCTATATAAATATGTATTATTTTAAGTTAAAAATGTAGGAAAAGCAAGAATAATTTGATCTTCCTATAAACATAAAATGAATAGAAAATTGTCTAAAAATAGACACAGAACTACAAATGGGTTAATATTAAGTGATGAGGATACCATTACAGACTTGAAACATTTCTACATTTTTAGTCTTTTTACAACATACCTACATTATTTTCCTATTTTAGGAAAATTATTTATTCATTAAAATGAGCCCAAAATAGATTGTATCCAATTATCTTAGTTTCCATTTAATTTGCACAGTTAAAATTCAGCATTAAATTCCTGTACAGGTGATGACAGAAGAAAATGTGAACAATGTTTCTAAGGCAAAACTCCAGCTAAGTCACTGTAACAGGGACAAAATCCTGCACTATACTAAATCCAAGGCTTGGTACATTTAACATTCGTAAACCAATGTCCAATAAACACTGTTACTCTCCATATTTTACAAATGACCAAGTTTAGATTTGGATACCTTGAGTCATCTTTTTTATGTCAAAGGCACTAAATATGTCTAGAAACAGTCAATGTTCTCAGTGTCTGTGCTAGACTGCTTCATGATTATATTCACCATAGCCATGAAATGAAATAATGCTCTCGGCATTCCAGATATGACAAACATCTGGAGGAGCTCTAACAAGGTCAGAAGACCAAAAGAACCTCTACACATCTTAATGAACAGGTTTGCAGCAGGTGGGTCTCATAGAAGCTTCTACAATTTGCCAAGACTCCAAAAAGCTTTCATCAGTGTTCCAAGTATCAAGAGAAAACTCCGCTTGAGGGTTTCTATGACCTTCACATTTTTTTCATACATTTGGCTGCAACCAGGTCTCCAGAACACAGTCTCCTATATCTACCTTCCACTCCCATGTAGTGCCTCCACATGGCAGCTGTGAGCTAAAGCCACATGGGGAAATCAACCTGTGAAATAAGCATTCTGGCTTTTCTACAGGGAAAAGGGGACACCAAAGGAACAGCAGGCAATCTAAATTTACTATTTTATTCTGTATGTATAAGTGTACACTCATATAATGATATATAGATGCTCACAAATACATCTGAATATTTTCGATGTAAACATGAATACCACAGACCTACAGCTAAGAACATAAACCCTGACATCACAGTTCCATGTCTATGGTTCCTGTGTTTGCTACTTGAATGTCTTCCTACCAAGTAGATATTCCTTCTAAGTAAACTGTTTCTCAGTTTTCCCATATTTAAAATGGGAGCAATAATATTTCTTTCCTCATAATAGTTGTGATGATTAAACATTTTTATATTTGAAATTATTAATTTAGCATGTTCAAGGTAATAACAAATATTTTGTTTAAGGATTTTAGCTATGGCATTTAGGATGAGAATGATTCTGAGTATATTATAAAATAACTAAGAATTATTAACTTTTTGGCAGAGCTAGAGTCATTGTAGGTTGACAGCCAATTATAAAATTTTTCACATATACTAATAAAAAAAGTTAATTTTTTTTTAAGAAAGAGGAAAAATAAAACAAAACTTCATAATCTGTTTTCATGAAGTTCTAAGTATTAGGTCCACAAAGCAGGCTCCAAAATGGCAGTGCTGATGGCAGTAATTTAGGGTTGTGGTCCAGATCTCACCTGGACTTGGTTTTTCTAGGAGACTTGGTTTAGCTGGGATGCAGGGATTTTAAGCATCTCTCTCTGAAGCCTTATATGGATGGTGAACACTCCTGACTGAGTAATCCACAGCTGAATGTTCCAAAGAACCTTTGAGGGTATCTTCCCAGCCCAGCAGAGTCCCATGATAGCCCTATGACTGCTTCAGCGTCTAAGCTGTCTCCCTCAACACCCTCCATTATTTACCCCCTAGAACCCAACGAGCTCTTACTGCCTGGTGCTGCCATTTATGACCTGGAACAGCCAAACAGGCCGGGGTTTTTTTTTTTGCCTCTCTCTCTCTCTCTCTCTCTCTCTCTCTCTCTCCTTCCCTCCATCCCTCCTTCCCTTTTCTTTCTTCCTTCCTCTTTTGTTTTCCTTCCTTCCTTCCCTCCCTCCCTCCTCCCTCCCTCCCTCCCTCCCTTCTTTCCTTCCTTCCTTTCTTTTTTTATTCATTTTATTTTTCTGTTTCTTTCCACAGATAGTCACTGGTGTTTTCTTACTGCACCCACTTACACCAAGTAAACAACACCAATTCAAAATGACTAGTATTAGTTATTTATTACCTGTGACTGATTCACTTTTATTCTGGATTCACTCATTCATTGTCTTGTTTGTATTTCAAGCTGAAATGTTGTAAGATAGAAATATAAAAATTTCAACAAGAAAAGGATGCTGAGAGAACTGGCCCATATACTTTATATTTTATATTTATATTGCTTTACTTCTGGTCCCCTTAATGTCAAAGTCTCTGTTAAAACACTGTTTCTAATGCTTATTTTTTCAATTCTTATTTTAAGTTGTTGGACAAATTCATCTCTGAGGAATTTTTATGTCAACATTCACCCAACCATACCCACCCCCAGACCTCCCAGGAACTAACCACCAAACAAAGAGTAAACATGGAGGGACTCATGGCACCAGATGCATATGTAGCAGAGGATGACCTTGTCAGATATCAATGGGAGGAGAGAACCTTGGTCCTGTGAAGTCTTGATGCCCCAATGTAGTTGACCTTTCTTTCAATAAGAGAGTTATTTGTGGCAAATATAGGGCCAATCTCTGTCCCATTGTTAAAACCACTGGCTTCATCATATACTGTGTCTTCAAATGAAATATGATTCTTTGCCACTGAGGAACTCAGAGGGCACAGCAGAAACTCTGCTGTCAGTGACTGAAGCTTGAATTTCTGTCTATGGCATTCTCACGTTTTCTTAGAATTTCAGATATGTAATGGTCTGTTCTTTATAGCATTATATTGACTTATGTTTGTGAGTATGTATCAGTGTATGTGTGTTCATGTGTATGTTCATGCCTGTGTGTGTGTGGGGGGGGGTGTCGGTGTGTGATTCACAACCATGTACTCCCCTTCTGTTATGTAAGTCCTTCTGATCAAACTCTAGATCAGACCTTGGTACCTTTACCTGCTGCATTGTCTTGTTGGCACTGACCTATTTTTAAATTACATTATCTCCCAGTTAACTTCTGTTGAAAAAAAAAAACAATACCCATCCTCTTCTTCAGTGTTGCTGATGATGTCGGCCTCCTGCTTGAGGTTGTCCTCAAATCCTCATAAGAGGCTGCTGTTGTGGCTACAGCTAGCATTTTTACACCAGGCCATCATAATTTTCCCTAAAAATGAGGTGACACTCCACATCTTCATTTTCACACAAAGCATTAGTAAACCTGCAGTCTGATTTCACTTTTATCCAGATTTGAAATGGATCGTAATATCTCTCACACGGAGAAAATTTAGGTATGATTACTTCTGACTCAAGATGTCAGTTTGCTGTTACAACTCAACAAGAGGCAGGAGATTAACAAAAGTAGTTTGCATGTCCTTTAATGTCAGGATGGGGTCTTCAACAGCTTAGATAATAGATGTTCAAATTTATGCAGGAAACCTGGTGACATTGCAAAATCTATACAATCAACTCTGATAAATGCATGTTTCAATATAAAAAGCTTTTATATCTGCCACAACATCATTTTAACACTAGCACAATTTAAAGCATTACAAATTTTTCATCTGCACCGAACATCTCAACCTAGAAGACATATGCATTCACATACAGAGTTTCAAGTTTGCATTGTGTAGAGCATCATTAAAGAGAGATAAAGAGTATCTATTTAATTGTCACTTTGTATGTTTTTATTTTTTCTTTTTAGATCTTTTATTAGATATTTTCTTTATTTGCATTTCAAATGCTATCCCGAAAGTACCCTATACCTTCTCCCCCCCACCTGCCCTACTCCCCTACTCACCCACTCCCACTTCTTGGCCCTGGCATTCCCCTGTACTGGGGCATATAATCTTCGCAAGACCAAGGACCTGGCCTCCCATTGATGGCCGACTAAGCCCTTCTCTGCTATATACGCAACTAGAGACATAAGCTCTGAGAGTACTGATTAGTTCATATTGTTGTTCCTCCTATAGGGTTGCAGACCCCTTCAGCTCCTTGGGTACTTTCTCTAGCTCCTCCATTGGGGGCTCTGTGTTCCATCCTATAGATGACTGTGAGCATCACTTCTGTATTTGCCAGGCACTAGCATAGCCTCACTCTAGATAGCTAAATAATGGTCCTTTCATCAAAATCTTGCTGGCATATGCAATAGTGTCTGTGTTTGGTGGCTGATTATGGGATGGATCCCCAGGGAAGGTATGTTTTTCAACCCAGTATATGAGCAGTACACCAATAATGACTTTTAAAAGGGATGATGGGACCTTGTATATTTCTCTGAATCTTTATGCTTCTTCAAGGTATTGATTCCAACAATCATCTTGTGCTACAAACAATATGACAATAGCTCAAGGTACATTATAATGGAGAGGATGGACTTGTTTGAATCTTTATAGCCCAAATGTGAGAACATTGCATTGGAACCCAGGTTGTAGATCTAGTACTTTGACACTTTCTTCTGTAGTTCTCTCTGCCTACAAGGTTAGAATTCTTAGGGTGTAAAAGGTCTAGTTATACAACAGTGAAAACCTCTATGTAGCAGGATGGCAAGTTTTACAATGAGAAATCTCATATGCTCTGGTCTGACTGACTACTGACACTCAGTTCTTTATTATTAAGACTATGATTATTATGAAATTTATGTATTTAGTCACTTTATTGCCCAATGTCAGCCTTTCCTCTCCTTCCAATACACTTTAACACAAGTCATCTAGCAATTCCACTTTCCCCTTCTCTTTGGGAAAGCCTCCTCTGGGTATCAATTTCTAGTAGCCAAACATTCTCCACAACACACACCCATACCTACATCTAGTTACTGCAGGACTAGTGCATCCTCCCCCACTGAAGCCAAACAAGGTCCATTTACAGGGGGTATGAGATCCAGATGCTGGCAGGCAGCAGGTTCAAGTATAGCCCCTGCTCCAGTTATTGGGGGACCAACATGAAGATCAAGCTGTTCATCTTCTACATATATGCAGGGGGCCTAGGTCTAGCCCATGCTCACTTTTTGGTTGGGGATTGAGTCTCTAGCAGCCTCCCTGAGGGTCCAGGTTAGTTGATTATGTTGGCCTTCCTGTGAAGACCCTGTCCTATTTAGATTCCCCATTCTTTCTCCTAACCCTTCCATAAGACTCCCCAAGCTCTATCTAACATTTAGGTGTGAGTCTCTGCATCTTTTTCCATTGACTGCTGGGTGAAGCCTCTGAGAGGACAGTTATGCTAGTTTCCTGTCTGCAAACATAACAGAGTATCATGAATTGTGTCAGGAATCATCCTGAGAGAGGTAACACAGACCCAAAAGCATATGAATAGTATGTACTAACTTATAAGCGGATATTAGCTATAATGTTCAGAATAATCATGCTATAATCTACAGACCGAAAGACAAGCAGGGCCCAAAAGAGGATGATCAAATTTTTCTCAAAAAGGAAAACAAAGTAGATATTGGAAGTGATGGAAGGAGTGAACTGTGTGGAAAAGGGGATTGGGGAGAGGAGCTGGAGGGGGAGTAGAGGGAATCAAATGAAGAGAGATCAGGGGAGAGAAAGGAGATTGGCTGGGGAGGGGGTGCAATCACTAGGGTGTGCCAAAGATCTGGGATGGGAAGCAACCCCAGAGGATCTGTGAGGGATGATGCTAGCTGAGGTTCCTAGCAGTGGGGGACCTGGATCCTAAAATGGCCTCTTCCGGTAGCCAGATAGGACTCCCAGTGGAGGGATAGGGACAACTGTTACACATGCAAAACCAAAGTGTTTCCTGCCTACAAGATGTACAGGGACAAAGATAAACCAGAGACTAAGGGAATGCCCAACCATAACTGCCACAAATTGAGATCCATCCCATGGTCAAGAACCAATCCTCCACACAGTTTTGACAAAGAGGTCCTGATACAAGCTAGCTCCCTAGAGATAACACTGAGTTCCTTACTGCACATCTTCAGTAAAATCACTTTTCTACATCTGTAGTTTCTAGTTTCCAGGGATCCATTCATCCTGGGTAGCATGCCACTGCCAAGCCTGTAGCACTTAAGCATGCTCGACCTATGTTGACAGTTTCATGATCTTAACCCTGGATGAACACTACTTTCAAACTTGGCAGGAATATATTTTCTCTCCTATTAAACACAAGATCTCCACACAACTGGAGGGAATGAGTGTCCTCACCCCTTAGATGAGAAGACTGTGACTCGATGCGTACATACCACTTTAGTTGTAGTAGACCCAGCTTTCTTGTACATGCTGGGTTGAGCACAACCTGTATTTACAGAACCACTTCACCAGATCCTTTCTCACTTCAGAGAAAAGCTGGGCTCTGACTTAGAAATCACACCAAGAACACAGACTTGTTTGTTAAATCTAAAAACGTTATATGGAAATAAGAAAGTTTCTGATCAGTTTTCTAAAATACTGTCAATCAGAATCATAGAAATTCAACCTTCCAAATCGAACTCGGACTTTTGAATCTTCCTGTAGACCTCCTCTTCTGTAAGATATCCTAATTCATGACTGATGGCAAAATTTTTGCCAGAAAGAACAGTTTCTTTTCTTTTGTAAAATATTATGTAAGTTTTATTAGCATGCAAACCATTAGATACCATTATGGCATTTTTAAGCCAAGTATGATTCAGTAGAATGCCCTTCTCCTGGCTCCTCCCATACACTCCTCTGCTATCCTTAATATTCCTTTCGCAAGTGACTAAAATCCCATTATATGTATATGTTTTGTGTTACAGGTTTTGTGTTATAGGTTATGTGTCATGTGTAATATGGTACATGTTATACAGTATATAGTACACAGTAAATAGCATATATTTATTACATATTACATACTATACATTACATATTACATATTATCCATTATATTATTGCATATTATATATTCATCATATATTAAATATTTATATTTCATGCATTATACAATATATTAAATTATGTATTATATATTTATACTACATATTTTATTACATAAATTTCACATCATATAATATGAAATATATTATATAAATATTTTGTGTATATATGAATATTAATGTGTTATACATTGCATAATACATATTATATTATATGTATGATCTGTAATGTGATATTATATGTAATATAATATATAATATGTGATGTATGATATATGATATATAATATTTTATTATATAAACTATATATATTGTTTTTATTGTTGTTGTCATGTCTGTACAATCTCTATTCTACAGTCTAGCTCCAGGAGTCATTTTAAATTCACTTTATTTTAATGGCTATGTCAACAATGCCCATTCACTCAGGATTTCATCCATTTTTAAATACTCTGTTTCTCATTACATGTTCCCTCAGCAATTCCTTTGCTTTCTGTACTCTCTAGCTTCCATAAAAGTGCTTATGGCAGGGCAGAAGTTCATAGACTTACTTGAATAAGGGTCATGAGGAAACTGAGTTTTATTTACACATGAACATGATTAAATTTGATAACAATGACCAATACACAAAAGAGCTGATTAAGGCACAGATCAGTAAAACTTTCAAAGAAAAAAATCTTTATGAAATATTATTAGAATAATTGAACAAAATCAATCCTGGAGCAACTTGTATGAAATAATGATGAAAAAAGTTGCTTCTTGTAGTTAGGACAAAGTGATTATGGAAATTTGGTTTTACACTTTTATATTACTCTATTTTGCTGCCTATAATGCACTTAGAAAACATTTTTAAATAAAATTTAACTTTTTTGAGATTATAATATGATTACATTTTTGCCATCCATTTTCTCTGTCAAAACTCTCCAATATATGCCTTTTCATTTGCCTTCAAATTTATGTCCTCATTTTCACTAATTTTTATTGCATATATATATATATATATATATATATATATATATATATATATATATATATATATATATATATATATATATATATATATATATAATTGAATTAAAGGAATATGACTGAAATATTCTATAAAAGAATCTTCCTGCCTGTTCAATTTTTTAACTGTAAATAGAGGTGGATCATAAACAGTATTCTTTTTCTACAATCATGTAATGCAATGTGACAACCTAGCATTGCATCATGGTGATGGTGCTCAGATAACATTCAGTGAACATGTTCAGATGATTCTTTGGGTTATCATCCTCTTTCTTTTCTCTTCAACATGGTGATAATCAAAACCAATTGATTTGTTTCTCAGATTGCTAACACACACACCAAACACTTTTTTCTATACCATTGTTGAATAAATCATTGTAATGTTCCCCTGAAGTGAATTGAAAATTAATTTACACAACCAAGATGATCCTCCTAATAACAGGGTACATGGGATGGGGAAATTGGAAATCATTACCCAGCAAACATTATCTGCATTATTTTTGTAGCAGCTTTAGATTGCATTGTAATAGAAAATTAGGAGACTGGCTGTGAAGAAGTTTAAGAGGGTCCCCTGAAGAGCTGCTGCTTTAAAATTGATTCTTTAAGAAAGCATTAAAAAGCTATTGGAATTGATTGCCTGCTAATATAAAGGAAAAACTCTTTGCCACCATTTGAGTTAAAAAAGAGCATCTTCATTCATGCATGTTATTAAAACTACTGGCTTGAAAGCCCCTGTAGGAAGATAAAGGATATGGATGGGATATTAAAATGGCAATCTTTACCTTATCTTGGATTTAAACTTAATACGTAGCTTTTATTAATTTACCAGGAACCATTAGTTAGGATGTCAGAGAGCGTACTTACAATTAAAATGTTATAGAATTGTAGTATCTTTAATAAATAGTAGATGATGAATTCTCCATTAATCTTCCAAGCACGAGACAACACCTCTACAAAGAATAATTCTAAATATAGTAATTTTTACATGCGTTTTGCACAGAAGCAGTAACAGTCTACACAGATACCATCTCTGATTAGCTTGTCCAACTTCTCTTGAGAAAATGACCAATCAGATTGCAGCAATTTCTAGATTTTAAATGGTTGTTGCCATGTTGCAAGGCTCATCTCCACTAAGCCTTAAAAGGTGCCATGTACCTGATACATAGGCTATTATTTGATAAATGGTTTAGTGTGTGGGGGGGTGCATATGTAAGCAAGTTCATTAGGAGCCTTAGCGCTAAATTGCTTTCTTTTTCTAAACCTTTGATGTTTAATGCATCTAATAGAAAAGTGATTTGCCTCGTTTAATACTTGATAAGTACTACCACTTAACAGCAAAGAAGAATGAGTTAAAAATGTCTTTTGAAGTACAAGCCTTGAAGGTGGTTTTTTGTTTGTTTGTTTGTTTTGTTTGTTTTTTGTTGTTTGTTTATCTGTTTTATTTGATTTTTAGCTTTTGGCTTTTGGTTTCTGGCTTTGGGGCTAATAGCTAATACCAAGGATACTATTAAATACATTATATTACTGTTCACTTCAGGAGTTGTTTTGGAACTTAGCTAAACATCACCATCACTTCATCATCCTTCTTCCTTTGCTTTATGGACACTAACACTATTTCTACTCTATCAGTAGATATTTGGGTGAGGAAAAGGTAGATGCAGACAAGGTCTGATAAATTTGCATTCCTAAAAGGAAAATTTCTACAAAGCCCGAACCTTCACACCTCCCTCTCAGATGCATCACTGGGTTACTAGTGATGCACTAAAACAAACAAACAAACAAACAAACAAAAAACAAAAATGAAAGCAAACAAAACGCTAGCTGTAATGAGGCCCTTTGGATATCTTAGCTATGAAGCCTCTGGAGATGACTGATTTGAGTTGATTTGAACACACTATACTGAATTTTGCATTTTTCCAGTCAGGCTGCTGCTATTTTCCACAAAAACTAAATGGACATTTTTCATTTTCAGAACATTTAAAGTTAAATAATATTCATCATGAAAAATTTTAACAAGCATTTTATGTCTATTTATTGGCATTTTGCTTTCATTTGATTAATGAAGTGATCATTTTCACATGCCCTGATTTGCCTGGAACAGCATTATTCCCATTGACATGAGTAACTATGTCTCCTCAACACCATCCTTGTTTCAGAGTAAATTACATAGGTATCCTACTTAACCCAAGCACATTAAAGTGCTGGTTAGAGATTGTTAATGTTCTTGATATAGATGTTTGCTATAATCATAACAATAAAATTTAAACAAAATCACAAAATTAACCTGACTTTAATAACTTTCAACAGTTTTAGATTATAGAATTTATACTAGTTATTGGTTTTAAAAAATTAACAAGAAACAGTGAAGGAAATTTCTCCTTACACTTATTCCAAAAAGGCAACTGTCATAAACATCTTTGTCTATAGAGACCAAAACAGACCTAAATTTTCTCACAAATGAGAGCATTATAAATTTAAGATTGTTTAATTCACTCTGAGGCAAAAGACAAAAGTAAAATAAATTTTCAATAATGAACACACTTGTATTTTCTTATCATGCTCTTCAAATGTGTGGATCAAAGATAAAGAACAAAACAGTAGCAAGGAAAAGAAGCTAAGCAGCTCTGCACCCTAGCAGTGGGGGATCTTTGTAGACCTCTTTCATGCCCAGGTTTATTTGCTTCTGCAGATACTCTTAACTTACATTCTTTAATAACTTTACTAGTATCCAATATCACATTGAAACCAATGCTAAGACTCAATGGTGAAACTAAAGCAAATGCTTGAATCATGTAAAACTTCCCCCAATCCAAAAGAAAAATTCTTATTTTTCTATTAGATATTTTCTTTATTTACATTTCATATGCTATCCTGAAAGTACCCTATACCCTCCCTTCCCCGCCCTGCTCCCCTACTCACCCACTCCCACTTCTTGGCCCTGGCATTCCCCTGTACTGGGGCATATAAAGTTTACAAGACCTAGGGGTCTCTCTTCCTAATGATGGCCAACTAGGCCATCTTTTGCTACATATGCAGCTAGAGACACAAGCTCTGGGGGTACTGGTTAGTTCATATTGTTGTTCCACCTATAAGATTGCAGACCCCTTCAGCTCCTTGGATGCTTTCTCTAGCTCCTCCATTGGGGGACCTGTGTTCCACCCTATATATGACTGTGAGCATGCACTTCTGTATTTACCAGGCACTTGTATAGCTTCACATGAGACAGATATATCAGGGTCCCTTCATCAAAATCTTGCTGGCATATGCAATAGTGTCTGGGTTTGGTGGCTGATTATGGGATGGATCCCCAGGTGGGGTAGTCTCTGGATGATCCATCCTTTCATCTTAGCTCCAAACTTTTTCTCTGTAACTCCTTCCATAGGTGTTTCCTTCCCTATTCTAAGCAGGAATGAAGTATGCACACTTTGGTCTTTGTTCTTCTTGATTTTCTTGTGTTTTGCAAATTGTATCTTGGATATTCTAAGTTTCTGGGCTAATATCCACTTATCAGTGAGTGCATATTAAGTGACTTCTTTTGTGATTGGGTTACCTCACTAAGGTTAAGTTAAAACATATTTATAAGTTATACAATGCATCACAATTTAAAAATGAAAACTAATATTAAATAAATGTCAATATTTTATTATAGATTTGTAAATTTTTGAGAATACAGAGATCATATATATTATAGAACAGCTCAGTTTGATGTGCTTTTCTAACTAGGTTTGTAGTTTCCTTTTTATAAGAGTTTTCACTAAAGCTACAAAATTTTATTCTAATAGTTTAGTACAAATATTAGCTCCCAAGATCACATGTGCTTGGTAGAAAAAAATTGATTTTACATTAGACCCATAAAATATTGTACATAATCTATCAATAGCACCATATAAATACAGATACTTGAGGTAGAGATGCAACCCAGTGGTAGAAAATGTGATCAGCACGTATATGACTCTGGCTGTTTTGCCTAGTACCACAAAATCAAAGTCTCTCTCTCTCTCTCTCTCTCTCTCTCTTTCTGTGTGTGTGTGTGTTTATGTCTGTCTATATGTGTTATAATTTATACACCTGCACATATACAGATATATAGATATCCATGCATTCACAATATTAATATCCTAGAATAAAAAGAAATACAACCATTTTGGTTGCCTCCTAATAACTTGTTCTTGTTTTATTTAAGTACAATGTCCATCTAGAATAAACAAAAGACAAATATTATTCTGTAATTTCAAAAGATAGGGATGCCCTAAATAGAATGTGTTCTAGAAGAGTTGTGATAAAAATAACTCTAAAACCATCTTCACATACTGAAATACTAGACAGCACGTAGAAAAGGCTACACATGAGAACATCTGTGGATCTCTGTACATTAAAAGACATAATCATTGCTCTCCCAAGAATGAGAAACTAAGAAGAAAGGACCCATACTCATAAGTTAAAAGAATTTAGATTCTCTTGTTTCATTCATTTCTCAATGAGTCCAATAGGCCACTCTATTCTACATACAGAAAATCAAAATGCAGCAATTCAACAGAAAACTGACATTCATCTCTTAAATGGATTTGTGTTAGTTCAAAGGATTCTGATCATGTAAAGGAGAGAAAGTTAAGTGTATCTTTATATATTATAATATTTGTAAGAACCAGTGTTTTTAAATGTTTTCCTCTCCTTTATACATGAGAACACTGAGAGACAACCTTTATTTTTTCACCTCTAAGGGATGTCGATAAACAGTGGGCACAACAGTTAAGCTGGCTGCTTCTGGAAAAGTCACTACCTAAACACAGAAGCAAATGCCACAGCAAACACACACACACACACACACACACACACACACACACACACACACACACACACACCACATATCTAATGTGGACAGTAGAAACCATTCTGAGAGATGAAAGATACATAAAATGAAACATGGAAACCCCACATCTCCAATGCATCCTCCTTTTTACAAAGCATTTCCTGTAGGTTTCTTTCCTGAATTGACATGTTAAAGAACACTGAGCAAATGGAAGCTCTAGTCATTGAAGGACATTCTGTTTAATGAGACTAGACATCATCCGTCAAAATTCTTAAAAGAAACTAGAAACTAACTGCTGTGCTGTCCTGGCTGCCAGCTAGAGAAAAAGGGCTCCGCCTAGAAGGGCAGCTCAGCCAGGCTCAGCATTCCCCCTACTGTTGTAGCAGCCATCAAGAAAAATTATTTGTGAGCATCTTGAACAGATGGCCTGTAGACGAGTTAGAAATGAGAAAACCTATGAGAAGAACTTGTAGAAGTGAAGCCCAGACTTTAAGTCATTGGCAATAGGCAATGACTACTAAGGAGCCCTACTTTCTAGCTATGGAGTAGCAAAGGAAAGCTCTCCTCCAAAGGTGTTAGCCAGAAGTCTATGTCACTGATTCATGCCAGACTCTTGTTGGCTGCTTTGTATGGTCACATCAAGTCTGTGAGAGCTGAGGGCCAAGTGAGAAACTTAAAAGCTCTACAGTTATATTTATCTTAACTTAAACTACTTTATAACTCTATAACAAGGGGGGGAGGGATAAGCATTATTACAGCTTAAATAATGGTTGGTTAATCCCCTTCTGAATAGGCAGGGAATAAAAATGAGACTCTTTCCCTTGTTGAAGCAACTCTTTAGCAGAAGTCACACACCCTATACAGGCATGCTTTCTTAACTGCTGCGCCATCTCTTCATCCCTACCAGGCATTCTTTCTTATGTCATGAAAAGATTAGTGGTGTTAGCGTATATGAGACAATACACTAGGGCACCCTTATGTTCTACACCCCCACGGATACTTCCTCATATTCGTACATTTCAGCTGATCCTTTGTTGTGCAGGTGAGGCGTTCTGTTTCCCTCTCTCAGAAGCCCCCAGGGAGCCCATGAACACACAGATGCTGGGCATGCTTGATATTTTTGTTTTGTGGGCAAGAATCTACCTTCCATCTACCTTCCATGTTTTCTGATTCTTTTGTCTCTTCAATCTGAAATTTGCTACAAACTTGAATTTCTCTCATCCATAACAGTAAGATAATGTTATTTATTAAGCACCTTTCTCTATGTGTGAACCTTGGTCACAGTCTACCTCACACAATTTAAAACCTCTGGTATGCACTTTCTGAATGAAGAAACAAGGTTGCAGAGATATGGGATGACTCAATCAAAGTCATAAACTTACACTCATAAAAGATTATTTTTGTCTTTGAGAGTACAGTTTTTCTCCCCTATCACCTGTTAACAGCATTAATCTACTGCACACTGGATAGGATTCTGCTTATATCTTATAACTCTTCTATGGGTTTGCCTTTCTCCATTCTAAGACACCAGATTAGGAAGTTTGAAGAAACTGAAAGATTGGTTGGGAGTGAACATTTGATCTTCTGGTGTCAGGCAACCATATTGGATACAGGAGGGGATAAAACCTTGTTTGCTTTTAAAGTAGTGGACTCTTCATGATCTGCATCTGTAGGGTACCAGTGGCACTTTCTGTCTGTTCACAAATACACCCTGTTGTTAATCAAGCCAGCAATGAAGAAAACAATGCTTGAGAGGTGGGACTCTGAGCTTGAGTTTAGAGTCTACCTGCAGCTGCAGGTAATGCACATCTTCAGACTTTCCAGAACAAAAAGTAGAGCTGGGTTTTGCTAATATAACAGAGAAGGCATCAGAACAATACTAGAGCCAGAACTAGAGTCATGCCCTAGGATTATAACACCATCCTGGCTACTATAGCTCTTCATCAGAAGCCAATTAGAGAAGGGAGTCATTTCACTGTTAGTATAATCAGGACAAAATGGAGAAACAGTACCTGAATGCCCTGTGCATACCCCATTAGGGTAATTGGCATTTTTAGTATAATTGGATTTTCTGTTTTTTCTTAGGTATCTCTGATGATAAGAACTGTTTCACTCATCCTTGTAATCCTGCTGAGTGCAGTCTTTAGGACTTAAAAGGTGCTTGATAAATGTTTTTAGGATAAAAAAGAAATTCCTGGAATCTCACCAAGAGAGAATTCCTCTTACATAGGTGCTCTATGCAAGACTGTTTGCAAGAGTGAGTGCTCATGCTGGCTCTCTATTTTAAGCCCTGAGGTTATTCTAGAAACTCTGGACAGCTCTAATAAGTACTCATCTGTCTTCTGTCAACTTGACTTTAGCTGTCATGACAATACTAACCATTTGCGGGAATACCTGTTTTTTTTTTTTTTATACTTTGTCTTATTTTAATAAATTGGAAACTTCTGAAGTGCAATTCCAGAGTCAAGCCTGTGAAAGACTGTGTGGAACATAATCAGAAAGTCTAGAATGTTACTCAGTTCCACATTTCTAATGTTTTTACAACACATTCAATATGCCCATTAACTAATATTTATAAATGTAACTAAACAATGTACTTGTATTCTAATATAATGAATGTTTGTTTGAAATTATTAAATATTCTCCTGAACACATACTATATCATTTTATGAACTCTAATTCCAAAACCCTTCTACTAAATTCATACTTGTAATCATATTGATTAACACAGTATTGTCTGAAGACAGTCTGTTAAATCAGCCATTTTTTTGCACATGTTGTTATGATAGTGATATTTTAGTCTTGATTAACTTCAAAAATGTATTGAGACATCAAAATCTAGGTATATATCATGATAGAATCATAAAAATAGTCAAATGTTAGTTTTAAAAACTTTATTTGATTTTGATACTTTTGAAGTATATTTGTCAAGGCTTAAAAATTACTTATAAATAAACTTGCAGCAATGATAACCTGCCAAAATTACCTTTGCAATTCTATATAACCTTATAGGGAGAAGAGTTCAGATAAAATGTTACTATGGTAAAAGCAATTATGAAGAGCAATGGCAGATGAATCAGAGAATGTGCTTTTTTTTTTTCATGTTTCATTAACCTCAGTTTTGATTGACAGTTTAAGAAACTCTGGCAATCATCTTTGTTCTTTCTTTTTGGATTTATATGTCTATGCAGTACTCATTTTGGTAACCAATAGAGCTATTGAAAATGACATGCTTGATATTTTTCCAGGAATATCATGAGCTTTAAATATACTATAATTCAGTGATAATATTAATCAATAAATCTCATGTAATTAAATAAAAGCATGTTTATTTAGATGCCTAAATCTTCCCTTATTTTTTTTTCCTCAAAAGAAAAGCTATAGCTTTAAATGGGATACAACCAACAGCTGCAAGCTTGCATATGTATGTCCTGCTTTAAAAAAGAAATGGAGAAAAAGAAAGCCATCCTTGACTAGGCAGGGCTTCAATCAGACACATCTTATACTATAGTTGAGACTAAAGTGGCAGGTTTTCATTTCACTCTCCCTTGACAAAAAAAAAAAAAAGAAAATATGTATCTCATATGAGAAACAGTTCCCTGGGCAAAGACCTACTCCTTCCCACTTGTAAACTGCAGGGGAGTGTTAGAATAGAGTTTTCTATACTTGGTAGTGGGTAACTTGACTATTGTTTAAATGTTCCTCTCAAAAAGTGCATGTGGCTGCAAACCTCTCCAGTTCCTTGGGTCCTTTCTCTAGCTCCTTCATTGGGGACCCTGTGTTCAGTCCAATATACGGCTGTGAGCCTTCACTTCAGCCCCATAGAAGGAACAATAATAAGAACTAACCAGTACCTCCAGAGCTCCCAGGGACTAAACCACCAACCAAAGAGTACACAAGGAGGGACTCAAGGCTTCAGCTGCATGTGTAGCAGAGGATGGCCATGTGGGACATCAGGGAGAGGAGAAGCCCTTGGCCTTGTGGCTCAATGTCTACTTATAGGGAAATGCCAGGATAGGGAAGCAGGAGTGGGTGGGTTATTGAGCAGGGGAGGGGGGATGCGTTTAGAGGGGTTTTCAGAGGGAAAATGAGGAAAGGGGATGAAGTTTGAAATGTAAAGAAAATATCTAATAAAACATGGCATATGGTCAAGTTTTTCATTTTACCTGCATAGATAGGTGAGATTTACACCAAAATAATGACTCCTTAAGAAATGAGATGGAATTCTCAGGGAAGAACACAAGTAAGGTTTTGTGTGTTTTATTGAATTGTAAATTTTGTTTCAAATATTTTTAAAAAATAAAAAAGCCCCAAATTTTTAATTACAAACCAATTCAAGATTCTTTATTTAGGATTTATATACAATTATACATTTGGTACAACTAAATATTTAATATGACAAATGACTAGAATAAGCATAGACTATTTGTTTTATAAGAATCACAATAAAATGAGAAATTGTAGCTGTCCAGCACATAGTTACCTAAATGGGACATCTCTGACTGCTTCTTTCCACAGAGAAAACTTTCCTTCTCATTTGGCTGTGATTTTTTAAAAAAAATAAAGAATGAAGAAGGCCAGAGGATGCACAGAAGAAAAAAAAGAATCAAGCTATTGTCAAGATAGCTTGTTTGGGAAGATAAACTCAATCCCTGAAGTTTCAGGGTTTCCTGTAAAGGAATTCCTGGTTTTTGTTCCTCTATCCATGAATCTTTCAGACTCAGTTATTTTTTACTTGAACTAATTTACATATTTGCTTCAAACCTTTAAGTCAACTTTCCACAACTTACATTTCCATTATCTCTGATAGTATACAAATGCTAACATTAAGGTTCTCTTCATGGTAAGATTTCCTGGAGCCAAGGCCAAGTCAATCAAGCAGCTAGTAAGGGTGTAAGAGAAGCTGAACCTCAATCTATCTGAAGAGGAGCTATTGACAGCAAATGCCTGCTAAAGAAGATAGCTAGAGTCATGGTTCTAGGAGGTTGTAGACAACACTGGGCTATTCATAGCCCAATGGATGGACATACATGCATGTGTCGATGGGCACCACTAATTGCACTCAGGAAGTTATTAATAACAAAAATTTTAAAGTGGACATGAAACTAAGAGGAAGATGTAGGGGAGACATTGGAGGGAGATGAGGGTGTGGCTGTGGTGTGCACTGTATACATGTACAGAACTGGCAAAGAACAACTATTTAATGTTTAATTTAATATTAACATTATTTAACAGAATATTGCCATTAGAAATACAGTATTTCAAATGATGTGGCACACTTTCTGACCCTATAAACCATAGAGTGTTGTATTTAAGATTGAGTAATTACCAACAATATGAATTAACCAGTACAGACAAAGCTCGTGTCTCTAGCTGCATATGTAGCAGAAGATGGCCTAGTCGGCCATCATTGGGAGAAGAGGCTCTTGGTCTTGCGAAGATTATATGCCCCAGTACAGGGGAATGCCAGGGCCAGGAAGTGAGAGTGGGTGGGTTGGGGAGGATATAGGGGACTTTCGGGGTAGCATTTAAAATGTAAATGAAGAAAATATCTAATAACAAAAGATTAAGTCATTACTGGTATTTTATTTATATAAATGTATTATGTATCAAGGAAGTACAACTTAACTGGTCAATTTGTGTGTGTGTGTGTGTGTGTGTGTGTGTGTGTGTGTTTGAGTGTTTGTGTATGTGTGTTTGTATTCTAAAAAAAAGTTTCAAAATGATAAAAAAGAGAGTATTTGGTGCCATTTTAAAGCTCTTTTACTTCCAGGAAACTTTCTCATGTATATTATACTATTTCTGAATATATATGCATTTCCTAGCTAATACAGTTGTTCAAACTGTTTAAGTAACTGTGATTTTTTTCCTGTATTTATTCACAAAATTTTGCTTGAAACACAATGTCTACTTACCAATACACAACTTATAATTAGGCTATGTTTTATACCAAATACAGAAAATTTATTTTATATATGGAAATACATTCATTAAACATAAGTACAGAAATAAAATAGCATATAATCTAGAACTGGAAAAAATTATATAGAGATATGTAGTAGCTATAACACCTTCTAGGAAGATATCTTTATCACTTAAATATAAAATATATTAAGTAATGAAGCCATCATTGTACAATAATCCTGTAACTGAAAAATTTATGAGCAATTCTAAAGCTGAAAGGACTCTTGCCTGCATCACCAAGTAAGTCTACTTAGATAATATTTAAGCTTCTCTTCTTCCTACTCAACAGTTTTAACTATTCTGGTTTTTATTTGTTAAAATATGGTCATGTCAGTTCTGATTCTATTTAAAGACAGCTCATGTAGATAATACCTTCTCCATAGAACTTCTGAGTCAGAGTGCCACACCTTTCTGACACTCGGGGATTCTATAACCTCCCCAATGCTCTCTGTTAGGACTCTTTACAGTTTCTACTTAAACTCCAACCTACAATGCTTATGGGATAAGAAAAAAGCAAAGCTTGTAGAAATTCAAAGAGAGAGAAAAAAAAAAAAGACTTTTCTATTATCCCCAACTATTACCCCCAACTTAAAAAAAAAAAAAAAGCACCCAAGTCTCTATAATTGATTTTTTTGCTAGTTGAAATACAAGTTGCTAACATTTAAAAATTATTTAGAAAATCAGATTACTGCCAATGGGGAATACATGTAATCTCAGCATACAGGAGGGGAAAGCAAAGTTCCACAAATTAAAAGCCAGTCTTTGGGTATTTTGTTCCCCCTTCTAAGAAGGACTGAAGTATCCACACTTTGACCTTCTTTCTTCTTGAGTTTCATGTGTTTTGCGAATTGTATCTTGGGTATTCTGAGCTTCTGGTCTAATATCCACTTATCGGCGAGTGCATATCATGTATGTTCTTTTGTGATTGGATTACCTCACTTAGGATGGTATCCTCCAGACCCATCCATTTGTCTAAGAATTTCATAAATTCATTGTTTTACTAGCTGCTAGAGGCCCTTGGTCTTGTGAAGGATCTATGTCCCAGTATAGAGGACTGCCAGGGCCAGGAAGAGGGGGGTGGATTGGTGAGCAAAGGGAGGGGGAAGGGATAGGGAGCTTTTGTAGGGGAAAGTAGGAAAGAGGATAACATTTGAAATGTAAATAAAGAAAATATCTAATTAAAAAAAAAGCTAGTCTTTGGCTACAGAGCAAGACTCTGTCTCAAATAAAATAATGAAAAATATAGGTTAACATCTCAAAATACTAATAAAACATTCATAGTAGTGGCCTATTGATGACCAATGGCCAATGTGAATTCCATCTCTTACCACCAATCCTAGTGTAAACAGAAGTACATGAAGGGTACAAGGCATTTACTCCCCAGATACCCAGTATTCATCTACTAGCCTAGGCAGCCATAACTGTGATTTTTTTTCTGCAAGCCTCAATAAAATAAACCTTTCATGGTCTACAGTTTTCAAGTACCCCACCAAGTTTCACGCTCCTGGCTAGTGCATTTCCTCCTCTCTGTTTTGTATTCCATATTGTTCAACGTCCTAAAACTGCACTATATTGACAAACTGCATTCCTCACACTAGTGATTTTGTTAACTTCTTTTTTCTTGTCCAACTCTATTTTATTAATTGAACAGTGTGAATTATACCACTATTGGGAGAATTATATGCATTCAAGATTATGACTCATGTAAATTTAGTAAAACTCTAGAAAATAACCATGGCATAAGTTGCTGATCTGCACCGATACTCACTCAATCACTGAATGATATGCTCCAAGGTGCACAGCTGAGCTTTGGTTTTGTTTTAATGATGCTGACACACTGTGGAAAGAACCTGAGCTTTGTGCATTCTAGGCAAGCACTGGATCTCCAGCACCATAGATCTCTTAGACACATTTTTGTTGTACTGCCAAGATTCACCCCAAATTTCTGAACTCAAGCAATCCTCCCTAGTAGCTGCTATTACAGTCATTCAATCCATGGTCAGTGAACCGAATTATTGACATCCTCAGCTACTAGTCCAGTTAAATCATTTTCTGAAAACTCATCAAGTCGAAGTGCATCCACTGATGAGATCTGTTGTACAGAAATGTCCCTCTTTTGATTGACAGATAAATCAGTCGTGGCTTAGGACATCTAGAGCATGGAGATGCTGATGCCTAGCCTTTACTTCTGGTGCCTTCATGTGCTCTAACCTTACCGAGGGCTCTGTTGAACATATCCATATTTCTGGGCTCATATTGCAGGGAATCTGAATTGACAAGGTGGGAACTCGAAATCTGCTTCTTTAAAGAGTGTCTGCTGCTTCTGATGAGTGCTTTTCATGTCACACAGAAGTCAATCAAATCACTACTTAAACTTCTGCATTCATATTTCACAAGTTGGTGCTATTTAACATCAAACCAACTATTTGAATCAATAATGCATCAGGAATGTCTATAAAACTGACTTATTTTGTAAATTTAGCTTAAAATATCCTTTAGTGCAGCATGTGATTAATAGTATCAGTATTTTGTTATTATCCAACATATATTAAAGGAAATTTTTCAATTATTCCCTTGGACATACATGATGTATTAAAAAAACTAAGTAGTTAAGATTCATTGTTTTAAAAAATAGAACTGTGAAAAAATTAAAACTGAAATCAAAGAACATTCTTCAGTTGTTATATTTGTATATACTTGTGTGGGTTTTTTCATATTTTTAATGAGAAGAGAGGTAAGAAAGTCCAAGTTTTTATTTTAAAATTATTAAGGGTTCCAGTTAATGGCACCCTCATTAAAGAAAACTCTGTGACTTGCTTAATATTATTCAATGTCACCAAGTTGTATCATAAAACTATAGACTAAGACTATTTTTAAAATTATCTGGCCTTCAAAAGAGGAATTTTATATGTCTAAATAGATGACAAAACAGAGTTCTTTAAAAGAAAATGTACAAAATAGGCACTGTTTCTTTCAGTAAGTACTTGGAAATTTTCGATGCATAATATATAAGCACCCATGCAATACTAGCATAGTGAGGTTAGCTAACATACAGTGTTCTGATTTGTGTCTTTAGATAAAATTGTCCAGAGCAATATAATCAGGATTTTTATTTGTACCTTTAAGTTATTTTAATTTTAAAATAAATAGCATTTGATTCACCCAGAGTTTGCTTCACTTCTTCTGCAACTGAGCTCTGCGGGCCCATCCCAGTCATAGAGAACAGGCAGACCTGCCTATGGTCGAAGTTCTCATTGACCTTGGGAACACAGCAGTTTCAATGCAATCATCTCACTGAGGAAGGAGAAAAACCATATGTGAAAGTACATTAACTGCTCTTAACCCACATCAAGATGATCACTCCCTTGGCTCTGGTTTGGAGTCTGAGCTGAGGAATTTGGCCTGAGCTTCCACATACTTAGCCAGGACAGACTGATAAAGAGGTCCAACATTAGCTTAATCAGCTGCTCTACATTTCCAAATTTCCCCCAATATGTTCCTCATGAGTTTGCTTCCAATTGATAGAGAGAATGAACTCATTCCCAGTTTTGGTTTATTTTTCTAAAATTGGTTTCCCATGTGTTACGGAGCATTGAACTCAGAAAATATAACTAACAACAACCACCCATATATAACTCATATATATGAGACTATATTTACAGCCTGGAATAAGATGAAAATTTTTGTACTTTATTTCTTAAATTCACAGCAGTTCTCCATATATAGCTATTTTCATTAGCATTACTATACACATAGTAAGGTGTAAGGTCCAGAAAAGCTCAGCAGTTCACATAATGCTGGAATCATCACAAGATAGAGATAAGATAATGATGGTCTCCTTGAACTCCTACCTCCCCTGGTTGCCTGTTTCCATTCTTTCTGCTGGCCCTCCGGGTTTCAATCCTTGACCCTCACCCAATACCAGAGCAAGTTCGCCTCTTTCCCTCACCTTCCACTTTCCCTCCCAGGTCCCTCCTTCCCTACCCACTTGTGATTGCTTTCTTCTCCCTCCCCAATGGAAGTGAGGGGTGCTAACTTGGGCCCTTCAGCTTGTTGACCTTTTTAAGTTCTGTGGACTGTATTTTGGGTATTCTGTACTTTTTGGGGGGCTAATATCCACTTATTAGTAAGTACATACCATGCATGTCCTTTGGAGTCTGAGTTACCTCATGCAGGAAGATATTTTTAGTTTGATTCATTTGCATGCAAAACTCAGATGTCCTCATTCTTAATAGCTAAGTAGTATTCCATTGTGTAAATTAACCAAATGTCTGACAGTACACAGAGGGAACTTATAGAGCCCACCTGCAGCAGGAAGACAGGGAGGGGGTTGCCATCCCACAGTCAAAATTCTGGCTCATAATTGTTCCTATTTGAAAGAATTGCAGGGATGGAAATGGAGTTGTGCCTGAGGAAAAGAAGATCCAGCGACAGGTCCAAAGTGGGATCCAGCTCAAGGGGAGGTGCCAAGCAAGGCTTGACACTATTACTGAAGCTATGGAATGCTCACAAAAAAGGATTTATGATGACTGCCCTGCAAAAGATCCAACAAGCAGCTGAAAGAGTCAGATGTAGATATTTGCACCCAACCAATGGACAGAAGCTGCTGACCCTGTGGTTGAATTAGAGAAAGACTGGGAGAAGCTAAAGAGGAGGACCAGCAGCCTCAATTAACCTAGACCCCCAAGATCTCTCCAACACTGGACCACCCACCAGGCCGCATATACTAGTTAATATGAGTCCCCCAACACATACAACAGAGAACCTGCCAGGTCTGGGTTCAGTCAGAGAAGATACATCTAACTCTAAAGAGACTGGAGGTCCCAGGGAGTTTAGAGGTCTAGTGGGGTAGGAGTGGGGAGTGGGGACTTCCTCGTGGACATGGAGGTGGGTGGGGAAGAGGTATGTGATGTGGAAAAGTCAGAGGGTGGATAGATTGGAAGCAGGAATAAAATCTAAAGCGTAAATAAATTAAATAAATAAAATATTTAAAAAGAAATAAGATAATGATCTAGGAGTAGTGTTTCCTAGTTTTACCTTTTATATTTTATATTTTAAAAGTAGTCAGTTAATTGTTGTCCTGTGTTAAAACACTTGTCTAGTATATATGACAGCTTGGCTTCAATTTCTAGCACCAAAAGAATCTAATATAGCATGCAGGCAACATTTATATAGTTTTACCTGTATGTTGTTTTTAGGGGTTGATCCATATGAACTCATTATGTGTAGAAAGTATAATTGTAACTACATCAGGACCATGCATCAGTGTCATCATTGTCACCACACGTAGAGATGCTGAGGCATATATAAAGTTGAAAACTGATAAATGAAGGACCAATGACTTAAGAGAAGTAAGTCATTTCAAAATAGGCAAGCTTAATCAGAATGGTATAGAAACACTAAATAGGTTCCAACTAGCCATTTTTAGCTTTTAAAACAAAACTCCATGCTCCTATTACTATAACATGAAATAACATCGATGTAATTTCATTTTATAAAAACTAACACCCCAATTATACCTGCAACACACAGGGAAGGGATGCCCACTAAACATCATAAGTCCTTAGCTGTATACAAATTCTGAGTCTTTTATAAAACATAAAGGTAAGAGTTTAGACGCCTGAGCATACCTAAATGGCACAGAATAATCAGCAAGTGTCAACCATGATGGGGGTGGAGGTGACACTAAGCATAGTGTTCACTATGGTGACTGTTCTCATTTGACCTTACAGCTGGAATGAAGCAAGATAAATGTAATCTGATCAGAAATAAGTGTACATGAGGTGGGTATGGCACATTGTAAATCCTCCAGAACATAATATAATGGAGGACTAAATTTTCTTGGATTAAATTTACAGTATCTTCAATTTCTAATGAGTTCATCTCATTTGAGGCAGAAAAAGTTGGAGATCAGTCATTTTGATGAGAGCTGGCCACAGTGCTCTGAGTCCTGATTTGCTCTGCAAAGTCACAAGCTTTGTTAGCAAACACCAAAACTACTAAAAAGAAAGGGATTTATACATCTTCAGAAGAAAGGAACTTAGAGCAAACACCAAAACTGCTAAAAGAAAGATTTATACATCTTCAGAAGAAAGGAACTTAGAGGAAACACCAAAACTGCTAAAAAGAAAGAGATTTATACATCTTCAGAAGAAAGGAACTTAGAGCAAACACCAAAACTGCTAAAAGAAAGATTTATACATCTTCAGAAGAAAGGAACTTAGAGCATTGGTTTATTTAATAAATAGACTAATTTTTCTGCAGTACTCATACTGTTTGTGTCTTGATGCTCTTAAAGTGGAGAATCAGCATGAGCTTTCTCCTCCCTCAGACCATCCTTTCAACTTCTCAAGGGAGCTCAGCCCTGGACAATTACAGGGTTGCCATCACAGCAGCTGTCCCTGTTGCTTGGTAGTGATCTTCTCTGTGGACTCCAGAGGGACATGCCAGAGCAAGTTAACATTAGGTCTGAATGATGTCTTCTGAAATACATAGGTTTATGGTACTATAAGAAAAAAGTAAAATACCTGTTTTTTTCTTAGAAGTCTTATGTTTACCATTGCTGTCCTGTGATTAACCACTCCTATTCTGATATTAATAATTTGTATAAATTAATAAAGCACACATATAAGAAATATTTCCATTTCAAATCAATAAATAGAAAAAATGAAATTTGTAAAATTCTCACATTTAAAATGAGTGAATCATCTTCTTAAGTCAAACATGTGACATAGTTTAAGACTTGTAATATCTTATTTAGGCTTTAGAATGTAATCAATTGACTATTAAAATAAAATTCTCTTGGTCTCCTTTTTATAACTATCTACTTAAAATCCAGACTATATTTTTCTGAATTTGCCTACTTACTAACTTCAAGAAATGATTTCCCATTAAATTCTTTAAAATTCAAAATACATAATATTTAAGAATTATGTATTAATTATGACTACATTCAAAAGTTAGTTTCAGAACCTACATCATTTTTCCTTTTTGAATATAAATACTACAACTTAGGTGGCATAGCACCATTGAAAGCAGCCTGCCATATGCTTTTGATTTCACTGAGAGACATGCCATCTGCTGCCACATTAAATAATGATTCAAAAAATATTTGAAGCAAGAATGGCAGAAGAATGCAGCCAAATGCAAGAGTTGTGCCTACCAGCCACGTTCTGGTGTATGTCCTCAGTTGGAGTAATGATTCTCTCTAGTAATAAAGTCGAATCCAGAAAGAACTAAGTGTAGTTTCCCTTTATTGTGGGTTATGAACTGAACACAGTGCCATTCACCCAGCATGGTTATTGATACAGATTTATAAAGAAATCTTTCACATAAAAGTGAAAACCAAAGATCCTGAGTCTATTTATATTTTAAAGGAGTCTTGGCCCAGCAAATGGGATTAAGACAGAGCACAAATTTATGCAGTTAATTTATTTATAAAAATGGAATTTGAAGACAAAAGAACATGGTTAGAAATAAGACTTCAAAAGGCACATTTCATTGGAAAAAATAAATGAATAAGTTTTGTTACTATATTCTATCAGGTGCTAAATCACATAAGTGTGTATTTTAACTACACATAATAAATCCCTTAAGATTCCCTGGGAACAGAGGTAATTTTTCTAAGAAGCTTAAAACTAGAAATCTATCTCAAGTCCATCTAGACAATGACTTTACAGTATTTTTGCCAAAAAGAAAAATGAGCAGAATGAAATGTTCATTTCCAAGGAAAAGTTTAACAAGTAGCTACATGATTCCTTGGTTTTGTTTACTTGAAATGAGAAATATTTCTAGCTATAGTGCCAAATTTTGACAGATACAACACCAATATGAACAAGGCTACTTGAGTTTGGCCAAAATCTTTCTTGTAAAATAAAATTAAAAGAATCAAGCACTGAACGGTAAGCCTGGATTGAGAATGAAATGCCATCCTGTTTCACAATTTTATAACAATACTCTTAAAATATTTAAAACCAGATAACCAAAGGACAATCTCCTTCCAGGTAATAAAATCATCATATTTCTTTTAAAAATTAAAACTTAAAAATAAAATTGAAAACTAAAATCTAATGTATGCCCATATTACTAAAATTATACTCCCCAAAATACCAGTTTTATCTATCAAGTTTCTATGTTTGGCTCAGTCTACAAAGTTTATGAAGCAAATTTTTGAAAATTACTTAACAGGCAACTGAAAAAAAACATTATAAGATAAGATAACAATTATTAACAATGAATATATGTGTTTATACTATGCTTTTAGCTGGTTTATAAACAAAATGCTCATTTTACATATAAGGAAACTAAAGGTTGGTAGGATAACTAACTACCTAAAACCAGATCATTAGTTTTTATCATAATCAAAGTCAGTCTTAAGATACTATGTTGGGAGGGGCTGGAGAGATAGCTTTAGGGTTAAGAGCACTGGCTGCTCTTTCTTTTTTTATTTTATTTTATTTTTAATTTATATTTTATTTATTTATATTTCAAATGTTAGCCTCTTTCCCAGATTTCCCTCCAGAAAACTCCTGTCCCATCCTCCCTCACCCTTCTTCTAAGAGGGTGCTCCCCTACCCACTCACCCACTCCTGTCTCCCTGCCCTGGCCTTCCCCTAAACTGGGGCATCAAGCCTTCACAGGACTAAGGGTCACTCCTCCTATGGATTCATAAAAAGGCCATCCCCTACTAAATATGCGGCTGGAGCCATGAGTCCCTCCATGTGTACTCTTTAGTTGGTGGTTTAGTCCCTGGGTCTTCTGGTGGGTCGAGTTGGTTGATATTGTTGTTCTTCCTATGGGTTGCAAACCGCTTCAGCTCATTAAGTCCTTTCTCTAACGCCTTCATTGGAGACCTTGTGCTCAGTCCAATGGTTGGCTACAAGCATTCACCTGTATTTCTCAGGCTCTAGCAGAACCTCTCTGGAGACAACTATATCAGGCTCCTATCAGCAAGCACTTCTTGGCATCCTCAATAGTGTCTGGGTTTGGATCCCTAGATGGGGCAGTCTCTGGATGGCCTTTACTTCAGTCTCTGTTTTACTTTGTCTCCTATTTTCTGCCTTGAGTATTCTGTTTCCCTTTCTAAGAAGGACTGAAGTATCTACACTTTGGTCTTCCTTTTTCTTGAGCTTGAAGACTGTGAATTGTAACTTGGGTATTCCAAGCTTTGGGCTACTATACACTTAACGAGTGCATCCCATGTGTGTTCTTTTGTGATTGGGTTACCACACTCAGGATGATATTTTTTAGTTCCATCCATTTGTCTAAGAATTTCATGAAGTCATTGTTTTTAATAGCTGAGTAGTAATCCATTGTATAAATATATCACATTTTCTGTATCTATTCCTCTATTGAAGGACATCTGGGTTCTTTCCAGCTTCTGGAGATTATAAATAAGGCTTCTATGATCATAGTGGAGAACATTTCCTTGTAATATGTTGGAGCCTATTTTTAGTATATCCCCAGGAGTGGTATAGGTGATTCCTCAGGTCATACTATATCAAATTATTAGAGACTGATTTCCATAGT
Source organism: Mus minutoides (assembly GCA_902729485.2). NCBI lineage: Eukaryota > Metazoa > Chordata > Mammalia > Rodentia > Muridae > Mus > Mus minutoides. The sequence continues at coordinate 53,335 of LR750852.1, read as the reverse complement.
GGTTGTACTAGCTTGTAATTTCAACAACAATGGAGGAGTGTTTCTCTTTCTCCACATTCTCGCCAGCATCTTCTGTCAACTGAATTTTTGAACTTAGCCATTCTGACCTGTGCTTTACAATTTTATAATGTCCCATTTGTCCATTTTTTTTTATCTTAAAGCATAAGCTATTGGTGTCCTGTTCAGGAAAATTCCCCCTGTGTTTATATGTTTGAGATTCTTCCTGACTTTCTCTTCTATTAGTTTCAGTGTATCTAGTTTTATGTGGAGGTCCTTGGTACACTTGGATTTGAGCTTTGTACAGGGAGGTAAGAATGGATCAATTTGCATTCTTCTACGTGCTGACCTCCAGTTGAACCAGCACCATTTGTTGAAAATGCTGTCTTTTTTCCACTGGATAGTTTTAGCTCCCTTTTCAAAGATCAAATGACCATAGGTGTGTGAGTTCATTTTTGGGTTTTCAATTCTATTCCATTGACCCACCTGCCTGTCTATGTACCAATACCATGCAGTTTTTATCACAATTGCTCTATAATACAGCTTGAGGTCAGGGAGAGTGATTCCCCCAGAAGTTCTGTTATTGTTGACAAGAGTTCTTGCTATCCTGTGTTTCTTGTTATTCCAAATGAATTTGAGAATTGCTTTAACTAAGTGAAGAATTGAGTTAGAATTTTGATGTGGATTGCATTGAATCTGCAGATTGCATTTGGCAAGATGGCCATTTTTACTACATTAATCCTGTCAATTCATGAGCCTAGGATATCTGTCCATCTTCTGAGATCTTCTTCGATTTCTTTCTTCAGAGATGTAAAGTTCTTGTTGTACAGATCTTTTACTTGCTTGGTTAGACTCACACCAAGGTATTTTATATTATTTTCTCACTTAATATATTCTTATTATGCTCCCCCAACTTTACTCCTCTCTCTTTCTACCTGCTTCTCCTTCCATCTGGATCCACCTCCTTTCTGTCTTTCATCACAGAATAATCAGTCTTCTATGAGATGATAAAGACATAAAGTATAATAATATAAAACAAAAACTAACACATCTAAATTGGAAAAAGCAAGCAAAGAGAAGATAAGTGTTCAAGAGAAGGCACAAGAAATAGATAACCACTCATTCACACAATAAGGAATATCATAAAAACAATAAAAATTTACTTTTATTGAAAAAAATATACATATAAAATATATATACATATAAAAATATATTTACATGTAAAAATACATATATACATATAGGCGAGGAGAGAGAGAATAAAAATTAAAATTAAAGTAATTTTAAAAACTGGGGGTAATTCAACACTGAAACAAGAATCCTCCAAAGGTGCTGTGAATTTGTTTTCTGCTGGCCCTTACTGCTGGATATGCAGCCTACTCTTTTTTTTTTTTTTTTTATGTTTGTTAGGTTTCTTTATTTCTTTTTCTTTTTTTATTAGATATTCTCTTTATTTACATTTCAAATGCTATCTCCATTCCTATTTTCCCCTCTGAAAAGCCCCTATCCTCTCCCCACTCCCCCTGTTCCCCAACCCACCCACTCCTGCTTCCTGGCCAGGATGCAGCCTACTCTTAAGACTACTTTGTTTCTCCAGTGAGACTCCCTTAAAAGAATTCCTTCGTTTGCAAGTAGTTATCATTTGGTTATAGTTTCTAGGCTAAAAATGGCGTTGTGTCTACTGCTTTCTGTTCTAGGATCCCATCTACTATGGATCAATGCAGGCCCTGTGCATGCTACCTCAGTCTCTCTGTCAATCATGTTGATTTAAAGGGCCTCATTTCATTGATGTCTCCCTATTCCCTCTGGCTCTTACGCTATTTATGCCTCATCTTCTACAGTGTTCAATGTACCCTGGTGAGAGGTATTACACGGAGAATCCTCACTGAAGGATGGGTGTCCAAGGCTTCTCATTCTCTATACAATATCTGTGGTTTCTGATGCAGGAAAAGGCTTGCCTAATGATGGATTAACAAGGTGCTAATTTATGAATATAGCAAAATTTTATTAGAAGATATTTTTGTTTTGCTTTGCTTTCTAGAAGAGTGGTATTTGGCTTTACTCTAGGCTTCTATGCTATCTAGTCTCTGGGTCTTGGTTAACCAAGGAGTGTCGTTGCAGGGTCCATCTCAAGGAGTGGTCAAATCAAATATTGGTTGATTATTTGAACAAGCATTGTGCCACCATTACCCTACCATATCTTGCAAGTAGGACACTATTGTAAATAAAGGGTTTATGGATGGCTAGGTATTTATTTACTTATTTTGATAGAGTGTTGAGTACCAGCAGGAATGCAGTTGTAGGAGATCTATGTAAGTATCAGATCAACATCTTCATGTTCGATGAACTGTATAAGCATTGTCTTCATCAGTGGGGCTCTATTGTCAGTTTGTGGAGAGCAACCTATGTTCTTGACAATAACCTAACATTTGGGGATATTTCTGTGGTTCTCCATTAGCCAAAAACTCAATTAGATGTAACTCAATTCCACTACCCAGGATCCAATATCCTTTGGTGACAAGGGCAGTTTTGACTGTCTCTCCCATTATTTGACAATTTCATTTAGATCTCCTTCATATATATATATATATATATATATATATATATATATATATATATATAAAATGAAGTTTTTACGGAAATAGGTTTCCTCACTTCACCTTAAATGACCCTCTGTTTTAGAAGTCATTTTATATATTCCCTCCTTCTTCCCACTCTTTACTCCCAATCCCCACCTGAACTTCCTGTTCCAGTTCCCCTTCTACACATAACTATCTATTCTATCTTCCTCACCTACATGAGAACTAACTGTTCCCCCTAGTCTCTTATCCTCTACCTAATTTCTATGGTTCTATGAATTATAATTTGGTTATCATTGATTTATTAGCTAATATCTACATTTAAGCAAATACATACCATATTTGTCTTTGTGGGTCTGAGATATCTCATTCAGAATGACTTTTAAATCGTCAAATCTATTTGCGTGTGGAATTCATTGTTTTATTTTTATTAATTCCTAAGTAATACTCTATTGTATATATTTATATCATAATCTTTATCCCTTCCTCTCCATTGAGAGAGAGCCATCTAAGTTGATTGCAATTTCTAGGTAATATAAAAATAGCAGCAGTGAACATGGTTGAGTAAATGTCCTTGTGGAAGGATAGAGCATCTTTTAGGTATATGCCCAATGCAGGTACAACTGGATCTTTAGGTAGACTGACTACCATCTTCCTGAGTAATCACCACACAGATTACTATAGTGACTGTATAAGTGTGCACTCCCATTAACAATGAAGGAGTATTACCCTTACGCCACATCCTCAGCAGCATGAACTGTCACTTGTCTTATTAATCATAGCCACTCTGATGGGTATACTATGAAATGTAATAGTAGTTTTGATTTGCATTTGCCTTATGGCTAAGGATGCTGAACATTTCTTTAAGTGTTTCTCAACCATTTGAGTTTCCTCAATTGAGAATTCTCTGTTTACATCTGTACCAAATTGAAATTGAGTTATTTTATTTTTTAATATTTAGCTTTTAAGGGTCATTAAATATTTCAAATACTAGCCCTTGCATTGATGTGTAGTTGGTAAAAAGAAAAATTCTCCCTTTCTATAGGTTGCTGCTTTGTCCAAATTATGCAATTTGACCAGACATCAATTTGGTCAGCTCCATTTGTTGAAGATGTTGACTTTTTTCTTGCATGTATTTCTGCCTTCTTCATCAAAAATAAGATGTCTGTATGTTTGTGAATTTATGTAAAGGTCTTCAATTCTATTCCATTAATCAACATGCCTGGAGTCGTGTGTGTGTGTGTGTGCTAATAACATACTGTTATTATTAATATATCTCCATAGTGCAACTTGCCAGAACTTGACATTTTTACCTTGTTAATCATATAAATCCACGAGCAAGTAACATCTTTCCATTTTCTGATATCCTCTTTAATTTCCTTCCTCATTGTTTTAGTATTTTATTATACAAGTCTTTGCCTTGCTTGGTTAAAGTAACCCAAAGATATTTTGAATTTATATTTATTGGGGTGTAACTTTAATTTTTTCAAAGCCTATTTTTAGTGATGGTTATTAAATTTTTTAGCCTCCATTTTAGTCCACTACCCACCAGAAATAGTGGGAAAAAATACCTGGAAAGTGATCCTGTTTAGAAAGGTTCTTAGGAGAAACTCCCATCTGTGTTGTCTGGAAATTGGCAGTTGATTTCACAGGTTAGCAGTGGCAGCTTGATCTACTCGAACACACTTCAAGGATACAACAGCAGTCTAGTTCAGTAGAGTTGGTATAGCAAACCTCAATCAGCAGCTGTGCATGACATGACCTAGCAGAGAAAGCCAAGCCTAAGCCTTGGCTCTAGTCAAAAAGAGGGACCAGAGGGCATGCCAGGGAAGTTCTCAAATGTGCTTCTCTCAGGGTAGTGAAGAACAGTGAAAACTTTGAGACCCACAAGTGTTGCACTGCTGGCTCTATAAACTTCCCAAGCTCCACCTCTGTCACTGTCTGTCTGTCCAGTCTTATTTGTAGCCTCCAAACATCCCGTGTTCTCCACATTTCTTGCCTCAGCAAATGTCTTGTCTCAGCTGACATCACTGCCAATCAGCCTGAGTCCACAAAAGCGCAAGAAACTGCAGCACATTATGAGATGTTTTTTGGTATATTTCTCTCTATGGATTCCCAACAAATGAAGTTTGATTACATAATGTAAGGTGGGCTTATACATGCATGTTGTTAGGGAAGAATCCTTCATCACGTGTACTTTCATGTGCTTGCTTTGTCAGAACATCCTTTAAACTATGTCTGTTTCAGCTAAACGTTCCTTCATGAGTCTTCCTTAGTCTTCCATTAAAACATTCCTTTATGTGTTTCCCTTAGCAAAACACCATCCAACACAACTGACTTTTCAAAGAACCTTTAAGTTTCCACTTTATTGGTGTTATTGTGAAAGGTGTTATTTTTCAGATATCTTTCTTGGTCCATTTGTCATTTTTATATAGGAGGGCTACTTTGACTTTTTTTGTGAATTAGTTCTGTATCTACCTACTTTCCTGAAAGTGTTTGTAGGCTCTTAGAGTTTTCCAGGGGAATTTTTAGGATCACTATTATATACTATCATATCATCTGCAAATAAAGTTATATTATGACCTTTTCCTTTCCAATTTGTATCTGCTTGATCTCCTTCAGTTTCTGTAGCTAAGACTTTAAGTAATATATTGAACAGTTATACAGAGAGTGAACAATCTATACTTGTTCACGATTTTAGTGGAAATCCTTTGAATTTCTCTGCATTTAATCAGATTTTGGCTACAGGCTTGCTTTAAACTGTCTTTATTATGTTCCCCTTTTATTCCTAATATCTTCGGGACTTTTATCATGAAGGAGTGTTGAATTTTAGCAAAAGTCTGAAATAGCCATATGGTTTTGGTCTTTCAGCATATGATTCAAGCTAGTATAACCATTTTATTATCAGATAAAATAGGTGTCAAACCAAAACAAGTGAGAAGAAATATAGAAATATATTATATACTCCTGTTCCTAAAAGAAGCGTCACTAGAGTTTAAATCACATATTGATACTCACTGACAGGGGAAGACTTCAATTCCCCACCCTTGTTAAAAGATAGATTATCCAAATAAAAGGTAAGTAGAGAAATTCTGGACCTAATTGACACTATAAACCAAATGAAGTTAACAGATATTTGATAATATTTCTCTCAAAGAGTATATGTTGGGAGCAATCCTGTTTGACCCTTAACTGCCTTGTCAGACATAAGTGCTTACTTACGAAGTCTTGGCCTTAGTGGGAAAGTACTAGCTTAGTTGAGATTTCTGTGGGACAAGTTGATATTTCTGTAGGAAAGTACTACCCCCCAGTTAAGAACAAATAGCTATAGATCTTGTGAACAGGTACCTAGCAACCCACTCTGTTGTGTTCCTCATGCTGAACTTTCTACCTAGCCAATATTCTGCTTTGGGGAATAGGTTCATTCCCCCAGAAAAAAAGCAATTCTGCATCATCCCCCTCCCCATATCCTGCTTCTATGGGTATAAACCCTGCCTGGGGAAAATAAAATTGGTCACCTTGATCAATCAGACTTGCTGTCTATTCTTCATCTTTCTTGCCCCCCATTCTCTCCACAGGTGGTTCCTCAGACCCTGTTCAACTGTCCCTTGGGTTGGGACAAGTATAATCCTTCTTTACAGATCCTCATGGAACTTTCTCCCAACTCACCCACATACTTGGACACAAAGCAAGTCTCAATATATACAAGCAAATTGAAATAACTCCTTGTATGCTATCTGACCACAATAGATTAAAGTTAGATACCAATAGCACAGAAAACTAACAGAAGACTAACTCCTGGTAACTGAACAATTTTTTAATGACTGGAAAATGGGTAAAGACACAAATTATAAAATATATAAGACTTTCCTGAATTGAATGAAAATGACAACACAGCATATCTAAACTTACATATGCAAACTTATACAACATAATGTCTAAGAGACGAGTTTATAGCCCTAAGTACTGACATATAAACAGATTGGAGAGTTCACATACATCCTTAGACGTCAAGGAAATGCAAATCAAAATTTCTTTGATATTCTATCTTATACTTCACAATCTATAACACAAGCAACACCACATACTGGCAAAAATGAAGAACATGGGGAGCAATCCTCCATTGCTGGTGGGAGTTCAAGTTTGTACATCTACTCTTGAAATCAATATGGCAGTTCCTTCAAAAAATGGGAATGGATCTACCTCAGGACCCAGCTATACCATTCTTAGAAATATGCCTAAAGGATGCTCCATCCTACCACAAGGACACACACTCAAATGTCAACAAAATAGTTTTATTTATAATAGCCAGAAATTAGAGAGAACCCAGATGTCCCTCAACTAAAGAATGGATAATGATAATGTGGTAGATGTATACCATGGAGTATTAGTCAACTGTAACAAACAAAATCATGAAATATGCAGTCAAGTTGATGGAATTAGGAAAAAGTAGTCATTCTAAGTGAGGTAGCCCAGACAAAAAATAACAAATATGGTATATATTCACTTATAAATGGCAAAAGACACTGTCAAGAAGACAAAAAGGCCACCAAAAGATTGGGAAAGGATGTTTACCAATCCTAAATCTGATAGGGGACTAATATCCAATATTTACAAATAGCTCAAAAAGCTGGACTCCAGAAAATTAAATAACCCCATTAAAAATGGGGTACTGAGCTAAACAAAAAATTCTCTACTGAGGAATACTGAATGGCTAAGAAGCACCTGAAAAAATATTAAACATCCTTAATCATCAGGGAAATGAAAATCAAAACAACCTTAAGATTCCACCTCACACCTCAGAACAGCTAAGATCAAAAACTCGAGTGACAGCAGATGCTGGTGAGGATGTGAAAAGAGGAACATTCCTCCATTGCTGGTGGGATTGCCAGCTTGTACAACCACTCTGGAAGTCACTCTGGAGGTTCCTCAGAAAATTGGGCATAGTACTACGAGAAGATCCAGCAATACCTCTCCTGGGCATTTACCCAGAAGATGTTCCAACTGGTAATAAGAACACATGCTCCACTATGTTCATAGCAGCCTTATTTATAACAGTCAGAAGCTGGAAAGCACCCAGATATCCTTCAACAGAGGAATGGATACAGAAAATATGGTACATTTATACAATGAAGCACTACTCTGCTATTAAAAGCAATGAATTTATGAAATTCTTGGGCAAATGGACTTATCTGGAGGATAGTCCTTAATGAGGTAACTCAATCACTAAAGAAGTCGCTAGATATGCTCTCACCTATAAGCGGGTATTAGTACAGAATCTTAGAAGACTCAAGATACAATTGGCAAAACACAAGAAAATCAAGAAGAAGGAAAACCAGCATGTGGATGCTTCATTCCTCCTTAGAATAGGGAACAAAATACCCATGAAAGGAGTTACAGAGACAAAGTTTAGAGCTAAGATGAAAGGATGGACCAGAGACTACTCCACCAGGGGATCAATCCCATAATCCGTCACCAAACCCAGACACTATTGCATATGGTAGCAAGAGTTTGCTGAAGGGACCCTGATATAACTTCCTGGTAAGAGGCTATGCCAGTGGCTGGCAAATACAGAAGTGGATGCTCACAGTTTCTATATGATGGAACACAGGGCCCCCAATGGAAAATCTAGAGAAAGTACCCAATGAGCTGAAGGGTCTGCAACCCTATAAGAGGAACAGCAATATGAACTAACCAGAACCCATAGAGCTCATGTCTCTAGCTGAATATGTAGCAGAAGATGGCCTAGTCGGTCATCATTGGGAAGAGATGCCCCTTGGTCTTGCAAACTTTATATGCCCCAATACAGGGGAACTCCAGGGCCAAGAAGTGGGAGTGTGTGGGTAGGGGAGCAGGGTGAGGGGAGGGTATAGAGAAATTTCAGGATAGAATTTGAAATTTAAATTAGAAAATATCTAATAAAAAAGTGAAGAAAAAAAAAAGCTAAAGTAAACCCACAAGGAAAGTAGAAAAAAAGGTTCTTGGAGACAGATCTGAATCCAAATGTCCCAGAGTCTTAGACTGTGATTCTATATGACAGGAAGTAGAAGGATTTACAGAGTCAATAGGAGAATTCCCACCACTCATCTACTTTCTTGTACCTGCAGTCTCGGACTCACAAGGAAATCCCCCTTCACTTTTTCAGACTATTAAAAAAATATTTCCCAGAGTTTTTCCTACAGAAAAAAATTTTACAATGAGAGAATTCAAGTATTGAGGCCCTTGATTCATTTGGTGTTGAATGCTATGCAGGGTTAAAGATAAAGATTTAGTTTCACTCTTCTGTATTGACACCCAGATTTTTCTGGACCATTTGATGAAGATGTCTTGTTTTCCAATGTATACATTGGGCATCTTTGTCAAAAATAAGGTAGTTGCAGTTCCTTGATTCTATTTCATTGATTAGCATCTATATTTTTCCTGGTACTAAGCTGTTTCTATTATGATGTTATAGAATAGCTTGAAATCAAGTACAGAGACAGCACTTTCTTCTATTATGATGTAGTACAGCCTGAAATCAGGTACTCTTGCAGTATTCATTTTTGTTAGGGATTGTTTTGAATATCCTTCATTTTTGTGCTCCCATATAAATTTTAGGATTGATTTTTCTGTCTATGAATTTCGACTGATGCTGCTATGAATCTGTAGATTACTTCTGGTAAGTTGATTATTTCTACAAAATTTAATTCTTCCAAACAATGAGCCTGGGTGGTTATTTGGTTTAGCATTTCTTCAGTTTATGTTTTCAGAGTCTAAAAATTCTCATTGTAAAGGTATTTCATTTCTTAGTTAACTATATTGTACGTGTGTGTGTGTGTGTGTGTGTGTGTGTGTGTGTGTGTGTGTGTGTTGAACAGGATTATTTTTTGCCTGAAAAGATGTGTTCATTTTTTTTAAATAGTGGCACAACTGCTGTACATGTCACCCACTCCACAGAAGGACACTTACATCTGGTACTATAAATCTGCTTTAATCATATAACTGGGAAATCATGGGCTATATTTGAGAATGCAATAAATATTGTTGTTTAGCCATTTGACACTAAACTGCCTTGTAAATATTTATTATTATAGCCACAGACAAATGTTACTTTCAGCTGTAATCAGAGAAGCTACTCTTGTAGTAAACAATGGTGAATGCAAAAACTCATGACTGCTCAAAATAATGAGAGTATGTGACAGATAAGTGTTCAGTCCAAAATAAGACATTGATACTAAGCTTAGGAAGTGGGAGTGGGTGGGTTGGGGAGCAGGGCAGGGGGACTTTCAGAGAGGAAACTAAGAAAGGGGATAGCATTTGAAATGTAAATGAAGAAAATATCTAATAAAAAATGAATTCTAGTGAATATATCTGCACCCACACAGGGTCCTTCTGTCTTCACTAATGTCCATAAAAATATATTTATATATACAAAGAAAGTATCCAACACACTATCTCCTTTGCAAAGCTGTGAAGTCTTTACTGATAGCTTATGTTTACTGAATTGGGCCTGAACAAAACTGGCCCTGTTAACAGTCAGTCACAGATGGAGCATGGTCTCATGAGGTCCACCTTCTCCCTGCTGCACTTTTGGTTAATGAGAGAATATGGGAGAGAAATAATCATTGTCTTTTTTTGTGTAATCACTTCTGAAAATGTGTGTGTGTGTGTGTGTGTGTGTGTGTGTGTTTCTGTACTTGATTTCAAGCTATTCTATAATATCACAATAGAAACAGCTTAGTACCAGGATAAATATAGATGCTGATCAATATTTATCAGATAGTTTTAAACCCATCGTTTCACTGAGACCCTTGGTTAAAACTTGAATCTGGGAGTGGACCTTTAGAGAAGTAGGAATGTTAAAGGGAGTTGGGGAAGACATTAAGAGAGAATAGAGATGAGAGTAAGTATGCCTTGTATACATATACAAAGTTCTCAAGGGACAAATTTAACTAACAAAAATGTAAAATAAATAATCACTTTCAAATAAAAATATATGTGGGAAGCTGTAACCAGCAAAGGCTTCACATGAGAATTTTATAAGTGATTAGCCTAATTGTATTTTCAATAAAGAGCACTGTTTTTTCTTAAAACTCCAAGGTCCAGAGAAGGAGTGGTTCACTTAACACAATCAATTCTTAATTGAGCCTGTGTGAAGATGTTGTCCCTAGATAACGAGATGACATTCTCTTCATTGATACTGATTTTCATCCTTTTCTTTTCCCTCTTTTCTAGTTGCTCTTTTTTTTTTTTTCCACTTGCGAGTTTAGGAATTTGTTTGGCTCCTTTCCTCCATTTAATGACTATATTTAAAAGAAGATTTGGCCATGTGCCTAGAGGCTCTTGGGTGTTCAGTGTCATATAAACAGAATTAATTACTAATTTCAGTGCCAATATCAAGTCACTGGCACTGAAAATTCCATTGAAAGAAAAAACGGAGTGGTGAAAATTTTAACAAATGATACATTATTTTCACATAAAGTAAACCATATATACAAGTTAATAAAATTTCACTTTTGTACAGTTTTCTTTTAATGGATTTATATGCATTATTTCACAATTGTCATAATTACACCATTTATTGGCCACAATGGATATTACCAACATTATAAAAAATAAGGAACTAAGCCTCAGAAAAAATTTATCTATCACATACTTTTTTACTCACTCAACAAATACTGCAAACCTACTAACTGTCACATATTGCACTAGAATGTTTAAGATGCCCAACCATTCAAGTTTTCCCAGTACTGAAATGTTTCCTAGGATGCAGATATTCAGTGATGAAGTTGGACAGTTCTGGTCCACAAGTATATCCAGTCGCACCATCCAGTTCTAATCTTGCCAGCACACGACCCTTCAGTGTTAGCCTCTGTTTTTCTCTTTTAGATTATCATGCTGGGCACTTCCCTTTGGACTTCACTTCTATAATTTCACTCTATGCTCTCCTGATGCTTCTACCAAGTATTCAAATAAGCAAATTTTCTTCACTGGCAGTTCAGCTTTTTAAAATCCACACCTAATGCAATAACATTTCTGAACAAGCCATCCTTTAGAGTACCATTATATCCATCCATCTTTCCATTTCCTTGCCCACTGCTAGCACCTTAACTGAAATTCTCCTTGCCTTCTTGGTCTGGGTTTAAAGCATGCTCCAGTATCCAACTTCCTCACCTCTATTTCTTCCCATCCATTCAGTTTAAACGAGGCTACTCTCAAGTTGAAATGAACTCCAACTTAATGCTAAGTGTTGTTTTCTATAACCAAAACTCTAACTACTTCTGATGGAGTCCCTTTCTCTCTTTGGCTGTGTCTTTCCTCAGAGATTCAGTGGTTTTTCCTTCAAACTCTCATTCATCTTTCAATCTAATGTTAAATTTCAAAGTATTGTAGATTTTTTTTTCTGCTTTCAAAGGCATGTGAGTACTCCCTTTTGAACTCATTGACTTTGTTCTGAGTGACTTACCTTACCTACTTCCGGTTAGAAATATTTTTATCCCCTTCTGTCTTCTGAGTAGATTATCTTCTGTAGACCCAACATAGATAGCTCTGATTCATTCCACTATCCCTGTTTAACCCAGCAAGGTGCTTATTAAGTTATCATTCAAGTTGAAATTGTTCAACTCCTCCCAGTTCTGATTCTTAAAATACATTTTGCAAACTAGCCTCAATATGTGTGTGTGTGTGTGTGTGTGTGTGTGTGTGTGTGTGTGTGTGTGTGGTGTGGTTTCAGAATGCATTCTTTAATCATATATATATATATATATATATATATATATATATATATATTTATATACACACACACACACACACACACACACACACACACACACACATATCAGTCCACTCAACACTTTATTTCCTTCCTTGAAAAAGAGACTCTAGGACAAAGAACCTATTCTTGGCAGGACAATAATTCAATAATTTGTGCTAAAAATAAACTTTAATTGAGTAATCTTTTCAGAGAGCTGGTGCTGAATTGCTATTAAATATATAAAGAAATGTTGTTTAAGGGAATATATAGTTTCACCACAGTTAGAGGGGACCACAATGTAAGCATGACATCATGGAGCTGAAGAGCTATTCATTTTTGATTATATTTGTGTTGGAAGATTAAAAAATGAAATAAAAGCTCTACTTTGATCCCTAAAATGTTTTACCAAATTAAGGTAGAATTTGTTGAAACTTTATAATGAAAATTTTCACCAAAGTATTTGTTTAGATTTTAAAAGGCAACTTTGAAAAAGCAAGGCTGAAAATAAATAGCCATATTTCATGATGTTCTCAAAATGTTCTCTCAAAGGCTTCAGTCTGCACTTGAACCTGAAAGCAATATTAATGAAAAAATAGTAAAAAAAATCCACATCATATCATAATTTATCCACTTCTCCCATTTCAATCTCTTTCTCTAGGGTGAAGCTACTTCATATCCCAATTTATTGGGCACTTCTACCTCACACATTAGTAACCAAGTCACTTGGCAGTTAGTACCTTCTACTTATGATTTGGGACTTGGCTTAGTGCCTACTGGAGAGTTTGAGGAAACTGCCTTCTATCCTCTTTAAACAACTGCCACTACATCATTTACCTTCCCTGAAAGCTTTATTATTCAGGACAATGGGCTTTTAAAGTTGTGTGGTATTTTGCTTTTCCCTTTCCTGTAGCATTCATAAGCAAAAACATTTAGTTTTTGGTCATTAAAAGAAGACAAAAGTGATGACTGACACCAAGACATGTTTTTATTGTTACTTTTCTATTTATAGACATAGATGAAAAACAGGTTTCCATATTTTTCAACACAAATATACTGTCTGCTCTTGGAGACACATCTTTGCAGTTAAGTAGTTGATGGGAGACATTTTTCACAGAAAAATGGAACAGAGATCCATAGTGGACAACTTATGTCTAGACAATATGGAACTGATACTGATATCTACCGTGTTCAAGAGTGCCTGTATTGGTTATTCAAGGGACTATGAATCACCCCAAACTGCTGGCACCAAATGTCCAGGGATCCCAAAAGTAAACTGTGATGTTCTCTGTTATATAACCATTTGTGTGATTCTGTTTATATATAACCTTGAGATCAGAAACTAGAGCCTTTACCTGATTCCTGACCAGCCGACCTGTCAGTATCTGCCTATAAACCTGTATGTTTACCCTGAAGTATCCTATGTACCTACCCCCACAAGCATCTAGCTTGCATGCACTGTAATGCCTGGAGCTGCCAGCAGTCTGTATATATATATATATATAATACCTCCCTATATATTTTCACCTTTTCTTTAACCCCTGAGCCTCCAAGGACCCTTCTCCTTTCTTGGCTTTGAATATGGACCTCATTATTAGTAGAAGGGCATCTTTTTCTAACTGACACAGAAGCATCATATAAGTAAACTGTAGCTTGGCTCTGAGGAGCTGATGAAGATTTCATAGTGCATGATAAAGATTCTAATAGAGAAGACTCAGGAGCAACTGCATCATTGAGAGAGGTATGGTGTAGTAAGTGAGGCCTGATGGATACCAGAACTAGGATTGTGTTACCCAATGTCTAGGCAATGCCAGGGGCACAAGTGTTATAGAACAAGCCATGGATTCTTGTGAAGCTGGTGAGTTTAATACTTGTTCTAAGCTCTAGATGATTCTGCAGAAGGAATACTCTCGTTTAATGAAATATCCTTAAGGCAATGAAAGATTCCAAAGATATGCCACAGCTACAAAGTATGCATTTGGAAGGAATAATTCTTCCTAATTGCTACTGTCTTAATCTCTCTATGGATGCTCATGAGAAAAATAGCATGTGTAAAAGTGATGTTATTGTCAGTTCTCGATCTTACAGCATAAGCCATTGCTGTTCTGTTCAGGAATTTTTTTTCCCCTGTGCCCATATCTTCTAGGCTTTCCCCCCACTTTCTCCTCTATAAGTTTCTGTGTCTCTGGTTTTATATGGAGTTTCTTGATCCATGTAGACTTGACCTTAGTACAAGGACATAAAAATGGATCAATTTGCATTATTCTACATGATAATCCCATTTGTAAGATCAAGAATTGACAAATGAGACCTCATAAAATTGCAAAGCTTCTGTAAGGCAAAAAACACTGTTAATAAGTCAAAAAGACCACCAACAAATTGGTAAAGGATCTTTACCAATTCTAAATCAGATAGGAGACTAATATAAAATATATACAAAGAACTCCAAAAGATGGACTCCAGAAAATCAAAATCAAATAATCCTATTAAAAATGGGGTACAGAGCTAAACAAAGAATTCTCAACTGAAGAATACTGAAGGGCTGAGAAGCAGCTGAAAAAAAAAAATGTTCAACATCCTTAATCATCAGGGAAATGCAAATCAAAACAACCCTGAGATTTCACCTCCCACCAGTCAGAATGGCTAAGAACAAAAATTCAGGTGACAGCAGATGCTGGCCAGGATGTGGAGAAACAGGGACACTCCTCCATTGTTGGTGGGATTGCAAGCTGGTATAACCACTCTGGAAGTCAGTCTGGAGGTTCCTCAGAAAATTGGACATAGTACTACCAGAAGATCCAGCAATACCTCTCCTGGGCATATTCCCAGAAGATGTTCCAACTTGTAATAAGGACACATGCTCCACTATGTTGATAACAGCCTTATTTATAATAGCCAGGAGCTGGAAAGAACCCAGATGTCCCTCAACAGAGGAATAGATACAGAAAATGTGGTACATTTACACAATGAAGTACTACTCACCAATTAAAAACAATGAATTCATGAAATTCTTGGGCAAATGGAGGCATCTTGAGGATATCATCCTGAGTGAGGTGACCCAATCACAAAAGAACACACATCACATGGTATGCATTCACTGATAAGCAGATATTAGACCAGAAGTGGATGCTCACAACCATCTATAGGGCAGAACACAGGGTCCCCAATATAGGAGCTAGAGAGTACCCAAGAGCTGTAAGGGTTTGTGACCCTATAGATGGAACAACAATATGAACTAATCAGAACCCCCAGAGCTCATGTCTCTAGCTGCATATGTATTAGAAGATGGCCTAGTTGGCCATTATTCGGGAGGAAAGGCCCCTGGTCTAGCAATGTTTATATGCCCCAGTACAGGGGAATGCCAGGGCCAAATAGTGGGACGGGGAGGGTATAGACCAGAAACTTAGAAGATCCAAGATACAATTGGCAAAACACATGAAACTCAAGAAGAAGGAAGATCGAAGTGTGAATACTTCATTCCTTCTTAGAATGGGGAACAAAGTACCCATGGAAGGAGCTACAGAGACAAAGTTCAGAGCTAAGACAGAAGGAATGTCCATACAGAGACTGCCCCACCAAGGAATCCATCTCATATAGAACCACCAAACCCAGACACTATTGCATATGCCAGAAAGATTTAGCTGACAGGACCCTGATATAGCTGTCTCATGTGAGTCTATGACAAGCAAATACAGAAGTGGATGCTCACAGTCATCTATTGGATGGATCACAGGGCCCCTAATGAAGGAGCTAGAGAAAGTACCCAAGGAGCTAGAGGGGTCTGCAACTCAATAGGAGGAACAAC
This sequence comes from Mus minutoides, assembly GCA_902729485.2. Taxonomy (NCBI): domain Eukaryota; kingdom Metazoa; phylum Chordata; class Mammalia; order Rodentia; family Muridae; genus Mus; species Mus minutoides. The sequence continues at coordinate 37,224 of LR750852.1, read as the reverse complement.
CATATGAACTAACCAGTACCCCCCAAGAGCTGTGTCTCTGGTCGCATATGTAGCTAAGGATGGCCTAGTTGGCCATCAATGGAAGGAGAGGCCCTTGGTATTGAGAAGATCATATGCCCCAGTAAAACTTCCCAGGTAATCATATAATAGTCTCCATTTGTAATTTAGTCATCACTGAGTGTTATCTTTCTGTGTAGTATCATAACAGCAAACCCAGCTACATGAGCATATAGTGTTTTGTACTTTTGAGGGTTCTATATAGTTTTTCTGAGTATAATTTGCTGAGGGGAATGCCAGGAAGCAAGAGTCGATGGTTTGGTTAGCAGGGCAGGGGGAGAGTATAGTGGACTTTTGGGATAATATTTGAAATGTAAATGAATAAAATATGTAAAAAAAAAAAAAAAGTGATGTTATTGAGTTCCCCACAATGGTTGTGCTGCTCTTCTCTATTCCTCAGAGGGATGGCCCCATGTGCTCCTCCACTCAATTGATTCTTCTCTACACCTGCATGCCTACTCCTTTATTGTAGGTATTAACTATCTTACAGAAATATTAAAGGTAAACTTCTTGTCCCTTCTTCTACCACAGTCATTCATTCATCCAGTTAGTATTCATTAAAGCTCTTATTTACATCAGAGACAGGACCAGGTACTGTTTCTAAAAAGATGCATTGTTTTCATTTACCAAGTTACCTAAACACAAACACATTTATTTATTAATCCTTTCTGTCTGCTTCAATAGCTCATGTTTAATAGTGTCATAGCATAGATCCAGTGTTCTGTTCAATTGAACAAGTGTGTGCTAGAGGAGATTGCTTCCTCAATCCCTTCTCTACCCTCTTACTCACTTTGTTAGTTAGTTAGTTTGTTTGTTTGTTTGTTTGTGAGATAAAAATCACTAAATTAGGAGGCTGCTTCTTTTCTCTTTGTGAACCTCTTGTCAACACTTTTCCCTTTCACCTTTAAGATCTAATAAATGAATTCTGAAAAACAATATTCCTACTTCCCATTCTAGCAGTATTTTCCTTTGAAAACATTTTATTTGGTGCCAAAGAGATGTAGATGTGTGTGTGTGTGTGTGTGTGTGTGTGTGTGTGTGTGTGTGTGTGTGTGTAAGATCAAGTGAGCATCAAGTGCAGAGGACAACTGAGGGAGTCAGGTGTCACTATTTTCAGTCAAATATAAATAATATAATATAAATATAAATATAAAATATAAATATAAAAATATATTTGTTTCCTTTCTGTTTAAAACCGCCTAGGTAATCATATAATAGTCTCCATTTGTAATTTAGTCATCACTGAGTGTTATCTTTCTGTGTAGTATTATGGTATCATAACAGCAAAACCAGCTACATGAGCATATAGTGTTTTTTTACTTTTGAAGATTCTAAATAGTTTTCTGAGAATAATTTGCTGAGGTCTGTTGAAGTATGCTAGCTCAGAATTCTCAGTCTTTTCTTTTTGCCTGCTGAGCTTGTCACAGGCTCCACATTCCTGTCTCTGGTTCTTTTTCTCCCCTCCCTCCTACCCTCCCTGCTGTCCCCATCTCTTCATTACCACTGCTTCTGTTCTGTTGTGACATCTTTCTTTTCCTTGAATAATTCAAGCAAGTTCTTTTCAGTATTTAATTGAGTGATTGATTTTAATGAGAGATGTTCCAAGTGTCCTTTCCAGACCTTGGAACACTGGTCCAAGTCCTCCTTCCAGGTATCAGCTCCTTGGTTTAACAATAATTCCATAGGGATGTCTTCCTCTATTTTGAACATCTCACTGCCTTCTCCTTCATAGATTGCTCTATTGCTTAGTCATTACTTTCAATTTGCTGGTGTTGGCACTGTCCTAGGACCTGTATCTACCTTTTGAAAATTATTTATTTGTAACTATTCCTATCCAGGTAGATTCAAAATCTACATGTGTTCCTGAGAATAAATATTGGTATAATTGTGTATCTAATACTTCCCATTAGTAATAAAGGAAATATAATAGATCAACAAAAGCTATTGCTAATCATCCTTCAATCCTGGCACTTCCATCTAGTAATGTTTGACACTTCATAATCCTTAGAGAGGTTTCAAATTCAGAGTTCTTGGCTTTCCTCCTTTCAGATTCATTTATTCTAGTATCATTTATATGTATCCTACTGCCAAAGTATATCCCAAACTCCATATTATGATTGATATAACTCTATTTTGGGACTTTCTTATTAATAAACTTCTGGCACACACCAAGATAATGTTTGTGTCTGAATCTCTATACCAATTATTTCTTTTCTATTCTTCCATGCCTACCCAGCATTAAATGTTAGGGTTTTGTTTGATGTTTTTATTGCTTATTTGATCTTAAACATTGTCTAAGCTAGTAAGTCCATCCTAAAATAGCTTCTCAGGGGTTTGCATAATACTTATCAGGGTCAATATTTTATTCTTCTTTGTTTATTTACTTACTTTCTTTTTCCCTGACTAGAATACAACTTCTGTGTGAGAGAAGGGATACTTCTCTTTGAGAGAGGGGTACAACTTCTGTAGTGGAGAGGGGGCCTTGTCTATTTTTTTACTTCTATACGTTTGCACATTTTCTCACACATGCAGACAATGCATCACAAATGTTCAGTTGCCAGGCTGAGTTTGATTTTTGCCAGACTGGCAGGTCTTCAAAAGCAACAGAGAAAATGTACACTTATTTGTATCCTTGTTAGAGAAAAATTCTGTGCCACTCTTATCACGTGACTTTATTAGTGAATGTTAGATGCTACACCTTTTATAAAGTTCAACGTCACGTCAACTCTACATTCCATTTGCTGCACACTTGTTCACTGAGCCTTTTAAATACCTATCCAGACTGGGTACAGTGACCCACAGTGTACCACCTGAAAGAGCTTCCAAGCTGATATTTGCTGCATTTCATAGATCAGAGGCTGGAGATGTAAGAGGGATAGGGTAAAATTGCGCTCATTTTAAAGGTAAATTTTCATGAGATGAAACCAAGACTGGGAATATTTTTAACTTAATCCATTTCATTTGTCCAATAATTACTGTCAATCTCTTGTAAATAGTAGCCATTTGCCTATGTACCATGTGTGCACTTTTAACATAAAAGAAAAGCATTGTTTCAGACTCAGTAACAAAATGTCAAAATTAGTTACAAAAGTTCATGTATTCACAGAACTCCCTCTATCTCTCCTGTCTTGTCTTTTTTTAAAGATTTATTTATTTATTATATTTAAGTACACTGTAGCTGTCATCAGACACTCCAGAAGAGGGCATCAGATTTCATTATGGGTGGTTGTAAGCCACCATGTGGTTGCTGGGATTTGAACTCGGGACCTTCTAATAAATCTAGCACTTTTGCCTCTTCCTAAACTATATTTCTTAATGAGTCCCAAACATAAAATATACAGGGAGGCAGAGGGACTAAGCTCTGTGTCCATCAGTATATATACACACATATATATTCTTTGGAACGCCTCTATAGAAACATCTGCCACTTTCCTCACTGACTTCTAAACTTTATCATTTGTTTGTGCTGCCATGATTTGGATATGTTTTTGTGTCATAAGCTAATATGACATCTTTTTGAGAATATATGCCACATGTTACATTAAATTATAATGTAATACATATAAAAAGTGTTTCTGTATTTGTCAAACTATATCTATGTGTACATATGATAAAGCAAGTTTAGAATTTTTAACCTATATTCTTATAAGAGGGAATAAAGTAAATTCTCCATTAAGACTACAATATTCATGTAGAGAATTTTTTCAAGTCTTAGAATTTCTAGCAAAAAGAAAATTAAATATATTTAATTGCCAATAATTTCTTTTTATGATATGGGGCTCCAGATTCTCCCAGACTCACTACAGAGACAAGCATGGCCTTGAGCACCTTGTTTCTCTGCCTCTACCTCCCATAGCCTGATAATGAACGACCCTGACTGACTTGGAGAAGATTTTCTTGTATATAATAAACTTCATTCTCTCCTATGTATAATTTAATGGGTTTTGACAAATATAGTTGTGTATGCATTACTGAAGAACAATGCAGAATATTTTTTGTTATTCTAACATTTCTCTAGTACATTATTTTTGTCCTTTTATTAATTTTTTAATCTAGTATTTTTACTTTTTTGTATGCTGTTGGATATTTTATTGGATGATTAAAAGGCAAACTTCACTAAGTTATGCTAAGAACAGAACTATTTTTTTTTCTTGCTCATTCACTTATGAATAAATGTTTGCCAAGCTCTTCACATTGTCACACAAAAAAAAGTCACACAAAACTTGTACGGGATATTTGTTATTAAAGCTGTTTTCTTCATACATTACATTTAAACATTCACCTACTTTATTTCTTTCTAATTATCATGTTAAGACTTAGTTGGGAAACGGGCAGAAGCTTTAAGAAATCAGAGTCACAAAAAAATACTTAATGTTATACTAATTAGCTATTAAGGATGAACATGCAATAAACTTCATGCAATGGATACATAATTCATATTTCAAAATCATCACGTAGGAATTCAAGATGGATTATCAACACTATACTGATAGAATATACATAACAATTTCATTGCTTTGTTGGCTATAGAGCTTACATGTCAAACCAGTATAAGTCTTATTGATAAATTTTATTTCATTTTTCACATACTAAAGAAAGTTCTAAACCCCTATGCTCCAGGCTTGACATCTCACAGACTGTGCACACACATGTTTATTCAGGGAAGAAGGTGAGATTTACTTTGTACAATCTGAAGTCTTATGTCTTCTGTTGCATTTTCTCCATGACTCCATAAAATTGAGTCTAATTAAAAGTCACACAGTATTGAAGAAAATGTGTTTAAAGGATTTTTAAATAAAAGACTAATTAAGTTTAAAAGATATTGATAGACTAGTGTTTCTATTTCAACTTTCTGTTGTGGAAAATAGCAATAGGGTAAATTCAGAGAATCAGTGAATTAAAACCCAGTATGCATTTCCTTTCACTCTATCACTTTTTAATACTAATTTTCTGTGTTAGTAATTCACATACCTTAATTATCTCAGAAATCTATTCACTAGTGTGTGTTTCTATGGCCAATTAAATATGATAATTCTGTTTCCCCCTGGTCTTTGTGATCAAAATGGTATAACTGCTTCACGTTATACACTCAAAAGGCACTACTTTCAGAAATAGTTTAGGATACTGTGTTGACAGACAAATTTCCCTGATCAAATTTAAATCTTGCATTTTGAACAATCTCTGCAATAAAAGATATCTCAGGACTATCTATAACTTTGCTAAATAAAAGTGGAAGCTGATACCTGAGAGAGAGAATAAGGAGGGGAAAAGGATGAGAGAGATCAGGTGTAGGGAGAGCTGGGGAGCGAAGAAGGCCAGAAGAGTGAGCAGAAATCAGTGGCTGGTGTGGGAAAAGGGGGCATCTCTAGTACATGCCAGAGACCTGAAATAGGGTATGCACCAGGGAGTCTACGGGGGTGACTCTAGCTGAGACCCCTGGCAGTGGGGAATGTGGAGCCTGAAGTGGCCACCTCATGTAGGCAGAACTTACAGTGGAGGGATAAGAACACCAACCCATCCACCAAACCTATGACCAAAAGTACACACTGTCTACAAGAAATGCAGGGCAAAGGTAGAGCAGAGATGGAGGGAATGGCCAACCAATGACTGACATAATTTGAGATGCATTCCATGGCAAAAACCAATTCCTGACAGTATTAATGATACTCTGTTATCTTGCAAACAGGAGCCTAGCATATCCTTCCTGTTGGAGACTCTCCTCAGCAGCTTACCAAAATAGATGCAAAGTCTCACAGCCAAACATTAGTTGGAGCTCTGGGAGTCTTGGTAAGGATTTGGGGAAAGGATTGATGAAGGGATAGGGACTGCACAAGAAGACCAACAGAGTCAACTAAACTGGACCTTTGGGGGCTCCCAGAAACTGAACCACAAATCAAAGAGTGTACATGAGGCAGGACCTAGGCATCCCTGGACATATGCAGGAGATATCCAGCTTGGTCTTCATGAGTGTCCCAAACAACTGGAGTGGGACAGTCCCTGACTCTGTCACCTGCCTGTGGATCTTGTTTCTCTAACTGGACTGTCTTGTCTGGCCACATCAGGAGAGGATATGCCAGTCCTGCAGTGACTTGATCTGCCATGGTGGGTTGGTACCCAGGTGAGACCTCCTCCTTATCAGAGGAGAAGGAGATAGGGAGTGACTGTGAGAGGGAGACTGTGAAAAGGGGTCTGTGATCAAGGTGTAAAATGAACAAATAGATAAATTAATAGAAAAAAGGGGAAGCTGATATGGTCACCCTTGTAGAACTCTGGAAGTTTCTACTATAGTAGGCTTCTACATCACCCCCTAATTCCAGTCATCCTTTCCCTTACTTGTTTATCCTCCAACTTTTTTACTTACATATTTTCCTTCTATCCCTCTCCCTGCTCTAATTCCTTATATTCTTATCCCCATCTACTCCCCAGACAACCCATACATCTACTCTATTTCAATTTCCCAGGGAGATCCATATGTCTCCCTTAGAACACTGCTTGTTACTTGGGTCTGTAACTTGTTACTCTGGGTCTGTAGGTTATATTATGATTATCATCTATTTGTCAGCTAGTATACTCTTAAAATTGAAAACATGCTATGTGTGTCTTTCAGATCTAGGTTACCTTACTCAGTATGATTTTTTTCTAATTCTATTCATTTGCCTAGAAATTTCATGTCATTTCAACTACTAATACTGCAGTGTGTAAATGTGCATTTTCTTTACCCATTCTTCTATTGAGGGAGATCTAGGTTGTTTCCAGTTTTGGGCTTTTATGAATAAAGGCATTATTAGCATAGTTGAGCAAGTACCCTTGTGGTAGGATGGATCATCTTTTGGGTATATAATCAAGAGTGGGATAGCTGAGCCTTAAGGTAGATTAATTACCATTTTTTCTGAGGAACTGCCATATTGATTTCTATAGTAGCTGTAGAAGTTTCCACTCCCATGAGCAATGGAGGAGTGTTCCTCTTGCTCCAAATCCTTGCTAGCATGAGGTATCAATTATGTTATTGACCATAGCTATTCTGATGTGTGTAAGATAGAATCTCAACATGGATTTTAAATTAATTAATTATGATAATCCTGAATAAAGCTTCCCTTCTCTCCTCTCCTTCCAGTCCCGCCCCTTCCTTTTCCTCCCTATTTTCCACTTTCTCTTTCTTTTCAGAGAAGGTGAGGCTTCCTATAGATATTAAACTGCCTTGGCTTATCAAGTTGTAATAGGACTAGGAGCATCTTCTATTGAGCCTACACAAGGAAGTCAAATTAGGAGAAAAGGACCAAAAGGCAGGCAACAGAGTCACATACAGCCCCTATTCCAGTTGTTTGGGAACCGACATGAAGAGCAAGTTATAGATCTGTGATATATGTGCAGGGGACCTAGGTCCATCCCATGTATGTTCCTGGTTGGTGTTTTTGATTCTTTCGGCCCAGGTTAGTCAATTCTGTAGGCTAGATTTTCTTGTGATGTCTTGACCACTCTGGCTCCCTCACTTCTTTACCCACTCTTCCACAGGATTCCCCAAGCTCCACCTAATGTTTGGCTGTGCTGTGTATCTCTTTATCTCTTTCTATCAGCTGTTGGGTGAAGGACTCTCAGAGCACAGTTATGCTAGGACCCTGTCTGCAAGTATAGCAGAATACCATTAATAGTATTAGGGTTTGGCTCTACGTCCTGCGATGGTTCTTAAGCTCAGCCAGTTATTGGTTGATCAATCCCTAAATTTATGCTATCTTTATCCCTGCATATCTTATAGTCAGGATAAATTTGGGATGGAATTGTTTGTGCCTGGATTGGTATCCCCATCCTTCCCTTGGAAGTCTTTCCTAGTTACAAGAAGTAGTCATTATAGGTTCCATAAACCCCATTGCTAGGAGTCTTGACTAGGGTCACCCTCATAGATTTCTGATCCAAAACCATACAAGAGGAGAAAAGAAAAAGATGTGCAGCAAGGATAACATTCCTCCACTGCTGGTTAAAGTGTAAACTTATATATCCACTTTGGAAATCAATTTGGCTTTTTCTCAGAAAATTGTGAATAACTTTACCTCAAGACCCAACTATACCATTCCTGGATATATACTCACAAGATGCTCCTCCCATAAGGACAGTTGGTAAATCACATCCATTGCAGTTTTATTCATGATACCCAGAAACTCTAAACAACTTTTTTTTTTTTTTTTGGTTAAGGCATTCCTCAACCAAAGTACAGATAAAGAAACTGTGATACATTTACACAGTATTACATGGCTATTAAAAAACAATAACATCATAAAATCTGCAGGCCTATTGATGGAATTATAAAATATCAACCTGGATGGTATGTTCTCACTTATAAGTGGATATTCGCCATAAAGTTCAGGATAACCATGCTACTATCTACAGACAAATGAAACTAAGTTCCAAGGAAGTTCCGAGGGGAGATGCTTGAATATTACTCAGAAGAGGAAATAGCATAGATTTCAGAGGTAGATGGAGGGCAGGAACTCAGTGGGAGGGGGATTAAGGAGAAGAACAGGAAGGATCAAATGTGGGGAGGAGAAAGAGAGAGAGAACTGAAATCTGAAATCATGGGGTTGGGGAGCATCTCTGGAAGGAACCAGAAACCTAAGACAAAGGAAATTCCCAGGAATCAAAATATTTTTGATTTTTATTTTTCTAATGGCTAAAGATGTTGAACATTTCTTCTATTCAGAAGTCTCTCTTAAGATATGGACCCCAGCTTGGTTGGATTATTTGATTTGTCGATGGCTAGTTTCTTAAATTCTTTATATACTTTGGATATGAGCCCTCTATAGTATGCAAAGTTGATGAAAATATTTTTCCCATTCTGTAGGTTGCAGTTTAGGACTCCTAGTAATGGAGGATATGAAGCCTGAAGTGGCCACCTTCTGTAGCTAGGCAGTTTCTAGTGGTATGATTGGAACTCGAACCTAGCCACAGACCTTTAATCTACAACCCTATCCTGCCTGAAAGATGTTTAGGAGCACTAGAAGTGCAGAACTTATGGAAATAGCCAACCAATGACAGGTCTAATTTGAGGCCCACACCAAAAAAAAGGGAACCCATACTCAACACTGCACAACCAGGAAACAAAATTTGAATATTCCAGACACCTAAGATAGAAAAAAATCAGTAAGTTAATCATAATGGTATTCTACTATACTCATAGGTTGGTGCCTAGTTCAATTGTCATCAGATATGTTTCTTCTGGCAGCTGATAGGAGCAGATGCAGAGACCCACAGCCAAGCATTAAGCACAGAGAGAGTCCAAACTGGAGATCTCCACGAGGTACCTTCCTTTGAAGCTTGGGAAAACACTTAGAACAGGGAGAGGAAGAACTGTAGAAGCCAGAGGGGCAGAAGATACCAGGAAAGCATACTCAATAGAATTCAACCAATCAGGTCTCATAGGGGCTCACAGGTAATGAAGCAATGATCACAGTCTCTATATAGGTCTGTGCTAAGTTCTCTGCAAATAAGTTAGAGTTGTTATGTTGGTGTTCTCCTGGGACTTCTAACAGTGGATTTGGGTGTCTCTGGCTCTTTTGCCTGTCCTTGGGACCGTTTTCTTCCTGCTGAGTTACCTCCTCTGCCCTGATATAAGGGTTTGTGTGTTATCTTATTATAACATGTTATGCCATGTTCAGTTATATCCCTGGGCAGCATGCTATTTTCTGAAGGAAAAAAGAGAAGGATTGGGTCTATGACAGAGAGGAGGTGGTGTAGGGGCAATAAGTTTGGAGCAATCGAGAGAGGAAAAATTGCAGTTGGATGTATTATGTGACAGAAGAGTAAAACCAAAAGTTTGTTGTTGTTGTTGTTGTTGTTGTAGTTTGTTTTGTTTTGTTTTGTTTTGTTTTAGTAGAAGCTACAGATGTGCACTGAGGATGGTCACTCTTTAGTAGACCTGGGAAAAGCTTCCCTTCATTGTAATTAAAAGCCTGAGAGTAAGAAGAGACCACAACAGTCCTTCAGATGCCATAATTCAACCTCATGTGGACTGCAGATGCCTGTGTAGTCCTAATAAGGCCTCACCAAATGTGAAAGTGGTGAAGACTAATAGAATGTAATCTCCTTGTAAATTTATTCTGTAGGATGATTAATTAAATGAGAGAGAGATTAGGTAACCTTAAAGAAGATGAAAATGAGTGTTGTTTTAGGATAATTCAACATTCAAAAACAGATTTGACATTTTGCTGTAAACTATATGTTTCCAGCAGCTGTTAGAGTAATTATTTTGCCAGCTTCTAATTGCAGATTTTGGCATCTGGAAATTAGGAGTAAGTAGCAGTTTCTTTAGGGGATAGGATTAAATGTGTGTAAACATGAGGTTACGTCAGACATATTCAGCTCTTCCAGTAAGAATGGAGCATTTCAAAGGTCTAATAACCTTAATAGCTAAGAAGACATGCACACGTGGAAACACACGCACAGACATATATAATATAATATAATATAATATAATATAATATAATATAATATAATATATATATATAATATGTCTGTGTGTGTGTGTGTGTGTGTGTGTGTGTGTGTGTGTGTGTGTGTGTGTATTCACATTTCAAAAATGAATTAAGTAACAAGTGTCCATGGCCAGAGAGAGAAAAAAATAAGGATTTATTTAAACAATTAAATGAAAAACATATTTTATTAGTTATTCAATTGCTTCAATTCTTCCACTTACTTTTCTTCCACACTTAATGTGGAACTTAAAAAGGGCTAACAAATTTTACATTATAAAACAGTCTCAATAGGTGACAAAAATTTCAAAATCAATGCATTTGTCTCCTGAGAGTACATGTCAGAAAGGAAGAAGACACCCTTAAACACCTCTTCAAGTTCTATAATAATGATGTCCACTTTATTTTCCAGTCAGGAACTACTGAAGGTCAGTATTTCTCCAGCAGCTGGGGACTCATACCTGTTCTTAGAACTGTGGGTTTCTGTTGTGTGGCTGGTGCCACTAATCACTAGATTAAGTCTCCCATGTGCTGTTCTGGGTATTCTATACAGCTATGGGGTAGAAGATGAAAGCAGTAGAGATGAGGACTTTAAAACACATTCAAACATTTGTTCTCCAAAAACTTACTATAGAGAAAATGAAGAAAGTGGAAAGAAATTTGCAAATCACCAAACTAACAACGTGCCTATGGAATTTAAAGAGCCCTCAAATTCAATAAAATGATAAAAATAAGCAGCCTAAACTAAGGGGATGGGAAAGGGACAGATGTTTCTCCGAAGAAGATGCTAGAGCAGCAAATTAGCATATAAAAAGATGTTCAATATCATTAAACATTAGGGAAATGCAAATTAAAACCATGATGAGAAAGCTGTGTGCATTGATGAGAATAGCCATAGTTTAAAAAAATTTGACAATACCAGTGCTGACAAGAATGTAAAACTATAATAAATCTTATGCATTGCTCTGAGGATATAAAAAGTACAGCTTATATAAGATGTGTTCTAGTATACGCTAAAAGGTATGACTTTCTAAATCCCACTCTTATGTATTTACCAAGAAAAATACAAATATATATTCATTCTAAATGCAGGAATAATATGGTGGTGAACTTTGCTTAATTAATCAAGTCTCTTTGCTTTTTAAGAAAAGAGTTTTATATAAAGTACTTTTAATTTACCAGATGACCTCAAGAACCTGTCAAATCCTTCAGAAAATCTGGACTGTGCCCTGATTCAGAGCAAGGAATCAATGGGTCTACTATTATGAGAGATTACAGACAATCAGAGTATAGCATTCCTGTACCTTAGGTTGAGTTATGACAACTTTACATGAACATAGATGTGGGTAAAGCCCTATGAGTCAAAATCCCTGATACTAAGAAACAGTTATGTGACTTTTCCTAGGGGGATACCGGCAGAGTGAACACATGTTTATTGGTGATTGTGAGCATTTATCCAATCACCCATTGAAATCACCCACACTATTATTTCCAATTCTGAGTGTTTATGAACAATGCTTCTGAAATATCACTTATGTACAAAGTTTAGAGTGAATATAGATTTTTATTTCTCTTGGTAAATATGTAAGAAAACTTAAGTATCAGACAAAAGAAACAATTCTACTTGCATCTAGCTTGCTCTGTAAGCTAGTCAAGTCTACTTGAGTTACTCCAGAGCATGGGGGAGGGGTACTTATAGGCGAATAGGTAACTCAAAGGCAGCAGAATCACACAAAAGCCCACTGGAGCATGGGTCAAAATGTACAAAAGCTGCATTGCTAGAGGTTCCCGAACATCTTACAGGCAACTCCACCAGTCTCCAACAATAGTTACTGCTATTGCAATCCTGTAGAGGGCCCTGTAACTCTCATAGATTTCTGAGATTCTGGACACCTGTAAGTTTCCATTGTCCTCCTATGTTGACTCCCTTCTGGAAGGAATGTTTCATGCCAAAGGAATCTACCCAACTGAAGCATTAAAGGAATACTCAGGTCTCATACTCCCTCAGCAGCAGCTAGAATTTTATCACAGGGCTAAGGCTAGCCTTTTCCTTCAATCTGAACCTGTCTCCAACAGGCATGCATTGTTGACTTATGATATAAGGATTCTTAGAGCACTCTACTATCTGTGGCTCAGCCCCTGGATAAGATTTGGAGTCAGAGGGAAAAAAGCAGCATAATACAAAACAAGTGCTCTCTGCTCAGTCTGTTGAAACAAACATAAAATTTGGAGAAAGTATCTTCTTACTGGTCCTCAGCAGCAGATTTTAGGTTCTGTCATTAATGGACATAGCATAAACAGCAATGTAGGAACTCAAGAGTGCTCTGGATTGATATTTACTGAACAATTAATACTCAATGTTTAATTGAGTGGGTTTTTTTCTTAAGTTCTTTAGGCTTAATGTGTCTAAAATTAGAATGTTGTGAAGATTTTTTAAAAGCCTAAATATGTTCTCCAGAGGAAAGGTGAGATACTGGTTTATTGACAGACTCTATATAATTTACTCACAATAACATCTGCACATAGGAAGAGTTGAATCACACTTATTTTAGGAATTACTATTTTGTCTACTTGACAAAAGCTAAGGATACATGGGAAGAAGGAATTTTAACTAAGAAAATGCCTCTGTAACATTTAGGGAAGCATGGAGTGTATTTTTCTAATGATTAATTTGGGCATGCCAATCCTGGGCAAGTGTTCTTGAGTTATATGAGAAATCAGGCTAGGCAACACTCCTTCTTGGCCCCACATCAGTTTCTGCCTCCAGGTCCCTGGCTTGATTGACTTGATGATGAACTAATTCTAAGCCATAAGATGAAATAAATGAATTTTTCCGTACCAAATTGCTTTGTAGCATATGTCAACACAGAAGTAGAATTCTAACAGAGAAAACAAGTGCCTCACTATGTTGTATAGGCTGGCGTTGAACGAATTGCCTCTAGTGATCTTTCTGCCTCAACCTCCAGAACAGCTTGGATTACAGGTATACTTGTACTTGCAAATGAACAATTTTAAATAAGATAGTAAAAGACTGGGTAAAATGCTGAGCTAATGACTACATTATTCCTACTTCACTATGCAATATTCTTCCTGTACTCTGTGGTAGCTGCCTCTGTAGCCCAATTGTCTTAATTATTATCTCCTGTTGGCTCTGGCATTGAAAGCATGATGATAGGGTCCTAAATGTTATCAATGTGATCCTGCGCTGTCATGAGTTTGGTTTTATGCAGTTTTTTTTTCCTTACATTGTTTCATTTGGAGCATAAACTATCCATACCTCATTAAATTTTAAAAGGATAAAATAAAGACTTTGTCAAAAGCAAAACCAATTCCCTGGATGAAGTTAGGAAGAATTTTTTTGTTTACAAAATGACATTTTTTGTAAAAATCATTTCATTATTTTTTGCTCCAGTAAATATATCAAGAGGTAAGAAAAGAAGAAAAGAGGAAAGGAAAGGAAAGGAAAGGAAAGGAAAGGAAAGGAAAGGAAAGGNGTGAATAGAAAACTGATATCATAATCCCCATTATTTCAAGTTAAAAATAGAATTTCTAATATGGCATACCTAATGTTTATCTTTGGGTGTGGATATTTTCTCTTTAAAACCCTGCTCTTCAACTCTGAATTATATATATATATATATATATATATATATTCTCTAGAATGTCCTAGTCCAAGGCAAGAAACTTTCTAAATTAGTTCTAGAACTATTTGCTGGGTCATTTAACTTCACCTTATGTCTACCTCTAGCTCACCAGACATCAAATCCTGTTTTGTTTTATTTCACAGTAAATGTTAACCAATATCAACTAATAGAAGCATTGATTCTCTTCAAGTAAAATACAACACACTGAGAATAAAGTCCAATGACGTTTAATTGCCTCATAAAATAATTACGAAATAAAAACTACTTTTAGCTTGTTCCATTTAAAAGTCACTGAGAACTCACTGCATATGAGAATTTCTGCTATCTGTTCGATCTACACTATACAACCTAATCAACAGCACACTGTGGGGTAGATAATAATTTTCATTCATCTGTGTGAAAAAGAGTATATGTGGCAGCAGTCTTCTCTTAAGACGGGTGTCCTTAAGTCAGAGTATCCAGGGAAGTCAGAAAACTGTTAATAGACTATATGGGAGGCATTTCAAATGAAGGGAATAGAACATTGGTTAGGTGTGAAGGGTAAGGGGATAATAATAGAGCAGAAAGGGCTAAAGTGGGGTGAAATTAAGACATGGTAGAGAGACGAGATTAGTCTAAGCAGGGGTAATTATCACGAAAGACCTTTGAAGAAGCCATATGGAAACATGTTAACAAAAACACTTACTAAAATATACATATATTCTTATTTTTTTAATGTAAATGGTATTACTCTATGATAGGGAGACAGTGCTTTATCTGGACAATATATGTTCCAAGTAAAAACCCTAGGACCAGATATAGGTAACCTCTTTCTGAATCATTGAGTAGTGGGGCCTCATAAATTACAGGCTATCCTCACAGCACTTGTTTATTATCTGGCACTTGATGGTAAGACTATTGCTGAAGATATCATATACTTGAGTCACAGAAGATGGAGAAATCAAGCTGGCATCAACATAGAAGCTTCATTCCTACTGGTTAGCTTGCATAATGATGAAGGAAAGGCTATACTACCATGGCAGTGAAGTGTGGTTAACTGTATCAAGAACACATGGATGGATGACTCTGAGGTCCTAGGAGAAAACCTACCATTAGTACTCTAATAAATGATTATAAAAGTACACAGACACCTAAGTTTTTAACCTGACACACAAAGATCAGTTAATTGCTCAACCCTGGTGTGGTGCCCATTTCACAGTGCTCTGTGACCAATACAGAGACCCACCCACAACTGGTCAATGTGCAGAAAATAAGGAGCCATGAAGTGCTTAGCCTTAAATGTGGCATCTGAATTACACCACACTTTGCAAGGGAGGACAGAAAGATTGTAAGAGCCAGAGTTAATGGATATATGCAACATAAAAATATTTGCTGGGCATTACATCACCACTGGAAGCGTGAACTCACAAGATCTGCACAAGATCTAGGCAGAAAAAAATTCAGCATAGAGAGGGATCATTAGACTGGGGATCTATAAGTAATTAATGGCTTCTGGTGGAGGGAAGATCTTTTTTTTTTTTCAGGAATGCGGCCCCAAATACACTACCCATGTCCCAGTATCTGGTTCCACACCAATCACAGGGAGGTGACACAAAGCAGACTCAGTAGGTTTAAAACAATGAACATGTGAAATTAGAAGGAAAAAGTAGTAGCAGGGATAAAGGAGTTAAAGGGGAAGGGATAGAGGGTTGATTTAATGAAAACACACTATATGCAGGTAGGACAAAAATAAAAAGCACTACCATTAAAAACAAACAAAGCCAGAAACATCAAGAATTCAGGTAATTCTAATTCTTTGATATAACATCCCATGGTAACATGTACACGTCATCAGTTAGCTGATGATGAACTTGAACATTCCAGGATACAATGGCCACTGAAAGAACTACATTTCAGTATGCTTGCCCCACTTGGACTGTGACCCTCTGGCTCCACCAATGGATTCAATGGCTGACAGAAACAATCTCCACCACTCTGCATTCCCGTGATGTTATGTGACAGTATTTTAATAAGGAAGGAGGATGAAAGATGAGAAAAATGCAAAAGTCAAACAGAGGAATAGGCCTTGGTCTTTTGAACCCAAAACGACTTTCTGCGCAGCAGTCCCTGTGCCTCTGGAGTGGAGCAGGTTACAGATGTTGCTATTCGCACTACATCTGCATCTACTTGAACAACCTCTGGAGTTGCCCTTACATCCTCTTTTGATGCTTAAGTACCTAAGACCAGTGTAAAAATCTTCTATCAAATCTGTTTTCTGAAAAGCTATTATGTCACTTGCCCTCCAGCCTAGAGGCCTCAGACCCAGCTCAACTGTCTGTCCCACCCCATCACTGTGAGAATGGTCCTGCACAGATGTCTGTCTAATTTCTGTAAAAGGTCGCTAGCTTTTCAAATATGGAACCCTTTTCTTCTTTTAGTCAAAGGCAAAAATATTAAATCAGCGATTTCTCATTTATCCAGATCAAAAAAGCAGACCTAAATCCTGGGCACAGTTATTTCTTCTTTTCAACATACTCAACACTGGTATTGAGCTGCGAAACCTTGAAAAGAAAGCTACGACATTATGTTATGATCTAAGCTGAAATCCATTTTAATTTCTATTCTTGTATCAAGATATTGATTACACTCCTCAGATATCCCACCTATAATCAGGGAAATTTTTAGTGTTTGATGGCATGGAGCAGAATGGAGCACTATTTTAGGCTGACTGTGTAGTAATAAGCCAGAAGGTTGTGGCGGAGTAATAAACAAGCTCCCTGCAACGTACCCACGGGGAGCCACGGTGAGAAATAGCTGATCTCGGGTGTGCCATTAGCTCAGAGCGAATGTCCTATAGTCAACCTTGAGACTGAGGCAAGATCATGATGGATTCACACATGGTGGAAGGTAATGGAATTGAGAGACGATTCAAAGCAATACATTACCAGATTATCAGATTATCATTTTTCTCTCACAAATAATTCTTCTCTTTACATATAAGCTATATGGTAAGTGTTTACCTTCTAAAATCTCTCTCTCTCTCTCTCTCTCTCTCTCTCCTGCTTTCTGAGAGAACGGATTCTCAACGAACAGTTCATTCAGAGACTGAGAAACGAAAACTGTGCCTTACAAAAAGGAAACCATGAACTGAATGAACTTTCCATAAAAGTTAGCATGTACAGTTGAAGGGAAGGAGGGAGAGAAGAAGAAAGGGAGAAAGGCAGGGAAGAAGGGAGGGAGAAAAAAGAAGGAATGAAAAGAGGGATAAAGAAGGGAGGACAGGAGGGAGAATGAAGGAAGGAGAGAAGAAGGGAGGAACTAAAGCGTAATGTAATCAGTGCTATTGTTTCTGAATGACTATAAACAGATAATCCTTTTCTGGATATCCCCTAAATCATTTAAGTACAGTTTTCCTGTTTCAATATTAAAAACAGCTTTTTCCAGGAGGCAATAAGAGAATCAAAAGGTCTAAAATTGTGGCTGATAAGGACTTTGAAGAGAAAGTTCTAACTATTGTCCCTTTCTATCTGAAAGGAAGATGGATCTCCCTAAGAAACAGACATAGAATAAGCACTTAAGGATGGATGAGGGAGGTACCACTGAAATGACAACATCAAAATCTCCCATAAGAGAGAAAGATACTGAGCTGTATATCTCACACCACCAATTTAAAACTTCCCACACAGAGAATAGGTTATCTTATTTTATGTTATTATTATTTCTTAGCTACCTGTTTTCTAGAGTATGTGCATCTGTATGGGATGGGAAGTAGAACTTGGAAGTGTAGAGGGAGGATGGAGAAGGTGTAATCAGAATACATTGTATGAAAAAAAATACTATTTTCAATAAAAGTAAAAAGAAAACAAATAGAAAATGGGAATGTAGAAAATGTGTTACGATATACTTTAGCATCTTACCCATAAGTAGTCAGTTACAGTTTATTAGAATTGTAACCCATTTCATTCTCTTAGGGAAAAAAGAACAGTTTTGAATTACAAGGTGACCTGGCAAGTTTTAGTTGGAGATAGAGTGGAAATGAGAAGAAAAGTGTGAAAAATTCATAGGAGTCAGGTACTCCAAAATTCAACTTTATAGCTAATGCTATTAGAACTTTCCATGTGTGGTCTTCTTTAAAATATAACGTACTTAGTAAACATTTGTATTTATGTGTTAATGTTTATTAACTCATATGTGTAGACAAGCACATCTGTGTTTACATGCACAAAGACAAAGTGAGGCCATTGCCTTCCTCCTCCTCATATGAAATGGAAACTGCATAATGGTCAGAGGCAGACATGGGATATGTAGCTGGTTATATGTGCACTGGAGCATGAATACCAGTCTTTATGATTGCAAAGCAAACATGGATAAACCACTGAGCCCACCCTCCAGCTCCCCAGCTATATTCTTGAAGCCAATTAGCCTTGTAATAAGATCATTATTAAAAAAAAGTTCAAGCATAAAATATTAAATGAGAGGCCCAGCATTCACTCCTAGTATTGTTTAGAAAACATTTAAACATTATCTCTAGTTTATATAAAGATGAAATTCAACCTCCCTGTAATCCTAGCATTGGTCAGTGTTGAGGTAAATTTTTTTTTCACTTCTTAATTATCACGTAAAAGGTATTAACCAGTAATTTTGCTAGATGTGAGACAAGAATAGTACAAAATTAATGGTGAAGAAGGACATTAGAAACACAAAAATACAAAGATGACAAGTAACCCTGGACACTTCCATCTGCGCATGCACAAACACACACACACACACACACACACACACATACACACATACACTGGAGCTTTAGCATGCCACAACTAGAGGCTTAAAAGAAACCACTGAGAGATATTATCTCAGAAACTTAGGATACTCAAGATACAATTTGCAAAACACAAGAAAATCAAGAAGAGGGAAGACCAAAATGAGAATATTCATTCCTCCTTAGAATAGGGAACAAAATACCCATGGAAGGAGTTACAGAGACAAAGTTTGGAGCTAAGAAGGAAGGATGGACTATCCAGAGACTACCCCATCTGGGGATTCATCCCATAATCAGTCACCAAACCCAGACACTATTGCATATGCCAGCAAGATTTTGTTGAAGGGACCCTGATATAGCTGTCTCATATGAGGCTATGCCAGTGCCTGGGAAATACAGAAGTGGATGATCATAGTCATTTATTGGATGGAAGACAGGGCCCACAATGGAGAAGCGAGAGAAAGCACCCAAGGAGCTGAAACAGTCTGCAACCCTATAGGTGGAACAACAATATGAACTAATCAGTACCCCCAGAGCTCGTGTCTCTAGCTGCATATGAAGCAGAAGATGGCCGAGTCGGTCATCACCAGGAAGAGAGGCCCCTTGGTATTGCAAACTTTATATGCCCTAGTACAGGGGAATGCCAGGGCCAAGAAGTGAGAGTGGGTGGGTAGGGAGTGGGGTGTGGGGAGGGTATAGGGAACTTTTGGGATAGCATTTGAAATGTAAATAAAGAAAATATCTAATAAAAAAAGAAAAAAATAGTGAGAGAATAAATATATTGTCAGTGTAAAGTTTAATTGCTCTTCATTGAGGATACTATTTGAATTAAGTTTTAACCATAGAATTTGGTAAAGTGAAGAGAGGTGGGGAAGAAGGAATTATATAATCCAAGAAACAGAAACTAAATTAAGCATGGTGCTCTTTAAAAGATAAAATCAGAGGTTTTCTAGTTTGTCTGTTTGGTTGGTTAAGTTTGTTTTGTTTGAGTAATGTCATCTGGAAATATGCATAAATGTCAATATAGGTCAGACATACTTAAGGAGACTAAAGAAAGTGAAGATAATAAGAAACACTCAGTAAACACCAAAAGAATGAAAGAAGTAATGGAGAAGCTTCATCAGTTCCTGAACTGGTGAAGACTGACAATTCTCATGGCTGTGAGACATTAGAGTACTTCTCAATAATACATATACACCCAGGCCTTCATCCTCTCTTCATTCCCTACACATCCACTCAGGATTTTCTTTGATCCCCACACCTTAGTTTGGCACCTTGAAAGGTGTCTGTACAAATGATGAAGCCATGTGCTATGCTAACATTCCCCACAGATATATGAACAAAAGTCTACACATCCTGTTGGGATATCAGGGACAGACCTAAGTAATGACTTCCCAAGTCTAGGTTGGCAAACCAATGACTATCAGAGTTTCCACAAAGCTACATCATAGAAAATCCTAACTCAGGTGGATGACAACTTCCTCATTGCTATGTTGAAAGACAATCATCAAGACCTCACCCTCAATGCAAGCTGGTTCAACCACTCTGGAAATCAGTCTGGCGGTTCCTCAGAAAATTGGACATAGTACTACGGGAAGATCCTGCAATACCTCTACTGGGCATATATCCAGAAGATATTCCATCTGGTAATAAGGGCACATGTTCCACTATGTTCATAGCAGCCTTATTCATATTAGCCAGAAGCTGGAAAGAACCCAGATGTCCCTCAACAGAGGAATGGATACAAAAAATTTGGTATATTTACACAATGGAGTACTACTCAGCTATTAAAAACAATAAATATATGAAATTCC
>LR750853.1:228359-273075 GCA_902729485.2 Mus minutoides | reverse complement strand
AAAAAAGGTAAAACAATGAAACAATTGATAATAAACATTACCAAACTCTTGAAAACTCCAGGTTTGCTAAGCTGTTTGAGTGACATTGGCAAAGACTCATTTTCTTTTCAATAATGACAGTAGTATGTGGATTATGTATTTTGAAAATAATTTTTTAGCAACACAAACACTGAAAACAAGGAAGATTTGGTATTAAATGAAAAACCATACACCTCTAACAATATTTAAATTACATTTTCTATAAAGTCATCTGAAACATATCTACATGAAATGCTCAAGTACTAAACCATTAAGACTAGAATTTTCCTTTGATCCATTATCTAAAGTTTTTTTTTTTTTTGATTCTTCTAAGTTCAAGGAAATTATAAAAAGTTCTACTTTTTCCACACTGGAAAATTAATAAAAGCAAATGAAAACATACAGCAAATCCTACCTCTAAAATACCTACTGGAAAAGGTTCCTTATGTTAGTGTTGCTTTTTGTCTTGTAGTGTGAATTTATGATTTTTTAGAGATTAAAACCTAATGCTCTTATGATCCGTGGCAATGTTTTTAATTCAAAATGTTTATGTTTGAACATCAATGTAATTTTAAAAATTCTTATAATAACAAAATGTCTAAAAGTTTCTGTGAAAACAAAAAACAAAAAACAAAACAAACTATAGTATGGAGTATGTGGACATCATGCATTGAATTGCTTTAGTATCCAGACAGCTACTCTGAATTTTTCTCCTGTAATCTAGTTAGTAAATTATTAAAGGTATACTGTCCCAGGTCAGCTGTGTAAGCATATCTTTCACTTGTATCATTAATTAATGAAAATCAAACAACACAGGCAGCATTTATGGAGTAGAGGAGCAGAAAGAATTCAAATTAGAAAGATTATTCCACTCTAGTATCCATCTTGATTCAGGTGCTATCCATGCCTTCCTTTTACTGAAACAGAGCATCAGGTGTAAATAGTTGAAGGAATAAATGGTTTAGCACAGCTGGTGACAAGTGCTCTGACTCTGTGAACCTGATGCATTGTAACATTCAACAATGTTCCTGATTGATACCCGATGGTTAAAAGTACTCTAGAAAGAAAAAAACTTTGTTAAAAACATTTATCTTTGACAGCTTAGTTTCATCATCCATATGTAATTCCAAGAATATCTTGTTCATAGAGTATGTGAGGGTACAGATGCACACTCCCTCTCTCCCTTATTTCTCTGTCTCTGTCTCTCTGTCTCTCTCTCTCCCTCTGTCACACACACACACACACACACACACACACACACACACACACACACGCATGCACGCGCGCACCCACACACATCAAACAAAACTAAAGAAATCACAACACAAAGCTTTTTAAAATTTAAGTAGCCGAAATATAACTGTAATTATTTTATAGGTACTCCTATAGATACTCAAATTAACTTACTGAAGTGAAGGTTTACTTGTATAAGGTTAATCACTTTAGGTGAAGCTAAGTCATCTAATGTCAGATATATATGGTTCATCTCTCAAGGCAGTTATGATGTACACGTGATTCATAGCAGGAATATCATATATCTGTAAATCTATCTAAGTGTTTCTTTTGTAATTCTTTGGCTATAGGATGTTTCTATTATTTATAATCTTAAATTGGAAATCAATTACTGTAACAGTATTAGCATCTAAGATGAGAGGCCAGGTTCCATCTCCAAAAGGAGAATTCAAGTGTGAATAAGCTATGGGCTTATCCGTGCAATATCAATCCATCAACACTAGCTACGTTTTGCCTTATTTGAGTGCTTTTGTCTTTGGGGTTGTAATCATGGTCTAATTTCTTTCATGTTTAGTATTTATGCCATTTCATAGAAAATTACTTGATGGATTATAGATTATGAGTCTTTAAGATTAAAAAGTATGGAATTCTAGTTGAGAGTAGTACTCAAATTTTACTTACCTTGGAAGCAAAGATATTTGTAATACTGTTCATTTAAGTTTGATCACATCACTATCATCATAATAACCATCATCATCATCATAAAAATAGTTATGGTTCACATGAAAATATATAGTGATTAAGGAGATTAAACATTATTTAAAATGCTCATGATAGCTAATTTACATATTACGAGAAGGAAACATATTCCACAAATTCAGTAATTCACCTGAGGTCACATCTCAAATACATCACTGAGACTTTTATACTAAACTCTTTTTTCAACAGATGACTTTCTCCATTGGATGTACATTTTATGGGGACACAAAATACTAGAAATACATTCCCATGAGACACTGTCTTTAGAACACACTATTTTCTATGCCAACAAGAGGATTTGGTATAATCCCTAAGATTGACAATCAAGAACTTCTGGTTTTGAAGTTTTTTAATAAAACATGACCTGTGATCCTTCCACAAACCATTGACTATTATATGTGTGTTTGTAATGTATTAAACTTAGGTAAATGGTTCAGGTGTACAGAGCACCATACTAATTTTCTTAGGCACTTTAAAATAATAAACATATTCCCACAAAGAAATCATTGTATACATAGGTAATTTGAGCTTGGGATTGACTAAACTTCCAGATTACTCACTGTGAGTTTGTGTGTGTGTGTGTGTGTGTGTGTGTGTGTGTATGTGCATGTGTGTATGTGCATGTGTGTATGTGTGTTTGTGTGTATAACAAAGTCTTCAGAAATGAGAGAAGGTGGATTCTAAAGTATGTCTTGTGAAGTGCTGATTATTGAAATATGAATCCCTTTTGTCTTGAAAAATCCCTTGGGTCTGCCTGTCCTGAGCAATTGTCTAGTGCAATTGCTTTCAGTCCTTTTATTAGTACAATGTTACAAAATAAGGCTGGGCAGCTGGGTTTGATTGAAAATGATCTGACTCTTGTCCTGATTCCATTCATCCCTTTTTAAGGAACAGATAGCTAGCTCAGAAGAGCATTCCCTGTACTCAGCTCTCCTGGGAGCTATCATACCCAAGATTTGACTCCACAGCTGACATTTCTAAATCACTAGGAGAATTTCTTTTTTCCCCATGGTTAAGATATCTCCCCTCAGCCTCAACATCAGACAAGGATTAGAGTTGACTCCGGTTCTGAAATTGATCTGTTTTCAAAGTAACTGAAAATAGCATTTTGTGTCACTATTGATAAGCCATTTATGTGTAAAAATCAATCTCCCTTTCCCCCTTCAAGGTATAGATGTTTAGAGAATTAGTGGATACTTTACATGCCAGAGTAAATGATAAGTTTCATCACTAGCTTCCTTTGGGTTTCATCGTTTAATTTTCATTAATGTTTGTTAGCATTAAACAGAATTAACATGGGGATTGCTTATTAAGTAAACATTTACAGTTTAGGTAGTTGTTAAGATGAGGTTGTAAAACTTCCTGTTATCTTCACTAACACTTCTTGTTGTTCAGCCAATAGTTGTAGAGAGCAGAGAGTGGTCAGAGAGCCATCAGTACTGGAATTTACACTTCCAAATCAGCCAATATCGGAATCTCCTACAAGGCCGATACCTAGGCCCTATGCTCAGGGTTTCTTACTAATCAGAGTCAGAAGGCACCATAGAGACTGCATCTTTAGTATGTTTCTGGCTGCCATTAATGTGTTCCTGAGAGACTCTCAGAAAACAACTGCTCTAAACCAACGTGATGAAGCTCATATAGACAGGCGAAACAAGTCATGTTGTTGTCACAATAACACTATTACATATGTGTTTTTGTCCAGTTTTTGAAAAGATGAATAATAAATAAAAATTAAAGTGCAGTTGTTGTAAGAACTTTCCCAAAGCTACCTTGAAGGAACTGTCTTAACGCATTCATGCCACCATAGTAAAATAATTTCATCTTAGAAATTTGGGAAGAACAACAACTCATGTATTATCCCTTCTGAGGCTCAGAAATGTAAAGTAAAAACAGTGTTGGATGGCTGAGAGAGAGATTTGAGTTTATGTAGTAGATGACCCAAGAATTATTGATTTTAAGAAGATCAACTCTGAGGAAAGACAAGACTATTCTGAAGAGAGGTATGTGGATATTCGTATGATTAAAAAATGAATAAAATGTTTTTATTGTGCCAAACACTAGTAGGAGGTCAACTGGGACAAACACTGCATATTTGGGTATATCAAGATGGCATGTTCAGTGACAAGTATAATTTCACTCAAGATCTCAGTTTAAGAAGAAAGGAAACGTAGAAAAAAATTAATATTGGACACACCTCTCAGATATTTTGTCATAAGAGAGAGTCCTGAAGTCCTCAACTGCTTAAAAATGCTGCATGGAACATTGGCTTTTTTTGATAGAACACATTTATTGCATATTTACATTATAAATAGATGTAGCCAGTAGAAATAGATAAGTGATGGTGATGACAAAGAAAAAAACATTAATTTTAGACATTAACTTCTATTCAATCATAAACTTGTCCATAAAGGGCAATATCCAGTTCATTAATTATAATGGGAAGGATGCTACATACTTTATAATACATGCAGAGTTTTGAATAATCTTGTAGTGAACATTTTAGATAGTTTGCTTAAGCTTACCGTTTTTGTTTGTTTTCTTGCTTGCTTGCTTATTTTGTATTTTAGAAAGCAGTAATGGGAAGTAAAATGAAAGTACAATTTTAATTGAAGAATGAATTTTATGATTCTTTGTCACATATATACTTATGTTTATAAATTTTTCTACTGGCATATTGTTTTTCTAATATGCAGGAAAATAACAATATTAAAATCTACAAAATATTTTTAGTCAATTATAAGTGAAGATAAACAATCGATTAAATTTCCTATTGAATGTAAACACATAATGGTCAATGTTAATAAAGCAACTCACAAATTTTCATTAGTTAAACTTTCAAATAAGATATATAATTTTATTTTCTTAGTGTAGTATATCAATATGCTGGTATGAGATTTTGTTCCTTTTCAAACTGTAGAAAAATCTCACATGACACCAGTGCCGGGCTTTGTGGCAACTTCTATAACAGCAAGTTGGATTCACAGAAAGTGCCATGTTCTTCTTTGAAGATTGTGGCCATAAATTCAAAGACTTGAGGAAAAGGTTATGTGTTTCCATCTGGCTAATATTCATAATAAAAAGTGGATAGCTGCAGAGTTGGATTTCAATGGACAAGGGCGAATGAGAGGGACAAGAATTGGAGTGTAAGAGTTAGCTTTGTGTATAAGAGAGAGCTATTTCAGGACAAAATGTAGAAGATAAGTCCATTTCTGAGAGAGTTGAGAATTTGATAACACATGTGGTAAATAAAAGTCGTAGTGAGATCAATAAATTGCATTAAAATTGCCAGTGTGTGGAGGCCAGAGTGAGTTAGTTAGGATGTTTATTGGAGGTCACATGTGTGAATCAAAGCTTCAGAGGCTATACAGCTGTAGAGCATAAGGTCTGCTCCATAGTCATTGTTTAAATTGCTAAGGTGGCTTACAAACAAATAAGTTTAAGTTGAGGCAACAAAAGAGAAGAGAGTTAGCAAATTTCTAAGAGACTCTTCTGTTTTGTATTCAGGTGAATTTGCCAACAATAACAATACCAAAGTGCATAGTATTCCAGTGAATACACAACAGAAAGGGGTGTCTTCATATGTTAAATAAAGTCACCCACAAAATCCATACTCAGTCAAATCATACTGTGCTCCATAAATAAATTTTTCACATATACTTGGAAGGCATGGGAATCCAGCAGATCACGGTGTTATCGAGGAAGGACAAAGGACCTTTTCTACCTAGTCCTCCTTAAGTTGCTAGCTGAGGCAGTCTAACAAATGTCAGGAACTCAGCAGTATTTTTGAAAAGAGAAAAAAAAAAAGACAGCATAGAAAACGACTAATTGCAGGATGGCTACACATTAGGCACTGCTCTGTTATTTTGTGCTGATATTTTTTTTATTTTAAACTCAACCTGCCATTTCTTGAAATACACATTTCTGACATATCAAGTAAGAACTTAGTTGGATAATTGTGAGAAGAAACCCTCATTATCAGTCAATGGGACAGAGAGTTCATAAAGGAAAAACAATGTAAAATAAGCAGAGCTGTACAGTGCTTCCTTACTTTCTTCTGGATCTCCAGAGAGTTGGACATGAGACCTGACTTCTGTTCCCACTTACAATTCCATTGAGCATTATATTTAGCCATTGCCCCTGTTAGAGTTTATTGTGTCTTAAAGAACTTATCTTAAGCTCTTTTAAGACTGCTTCTTTTTTTTCCAACTTTTATTAGATATTTTCTTCATTTACATTTCAAGTGTTATCCAGAAAGTTCCCTATACCCTCCCCCCTCCCAGCCCTGCTCCCCTACCCACCCGCTCCCACATCTTGGCCCTGGCGTTCCCCTGTACTGGGGGATATAAGGTTTGCATGACCAAGCGGCCTCTCTTCCCATGATGGCTAACTAAGCCATCTTCTGCTACATACGCAGCTAGAGACACGAGTTCTGAGGGTATTGGTTAGTTCATATTGTTCTTCCACCTATAGGGTTGGAGACCCCTTCAGCTCTTTGGGTACTTTCTCTAGCTCCTTCCTTGGGAACCCTGTGTTCCATCTAATAGCTGACTGTGCGCTTCCACCTCCATGTTTGCCAGGCATTGGTATAGTCTCCCACGAGACAGCTATATCCGGGCCCTTTCAGCACTATCTTGCTGGCATATGCTATAGTGTCTATGTTTGGTGGCTGATTGTGGGATGGATCCCTGGCAGCCGCAGTCATAGGGTCCATCCTTTGGATTCAGCTTCACACATGTGTATCTCTGTAACTCTTTCAATGTGTGCTTTGTTCTTAATTTGAGGAAGGGGTGACGTGTCCACATTTTGATCTTCCTTCTTCCTGAGTTTCAGGTGTTTAGTAAATTGTATCTTGGGTAGTCTAGGTTTCTGGGCTAATATCCACATATCAGTGAGTACATGTTATGTGAGTTCTTTTGTGATTGGGTTACCTCACTCAGGATGATGGCCTCCAGATCCATCCATTTGCCTAGGAATTTCATATATTTATTGTTTTTAATAGCTGAGTAGTACTCCGTTGTGTAAGTATACCAAATTTTTTGTAACCATTCCTCTGTTGAGGGACATCTGGGTTGGTGGGAGTGCAAGCTGGTTCAACCACTCTGGAAATCAGTCTGGCGGTTCCTCAGAAAATTGGACATAGTACTACCGGAAGATCCTGCAATACCTCTACTGGGCATATATCCAGAAGATATTCCATCTGGTAATAAGGACACATGTTCTACTATGTTCATAGCAGCCTTATTCATAATAGCCAGAAACTGGCTTACAGGTTTAGAGATTCACTTCATTATCACCAAGGCAGGCATCTAAGCAGCCATGGTAACAGAGAAGCTGAGAGTTCTGCACCTTGTTCTGAAGGCAAACAGGAGAAGACTGGATTCCAGACAGCTAGGAGGATGGTCTTAAAGCCCATCCCACAGTGATACTTTTCCACCATCAAGACCTATCTAATAAGGCCACTCCTACTAATAGTGCCACTCCCTTGGCCAAGCATATTAAAACCACTGCAATCCCCATCTTAGAAAGAGACAAAGTGAAGAAGCAATGTAATGCAATGTGCCTGCAAGGCCACAGAAGGAAGAGAGTGCAACTAGAAGCAAAAATAAACAAGCAAAAACAAAAGAAGAAACAAACAGTAAACCCAAGGTTACCCAACATACCCTAATACAGTTAAGATGCTATCAGTTGTATGTCATTGTTTAGTAGTCTTTTAATTTCTTAAAAATAATTATATATGAAGAAACAACACATGGGCAATAGAGATATGGTATGAAGGGTACTTTGACCATAGCAAGTATGTATCTTTGGAGACATGGATTTGCAAAGGTGAGACTTTGGCAATGGCTACTAATTTTCAATCTTTGCTTTCCATTGACACCAAAGGAAAATAACACTTCTGGTCATGCTACTTCTCATCATTCTACTGGGAAGCATCTTACATAGACTTACACAGTCTCTTTTCTGCTTCCTCATTATGGCTCTATCAGGGAAGAATCAGAAATCCTAGAGAAAGATATTTGTCTGTCCTTACGAGGTATCATTAATTTGCCATCAGATGCACTGTGTCTGCCCACACTTTTTTTCATCTTTTGTCTTTTTCTTTTGGATACTGCCCAGAACTTTTTGATACTATGGGCTTCTTTATTTTTTCCTTCTGGAGCCTCATTTTCCACTTTGTGGCTGGCTGCCATGCAGGAGTAGCTCCATGGGAATGCAATGGCATGATTCTTCTTTTTTTCCGTCCATTCTCCATTCCTCTTTGCACAGCAGCTGCTGAGATTTACATGGTGTATTCTCAAGGTGCTTCTATTTATAATAAAATTATCTTTGAGCCTCAAAAAATAATACTGAAAGTTGCCCTAGTGTATGCATAAGCATTATATTGGAGAGAGTTAAAGGGTTAACTAGATATAAATCTCATGATAGGAGTAAGAACAAATACTTTATCTAATTTATACTTTCAAATTTATCATGATGTCAGAAATCCCCCACACTCTGAAGAGAAAAGAGAAATCTCAAATTGCTGTGACCATGGAAGACTAATAGCAGAATGAAGTGGAGAGTTCAAGTAGTTGGACTGGATAGGTGAAGAATGTCAGAGCTAGCCCTCTGTATTTTGTCTTAGACTCAATTTGCCATTGCATTTTAACAGAACCAGAGGAAGAAATCACTTTCTCACTTATAAGTCTGTCTTAATTATAATTTTTCTTCTGTATACATTCCTAAGATATATTTGGTATTCTATTTTCCTGAGATACCCAATTTCACCTACAACTAATTATTAAGTGAATTGTAGGTTTACTTCCTCTATGGGACTATACCTCCAGCAAAAATGTGATTCCTGGCTCAATAAACTAATAACCCTCCAACAGCGCTGAATCTCAAAGCCCTTAGGAATTAAATTGAGGCTCTTCCTCAACACAGCTTGGCAACCTCTTTTCTGAGTTTTGAATCATGGAGCAGCTGTAAGTTATTAAGAGTGAAAGATTCCTCTTATTCAAAACACAAATATCTGTGATAGTAGCAGAAGCATGTAACAAAGAACTGGTCAACAAAATTGGTTTTTGAATAATAGCTTCTATCACAAATCTGTTCACAAGTGGTAAGATATTTCTCAGTTAAAATTATACAGGAGGTTCTGTGTTTTGCATCTTTCTGTAAAATAGTAGCATCCCATAAAGAATCAGTTGCTTTCTTCACACCCATTGCAGGAAGCAGGTTGAAGCTGGATAACAGACAAATAACTGACCCAGCACCACAGTAACATATCTGAATCAAGTTTCCAATTGCCATTTTTGAAATAAAAGTAGCAACTTTCAAGAATCCCTTTAGATCAAATCTTTATGATTGTCAAGGTATAGATCGATGTGTTCATGGTTGTTAACATACAGAAAATGTGTTCTACCCATTGATTCAACAACACTTACTTAACAATCATTTATTTTGTTTTGAGAGGCTTCAGAGTTGACCACAAAATGAGCATATAATAAAGACAGAGAGCCTCACTGTCTGGAGAACAAGACAGATACTATCCAAAAGCTCTACAAGGAAATGCAGATGTCTCTGAAAGATTCTATGATTTTAAGAAAACTCTTATGAGTAAATCATAAAATAGGTGAGTCTGACTTAGTCTGAGTATGAAAAAAAATCTCCTATAACATTTAGAAGTTAGATGTAACTCAGTGCTAAGCATTTGTCTAGCATGCACAAGGTTCTGGATTTAATCCCCGAATTAAAACTCTGGAGAGCCACTCACATTACAAACATGAGAAATCAAGAATTGGGGGCAGAAAGGGAGCAAAAAAAACTTTAAGGACATTATAAACTATGCTAGACATTATCATTCCAGGAGGGACAATAGGAGTAATATCGAAGACAGAGGTGATTCTAAATTGAATGTGATATATTGTAAGTGCTGGCGGTGAGGTTCAATTGAGTAGAGAAGAGGTATGATTGGATATAAAAGCTGACCAATCTAGTCAGAGATTCAAGATTACAGTTACATTTCTAATAGAAACGACAGATATTCACCCACATTACCTGAAGGAACTGAGCTAGAGATTAGGGACAGAAATTACTTAACACTTTTTTGCCTGATCTTGTTTTTGTTTTGATTTATGCTGGGAAAAAGGAAACTTTTTTTGATTTATCAAGTAAACGCGGTAGAAATCTTCAATGACAAGATGGCAGGAATATGTCCCAAGAGGCGGTGGGTATATGGAAATTCACACACTTAGGAGTGTTAAACATAAGTAGACTGGTGATACATTAATTGATGCTTGTAAGTCATCAGTAACAGTAACTACTGTAAGGTGCCCTTGCAGTTTCTGGATTATTGAGATTTACGTAAACTGGAAAGATTCTCAGAAGGAACAGATATAGACCACTGAAAGAAGCAAGTTTTGAGGGTAGGGAGTCTTCATAGTTTTCTCTTACAGGTGACATAGTCAAAAAAAAAAAAAAGACCAGAAATCTAGCCATGGTAATCTTATATTTCTTATATTTCTTCTTATGCATGTTGTTACAAATTACTATGAAAACTGCTCATTTAAAACCAGGCTTCAAAGGGTTGACTTCTTCTGAAGGTTTCCCATGTCTCCTACTTTCTGGTAATTGAAATCTTTTGGTTGATAAATACTCTATTCTGTTATCATATTGCTTTATCCTGTGTCTTCTTGCACTTTTTTCCCCCATTTATTTATTTTTCTTGATAGGACTTGAGTCATTGGGTTTGAAACCCACTTTAAATCCAAGATGATATCATTTTTAGATTCTTAGTTTAATTATATTTGCAGGAACATTATTTCCCAACAATTTCAGTTCAGAGGTGGTCGAGATTAGAGCATGGGCATGACTTTCTAGGTCACAGTACACAGTCTACTGTAATACAGTCCTCATAAGTGGGAAACCAGGGCATGCCAAGGGTACAGCTTCACAGGAAGTAGTATAGATGTTACAGTAAGAGGATGACAAATGAGCTCATGAGAGGAAAGCAACTTTTAAAAGACAGAAGCAAAGAGATCATAGAAGTCAGATGGCACAAAACAAAAGGAACATGCCAGCACCGGAAGACAGAAAGGAGGAATCCTGGAACAAGGCTGAGAAGAAACTGTTGATGTTACTAAAATGTTGATTACCAATGTTTTATAAGACCATTTCAACTTAGTGATAAAATCTTTAACTTTGCATTAAGTGTTAAAGATACTCTCTAAAATATCAAAGTACAGCAAGAAAAGTTAACTTATATAGGATCCTAAGTCATAAGTGTTAGAAAAAGAAGTAGAGGTCAAGTATTTCCCACTCAGATGTACAGCAGAAAGAGTAACAGTAGCATGTTGGGTCAACTCCTCCCAACTTGTGACTTGGAAATATTTTCTACATTCTCTTGAAGCTCAATTTTCACAATCGATGATGTGAATATTAAAAGATATATGTTACCAAGGATGTTTATAAGTGAGAATACTTGGCTGGTGAGATGACTCAGTGGTTAAGAACACTGATTGCTCTTCCAGAGGTCCTGAGTTCAATTCCTGGCAACCACATGGTGGCTCACAACCATCTGTAATGAGATCTGATGCCCTTTTCTGATGTGTCTGAAGATAGCTACCATGTACTCATACACATAAAATAAAGTAAATCTTTATTAAAAAGTGAAAACATTAAAATTTTAAGTTAAAAATACATAGAAATATTTTAAGATTTTTTTATTTTTAATGATTTTATAAAACAATAATAAATATAACTGTTTTTAATTATTAATTAATAGTAAATTAATAATTATTTGAACATACCCTACAATTTTATAATGATGATCTTCATTAGCCCACTTTTTTCCAATTTCTCCAAGATTCATACCTCAAAATATTTCTCTTCTCCATCTTCAAATTCTCTTTAAACATTTTATATGTCTTTTGAGAATTTTGTACAATGTCTTTTGATACTAGTCACCTCCTACTATTCCCAGAAAAAGACACATTTTTAAACATTCTACTTTTTATTCTTTTTAAATAATGCCATTTTATTTTATGTGCATTGGTGTTTGTCTAAATTTATGTCTCTGTACCATGTGTATGCAGGGTTTATCAAGGCCAGAAGAAGGCAACAGATCCTCTGAGACCAGAACCAGGAAGTGNAGCCTCCCCCCCCGCCTTAGTCAGAAGTACCACCATAGCTCTGACAACATCTTGCATCTGCTTTGCTCCTGGCCTCCTTCTGGGGAGAATTCAGTGCATAGTTTATGATTATATAGTGTCTTCTTTCTATATCTTCTATATTCTCAAATTGTGCCTTCAATCTATTTCTAGTAGAAGGATCAGTAATTTACAGATAGCTACACTGTAAAACTTAAAAATAAGCTGACATTGAAGAACTTAGGATGCTTCACAGGTTTGTGGAAAGTTAAGACACTTCTCATCTGGTATTGAGGACACCATGGAGAAGAAATCAAGTGCATGCTGTAGTTTGAAATTACATTGTGATTTCTTGATAATCCACAGCCTGTTTCTGATAAACTGTACAGAAAATGGTCATGGTCTTCCTTATTTGGTGAAATAGGTTTCATAATTGCACAAGCACACAAATGCAGGGCACGGCTCTTTTCCTCCCTTCTTTTCTCTCTTCTTTATGCTTCCTTCCTAATGTGTATTCATTTGGAAATATGTTTAAGAATGCATACTATTTTATAATATGATTTATTTTCTTTAATTTATCCACTTTCTAGCCATAATCTCAATTTATTTTTACAGTCGTATAAATACTGAAATAAGGATCTCTAAATAAATCCTGATATGCCAATATTCTTATTTCTGAAGATTAAATTTTACAAATGAAGGCTGTTGGAAATGTTATTTGGACCAATTCAAAACACTATATATAGCTTTAATACTCAATCTTGCTGCATTTATCAAACTTCCTTTCCATAAAACATGACATTTCTCAAACTCCAAAGAATTTTATTTTCATGGATAAAAGATAAGCCCTGATTATTCAGAGCAATGGGATGGTTAGAATGTTTTAACAAAAGTTTCAAACTGGTTCTGTGCTTGGCAAGGGACATTACCTCTTTTCTTTCTGATGTTCTGCTTGAGATTCATGCCAATTTCTCATTTTGTAAAAACTGAAGAAGATGAAGGCTCATGATTCTTTGACAAATTTGTATTGTTCCCAGAACTCATTGACTCTTAAAGAAAGAATGACACCATTTACCTATTCTTCATGAGATGACTTTCTACTCTTCCTACAAAAAGAGCCTAAACTTTTCCATGCAAGTATTGCAAAACAGGAAGCTCTCTATAACTGTGCAATGCTTATAGCTGCCCCATCTTTTGAATTGCTTATTTTCCTCCCATAATATTCATGGCAACAATCAATTTGAATAAGTCATATGCCTCTTCTTTTATTCTTTAAAAAACATCATCTGGAGCATATAGCCTTATAATTCCCATTTTAAATATATAGAAAATAACTTTTCTTTCTTTCTTTTTTTTCCCGCCCTCAGGTTGTGAGTTCATATACTAGGAGGCTGACGTCCATAAAGACCTTCACTGAGCACTTGAGTGCTAAGATTTGTAGTTTAGGACGATGTGATCTTCCAGTGAGTACCTGAACGTTGTATTATTATAGTATCTTCTATAGAGTCAGGCATCTGGGCCCTCTTCATTTTAACTTTTGATGAATTGCTGAGATGGATTGTTTTGGAATGAATAAATGTTAAACTTCAATATATAAAACTTTGCTTAAGAAATAGTCACCAGCCTTTGTGTTACAATAAACAAAGCTTTATATGAGTCTCAACTGACAGGTACAAAGTGACCTGTTTATACTTCTGAGCAGCAAATGATGGACTTGCATACTCAAGAGAATCATGAAAGTATTAGTAGTCGCCAATCAAACACTGCCCTAGAATAAAGTTGAATGTTTTTTTCTTTTCAAGTGTTTCATCATAAATTACATAGGTCTTCTTACCCTGCTTTTAGGTTCCAATTCAGTACTTCCCTATGCTCAGCAAAACTACAACTCACCTGAGCTGTGGTCTCATCATCTATTTGTAGCCTCAAAGCTTTTCCTGATATGCAAGCTTCAACTAGAATGCCCTGTGCTACCGATTTGACTTTAGTAGATTGTAGTGAGGTATTTCTTTTAAAGCGTTTAAAAATGTTTTTATTTTAATATCACCTGTGGGGGTATGGGGCTGCTTTGAACTGTCTGCAACAGGTGACTATGACTTGGCTCATGCTCTAACAAAGGCATGGTTTTGTCTGCTGCAGAGGGTTTCTGTGATTGTGTGACATTTGGAATTTGGAATCTATAAATGCTTGAGTCCTGAGAGTTGAAGTTGGAGATTGTCCCTTAAGGAGGGAGTTTAGTTGTAGTATGTTAGCAATTATGCTCAAAATGGAAAGAAAAGGAAAGAAAACAATCTAGGGATGATTCTCTCTCTCTCTCTCTCTCTCTCTCTCTCTCTCTCTCTCTCTCTCTCTCTCTCTCTCTTCCTTCCCTCCCCTGCTATATTTCTTTTTGTCCTTTCTAGTATTAGGTGAAGAAACTGGTGGGTGGGCAATAAAGGATGGAAAATAGAAGAACCCACAAAATAGAAAAAGAGCAGCTACAAGTGGTATCTCAGTGTGTGGCTTGAGAGTTAAGGGTAAAAATCAGAAATTTGATTTCAAATGCTGTAGGGGAAGGAGGAATGGATATTTTTTTTCAAGAGGCCAGCAAAATATTTATTGTGGCTTCTCACCTGGGCTATCCCCCTGCTTTGCTCCAAGAGATGATTTTCTATTTGCTTGTTTCTTTTTTTTTTTTTCCTTTTTTGTATATTCAGTTTCAAATAGAGCTGGGAGAATGACTGAGCAGTTGGAAAATATTGCAGATGGAAATGAAGGGACCTGAGAAACAAATAAACAAACAAAAAGACTGAAATAGGGAAAAATAACAACAGTTTACTCTGCTCTCTTTTCTGAAAGGGTTGCACAGTTGGCTTTGTAACTAGAAAAAAATGAGAGTAAAATTAGAAGCAATGGAGAGGCAAGGAGCTCATGAAAAAGAAGAACAAATGAGCTGTCTCAATGACTGAGCAAGAGAGAGGAAGTTTCCCACAGGAGGAAAGAGGGAAAGAAACTGAGCTGGAGGACAGTCAGTTCAGAGAAAGCCTGAAAGAGCAGAAGGAAATTTTGATAAAATAGCCTATTTTGAAAGAAAGGGTTAGTGTCAACCCAACTGCACTGCCAGAGTTAGATGAAGGGCAACCTTGGGTTATAAAATTACCATCAGCTTCCCCAGTATTTTGCAACATATCCCTGATAAGGGACTAGAACAAGAAAAAGACAAGATAGGGCAGGGTTCTATAGAAATGATAGATCCTGGGTATTTAAAGAGGTCATGATTTTATATGCTATGTACTCACCTTATGTGAAACAAATTCTAAATAACTGGGCTACTCAAAATAAAATTATTCCCCAAGACTATAAGGAATTGGTAAGAACTATCCTTAAGGCCGGTCAGTAGTTGCAATAGTTACCAAGGTGGAGGAAAAAGCCACAAATATTGAACAGCAAAATATAGTGAGGGAAATGAATATACTAAAAGACCAGTTCCTAGGTGAAGGGTAGTACTCTGATATACAAGTACAGATGCAATTTGATGATGCTACTATAGAATAATGTTGCTTATTGCCTCTAAAAGCATGAGGCGAAGTTGATAAGCCTAGGGGAAAAGTCCACCTTATTTATAAATATTTAAATATTTTACAAGGCTCTGAAAAGCCTTCCCTGATATATATATATATATATATATATATATATATATATATATATATATATATATATATATTTACAGAGAGAGAGATCAAAGACTAGTAATTATGAACAAAGCCATATCAGACCCTGACATAAGGCAGATGGTAATAGAAATCATGGCATATAAAAATGAGAATAATGAATGCAAAATGTTATTAGACCATTAATGATATAAGCAACACCTATGGACAAATGGATAAGAGATACGACCAATATTGGGTTTAATGTGTACCATGCTGATATAAAAGGTCAAGGCATAGCTAGAGGTTGTTTATATCAAAACACCCAGTGCTTCTATTGCAGGAAAAATGATAGTCTTAGTTAGAATTTTACTGCTGTGAACAGACACCATAACCAAGGCAACTATTATAAGGACTTCTAATTGTGGCTGGCTTACAGGTTCTGAGGTTCAGTCTATTATCTTCTAGGTAAGAGCATAGCAGCACTCAGGCAGGTATGGTGCAGGCAGAGCTGAGAGTTCCATATCTTTATCTGAAGGCTGCTAGTGGAAGAATGGCTGCTAGGAAGCTAGGACAAGTGTCTTAAAGCCCAAGCCCACAGTGACACACCTATTCCATCAAGGCTATACCTATTCCAACAGGGTTACACCTTCACACCTTGTAATAGTGCCACTCCCTGGGCTAAGCATATACAAACCATCACAATGATCATTTGGAAGAGACTGTAACCAAAGAAAAAGCCGTCGCTCTCAAAATGTCTGCTGTGTTAACAGTGAGAAACACAATACTTTGAACTCAAAATGTGAAAAAAAAAATTTTAGAGGCAATGTTTTCTTAAATCTCAAACAGATAGCAACCTTAGGCGTCCTGGGGTGGGGTGTGTATGCATTCAGCAATGGTCAACATTGGCTTCAGGAATGCATATTTAAAAAGAGATATTCCAGGCACCTGGCACAGACACTGCAGCAGCAGCAGCAGCAGCAGCAGCAGCAGCAGCAGCAGCAGCAGCAACAACAACAAAAATTGATCCACACCAGGACCACTGGGAGCTCCCAGATACTGACCCACCAACCAGGAGCATACACGGCCCGTCTGAGTCCCCTGGTACAAATATAGCAAAGGTTAGCCTGTTCAAGCCTTAGTGGGAGAAGATGTGATTAATCCTAGAGAGACTTGAGGCTCCAGGGAAGGGTGAAGTCTGGGCGAGGGGGGAGAGAGCACCTTCTCAGAGACAAGGGGTAGGAGGAATGGGATGAGGAACAATAGGAAGGGGGACCAAGTAGGGAGTAGGGTGGCAGGCGAGGGGACGCCTGGAGTGTAAATCTAAAGATTGATTCATTTCAGTCAAGGAATAATATGCAACAAAAAGAAACAATTAAAAAAAAAAAAACTTCAGAGACAGAATCAATAATAATGCTCTGCTAACTTTAAATTTTCTAAATGTTACTAAGAAAAGAAACAAAATCGCTTAAACTTCTGGAGTCATTTTTTATTACTATTATTGGATATTTTATTTATTTACATTTCAAATGTTATCCACTTTCTGGGGTTTCCCCTCCAGAAACCCCGGATCCCATCCTCCCTGTCTCCTGCTTCTATGAGGATGCTCAAAACCGTAAGTTCTGCCCACCTACTCTTGCCTCCCAGCCCTGGCATTCCTCTACACTGGGGCATTGAGCCTTCACAGGACCAAGGCCCTCTCCTCCCATGATGCCAGAACAAGGCCATCCTCTGCTACATCTGGAGTTAGAGCCATAGGTCCCTCCATGTATATACTCTTTGGTTGGTGGTTTAGTCTCTGTGAGCTCTGGGGGCAGAGTCTGGTTGGTTGATAATGTTGTTCTTCCTATAGGGTTGCAAACCCTTTCAGCTCAAGTCCTTTCTCTTGGGATTCATTCTTATAGGAAAGAAAACAAACAAAAACCTGTGGAATTAAATCAGCCTAGATACTATAAGGATGTGTAAACATCAAAATGGTGTTCGGTGATAGTTTTGCCTTGTGGATGCAGATTTGTTTATATATGCACAGGAAATGAAAGGCTGAGGATACCATCAAACACAGAGATATTAGAACTGAGAGGGAAAAGGCTCCTGAAGATCTTGGACACCGACCCAAACATCACTCATTTTATTGAAAATCTCTGTGCTTAAAATTTCCTGCTCCACACAGCATAATTAATGGCTTAAAACAGAGGTTGGGTGGAGGGGGGAAATATAGTGACAATTATGGAATTTTGGTTTAAAAAAAAAAAACAGAAATATATTATAAGAAGTGTTTTCATTTTCATCCCATGTGTGGGGATATGGATCTGCTTCAAACTGACCACATCAACTGGCTAATTTGTCTCATGCTCTAGCCAAGGCGTGGTTTTGTCACGTTCAGATAGTTCTGCGATTCTGTGACATTCAGAAGTCTGGGAACCTTTCAGAGTGCAGATAAATGAAGGAGCCCTGAGAAGCAGGATGGGGATTGTTGGCTATTTAGGGAGGTTGGTTGCAGTTTGTTAGTCATGTTCAAAGAAGAAACAAAGTGAAAGAACTAGATGCAGAGATCTCTATATCTCTCTTCACTCTGTACTACTTTCTCTCCTATTTAGTTTTAGGTAGAAAAACCTGGGAGTAAAAGAATGAAAAAAAAACTTAAAACATAATAAAATACCAGCTGCATAACATATCCTGGGTATTAGGATAATCATATTTGATTTTCCATAGATAAATATTGGTAATTTGGGAAATGAATTTTATTCTCAAAATTACAATTTATGTAAAAAATACATATATAATTCAAAATTACAATTTATGTAAAAAATACATATATAATTCATATATGCTAGTAAACAAAACTCCATGTCTTCATTAGCTTATGAAGGAGAAGGATACCGAAAAGAAATTAAAAGTGCTATTATATGTCTTGTGGAATATAATATAGTGAATAAACTGAAGCAACTATGCTATTTTAAAAATAAAATAACAAAGGTGTTTATAGCCCTCTTTGAACATCATATGTTCCAGATACAGATTAAAACTCCAAGAAATATGAGCAGACTTTTATATTTTGAAAATGACCAGAAAATCCAAAGCAGTCCACACAGTCTAATGTCATCATTAGTCTTTAGGACTTTGGTATTATTTCTGAGGACTACCCTCAGCATAACCACATAAAAAACAAGATTTCTTTATGGCATCTATTCTCAATTCTCCTGCATTCATTTTTCAAAGAGTTACATCAAATGAAACAAAAGTCTGTAAAACATAATTTAAAGCATGTTTTGGTGACTTGTTTGGACACAGTTCTCTGTAACAGAAAGGGAAAAATAGAAAGGGAAAATATTACTACATTGTAGGAATATTGCAGACTGAGCACTTAAACAGATTGGACCATATAATGAGTAATATCTTTAACTTGTTTTTTAATTTCAGGTATCAGATCACCTGCAATGAATAACCTGCAATAGTTAACTATTATGGTAGATGGCGTGAGAAAAGTATATGAAAGAAACTGTCCCAATCAAAACACCCATAATTCTTTTATACATAATACATATTTATCATGTGATCTCTTCCATATCTGAAGGTAAATTATTGGAATGACTTAGAGTCTGGGCATTCCACTAGCCCAATTGGCAGTTGTGAATGGTAAGTCTAAAAATCTAGTAGTTGCTCAGTGCCATGAGGATAGGGAGTTCAAATGGTCTTCTTTATAAGTTGGAATCCTGAAGAAGTAGATTCCAACAGGTGTGCTAGCAAGTAAATGCAACAAGACAAACAAAAAAGCAAACCTCCCATCTTCCATTGTTCTTATGTAGGCCTTCAGCAGAAGGTATGACCCAGATTAAAGGTGTGTATCACCACACCTGTATCTAAGCTATCCTTTACTTGGAACTTGCTCTGTTTCAGGCTGGCTTGAGCACAGTGATCTGCTTGCCTCTGTCTCCTGGGCCTAAGATTTTCATGGACACTATGCTCCAAGATCTGGATCAAAACACTGTGTCTTCCAGTCTCAAGGGATCATAGGTGTGCCCTTGATTTCTGGATTGTAGTACACTCCAGATAAAGTCAAGCTGTCAACTAGGAATAGTAATCACAGATGGTGAAATCCCCACATTTGTCTTCCTGGGGCACTTTAACACTTCAATTCAAAACGAGGACTGAAGACGGAAAGCCTTTTTCGCTCAGTCACAATGTGATGACACTTAATACTGTTACTGCTAACTCCTAATAAAATAATTATGTCTCTATCAACTTTCTTTATGCCAGAAGGGTATTTTTTTTTACCTTGTAATTCAGTAGCATTTAGGGTGATTAGATATGTTTTGGAGAAGGGGAAGACCAGACAAAACAGACTGGATGCAATTAAAAAGAGGAAATGGTAATATAATATTTATTGTAATGTGTATTATATGTTATAATTAATTGTAATATGATAATAATATTATTTATAATAAGGTAATATTGTAAAATAATATTTTAAAATTACTAGTATGAGTAAGATATGGACTCAACATTGGACAACTTATCAGTGTTCAGTAAATAACTGCATAATAAAATATTCTGCCCAGTGATTAATGGTTAACGTACACATCCTACTAGAATCTTCATCACCAAGGTCCTCATTGTAGGGTTAACTGTGAGTAGATAGGTATAGTCATTTAGAGTCTCTTTAGAGATTATCTGATTAACTTAAAGACAATTGATTCTAACATATTTTATAGCTTATGTTTGATACTTTTTCCATGTCCTTTTGAAACCAATTCATTTCTATTTTATGAACCGTTGATTTGAGAAAGAATTGAAGAAAACTAGTCCTGACTACAGATACTAGGGTAGCACTAGTAAGCATATGGAGTAATTTCTCATCTGCTCTGTAGTTCCTTGTAGACTGTTCAAATCTAACAGTACATTCTTTTTTGAGGATGTATTTCATGTCATGCATTCATGACATTCTTCAAATTTCTAAAGTTTTTCCTTTAAATCTTATATGTACCAAGACATAAAACCAAGTTCAATCTATATTTATGATTGGTCATTCAAATATTTTTACTTCCATGAATTCAGTTAACTTTGCTAACCAGTTGTCTGGGCATTGCTTGTCATTGGCTTGAAATATAGAATCTCAAAAGTATCTCAAAGAAAATGGCATTTCCCT
The DNA here is from genome assembly GCA_902729485.2 of Mus minutoides. Lineage (NCBI taxonomy): Eukaryota > Metazoa > Chordata > Mammalia > Rodentia > Muridae > Mus > Mus minutoides. Next base: position 252,160 of record LR750853.1, on the reverse strand, counting down.
CATATCCCATGTGATTTACATTCATAGATGCATTGGTCACACTGTTATGGGGAGTGTAAAATGTAAGGAAATTCATAGAGCTTTAGAGTGATATCAACCATAGACATTATTAGATGTTATTGCCACATGCCCGGGGCTTCATTTGTAGGGACCTCAGCTAACAAATAAAAAAAGACCAAAAACAAAAACATAAAAACAGCACCACCTAAATCACTAACTTCAACTCCTTTTGTTTCTTTTTAGCATCATTTTGCTGCTTTAAATCTCCTTGTAGAGAGCAAGAGGAAACCTGAATGTCTCCTTAGAATTCAGATTAGAAAATATTCAATTACAAATCACCCCAGAATATTTTAATTTAATATAAACAGGTTCAGTTACTCAATTTTAACCTCTGCCTCAGGTACATGGAAATCTTGCTCAAAACAACTTCCTGATCCATTTTTGGTATTAGTCGTTGAAGAGAATCAGAGTACGGTTTAAAAAGCATGGACTGAACACTTGTTTGAAGAATTCATAATCCCGGATTCTTGTTCAGATTCATGCATCTCCTTTCATGGTGTTCAGACTCCTCTCCACATCAGACAGTATCTTGTTCTGTCTGTGAATGCTGGAGGAAGATGGTCTTCTCTGAGTTAGTTTTCAGTGTTCTTTGTTATTGGGGAAAGTGAAACAACTCTCTCTTGTTCAGGATGAACAAGCCATATATAAACATTGAGGAGTGGATAGGCATATATAAACATTGAGGAGTGGATAGAGGGTTTCGATGAGATCATACATTGTTAGCTATGGTTGGGGTGCTAGAAAAACTTCATTTACATAAGGAGGAATTCCAGGTGCTTAAACCTGTAATTTGGCCATGTGGATATGTGACTGACTACTCAAGAAGGACAAAGTTGAGTCCAATGTACTGCAACATCCTTGAAAATAATCTGAAAGACTAACAGATTTGCTTTGGGGAAAAGTAGGATTGGTATTTTGAGTGAAGTGTGTTGACTATCTAAAGAAATGTCAACACTCTATTGAATCTAATATTCTAACATCATTATAGTCCAACTCTCATTGTTTGGTAGAATCATTGACTTAAAAGTTCAGAAGAATTGCGACAAGGAGTATCAGAATGAATGTCAACATTTCAACAGACTGATTGCTTGAAATCACGAAGCTCAAATTTTATGTAGTTAGCATGGAATGGAAATGGAAAATAACAGATATAAATCCTGTTAGGAGACACACTGGAAAGGATAAGGAAGACTTTTTGTAGTGAAGATCTTAGCAGCAATTTGCTGATATGGAAAAAACAAGCAGTGGAGAAGGAAAAGGAAAGACTTGAAGCAAATGCAACAAATAATGTTCTAGAAAAAGCGATGCTGGCAGCACTTTGCTTTTAAGCACTTAGCTAAGCACCTATGTTGGGAAATTGTGCCTGGCATGATCCAGTTACTAAGATTTTGCATATATATTTTTATGTCTGCCAGTGCTAAACCTGGCTGTAACTTGGCTTCCTGTCCTGAAATTCTGGTCTTTACTAAACTGTCTCTACCTCCATGTCCCACCCCCATAAGCTTGAGCTAATTTTGAGTAATTGCCTTTACTGGTATGATCTCACCTTATTGCTTTTCCTTGACTAAAATGGTGTCATGATTAACTGCAAGAATTCCCTCATGATCCTTGGGATAATGCAAAAATCAAAAACTATTGAAAAGTGCTAACTAGTACTCATGTTTTGTCTTCATTTGAACTGTAAGGATAATATCATAGTACAAAAGTAGCTATAGCAATGTAATGGCTAACTGTTCCTTGTCAACGTCACTAGGTTTGGTGTTAACCAGGACTAGAGACAAAACTCTGGGCATATGTGTAAGAATGTTTTCCAAAGAAGTTTAACTGAGATCTGAACATCGTCCCTGAATATTGGTCTTATTATCCAATGGGCTGAAGGCCTTGATTGAAGAAAAGGAAAAGAATTAGTGAGTCCACTGAGCACCAACCATCCTTTCTTTATTTGTGCCTCCTGAGTGAATGTGCAAAGTGAGCACTGCTTCAAATCCCTTGCCATGTGTTCCCTTGTCATGATGGACTACATTCTTCTGAACCACAGCCCAAGTCTGTCTGTCTGTCTCTGTCTCTCTGTCTCTGTCTTTTTGTCTCTCTGTCTCTCTCTCTGTCTCTCTCTCTCTGTCTCTCTCTGTCTCTGTCTCTGTCTCTCTCTCTCTCTCTCTCTCCCTCCCTCTTTCTTCATATATTTGGTCACAACAACAACAAAAAATGAAACAAATATAGACAGTGTTTAAACAAATGAACATAGCTATGTCACAATAAAACCCTATTTATAAAACCAGAAAGCTTTCAGGTAGGATTTAATCTAATACCGACTCTGCTATATTCTACATATTCAAAAAGTCAAACCTTTATTTAATGAGCTGTAATTTGCCTCCTTTTGAAATACTTTTCTCTCCTCCTTAGTCTCTAGGGATTGCCTAATCATCTTTATATTATTACACACAACTGGAGCTCTAGATAAAATTTAAACTGTAATTTCTGTTGCTACAGACTTGCCTTTAGTCCCATCTATTAGTATGCTGATGTCAGTTACGATTCAGTGCTTTAAAGGCATTGTGTGAACTCCTCAAAGCACACCATGTGGTTGTCACTATCAAGCCCATTTTAACAGATTTAAAAAATTGCATAGAAAGATTTGATAACTCAATGAACTTGCAGCGAATATACCTTCACTTGCCCTCTCCCTGTTAAATATCCATGTCCATATGTCTTACATGATCAGATCCAATCAAGCATGTATAGAGAGTATTTGCAAAGAGTATTATTTAATTTCATTTGTCAGTAGTGTGAAGTGACACAAACAACTTAATGGAGGAAGGTTTTATTTGGGCTCGGGATTTAAGACAATACAGACCATAGGCAGAGAAGCCAGGCTGGATGAAGGAGATTTTTGTCTGAGCATCAGCATCTTATAAATTATAGTAGCTGAGAGCCAGAGCCAGAAGTGAAACCTGGCGATAATCTTAAAAGGCCCATGCCCAGTTGGCCACTCTCCTCCAGGTAGGTTCTGTCATCAATAGATTTTACAATAGTTTCTAATACAATTCAAAAGTAGTTTAAGCAGTGATGGACCAAGTGTCTAAACAGAAGACACTATAGAAAATAATTGGTATCCAAACTAAACAACCACAAAGCATTATGCTTATGTATGATTTTAAACCATTGTATTTAAACAGAGGTGATCAGTTGCAGTATAAGCATTGCTCCTAGTCCACACTGATCAGTGAAGGTCTTATAAAATGACAGTTATAAGAAGAGAAAATCGAAGAAATGCAACTTTCCTTACACTCAGATTATATAATAATGTACACACACACAATTAAAAAATATAAAAGTGGATATAATTAGACTTTCTCCTGAGATTGCTAGAAATAAACTCAATACCCAGTGTACAGTGGTGGCTGACACAGGGCATTCCAGGTTTGCTATATTATATAATGAATATATCCAAGCATTCTACTTACTACAACTAAAATTTTGATGCAGAATTAAAACTAAGAAGTGGTAACCTTCTGGACCACAAAAGAAATAAGTACAAGCAAACGAACTATGGAACTAGAACTTAATCAATAGCTGACATGCCTTAAATTGCCTATTTAATTCTTTTTCTCCTAGCATATTCTTGAAAGTGAATTGCATAACTCAATGAGATAGCTAGAATCTTAGACACTTAAGCCATATATATATATATATATATATATATATATATATATATATATATAGTAGGCTAGGGAATCAGGTAATCAATTTTCATGCTCCCTGAATTTCTCCAATTCTAATTTCCCTCTTGCTTTTTAACAGACTACCAGATTTTCTTTCTCCTTTCTAAATTGTCCCTTTCCCAGAGATGATACAGATCAACATGGAAAAATAACCAGCTTTCCTCCCTCATGTGGACTCTCTTATCCATCCCCATCTATTCTACCCTCATTCTTTTGTGTTTTTACTTAATATCTAGAGACTTTTTCTTCATGGGACCTAGGGTAGCCATACCTGGCAGAGTTTCAGAAGTACTTTCTAGAAGCTACTCACTAGAGTAGCCACAGCACTCTCCAGATAGTCAAAAGGAATAACAGAACCAATAATGTGGCCACCCACCCAACAAAGACAAGGCCAGATGTCAACACCGAGAATTACAATCATCACAAACTGAAGTGTCTAGATGACCAGCAACAAAACAGAGACAATAGCAGCCAAGACTGTAATTATCCACTAGAGTCTAGGAACACCAGTGTACTATGTCCTGAGAAATGCAATATAGCTGGAGCACAAAAGAAGAGCTACAAAATACCTATTCTTAATATGTATAAGAATGGTCAAGAGAATATGAAGAAATTCACTAATAAACTATATGCAAATACAAACAAACAGTAGAATAAAATAATGAAATTATTCAAGATATGATAGTAAATGTACAATCATCAAAGAAAACCCAAAGTGAAATAAAACTTAAAAAGAATATTTTAAGGATTTCAAGAACTGCAGGGAAGGAAATGGAGAAGAGAGTGAGTAAATGAAGGTCTGGGGACAGGTCCAAAGTGGGATCAAGATCAATGGGAGGCCCCAAGGCCTGACACTATTACTGAGAGAGAGAGAGAGAGAGAGAGAGAGAGAGAGAGAGAGAGAAAGAGACTACCAATAAATAATAGGAATCAACAAGCACTGATCATTGATAACTCTTGTCATCAATGGGCTCAACTCCCCAACAAATAGAAACTGTTGCAGTATGCCCATTTTCCCAGAGTAGCAGGCTATTTCCCCAGAGCTCCAAAGTCCAGCAACCTCTCCACTCATCTTTACACAATATCTATGCAGTTCTGATCAGGAAAAATGAGCTGCTTCTTGTCTAGATCCTTTACCATTATGGACTAAGGGTTATATTGGAAGGGAAATAGCACAAAAACAAAAGTGATAAGTAAACACCAACCTAGCAACAAACTCAACTTAGAAAGATGATCTGCCATCAAGATGCATTAGCGCAATAGTGGTACAGTACTTGTGGAATAAACCAAACAATATCTGAATGGATTTAAGACCCACACCATGAGAAGGAACCCACTCCTAAAACTGGTAAGTGGCTAATGACCCTAGGGTAAATAGAGCATGTACCCAAGGGAAAACAAATACTAGTGTTCTGATAAGGGAACATAACAATAAAATGATGCGTAAAGATATTCTGCTGGTCACATAGATCAGGGTCTTACTCAGCTCACATCCGAGAAGCTTCTTCTTGCAGTAGATGGGAATAAAAACAGAGATCTATTGTTGAATAAAGTGCAGAGAGTGAGAAATCTTAGAGAACTCAGTTCTAAATGAGATGTCTCCATCTAATCCCTCCCACTTAAGGCTCAGGTATCTTTGTGGAAGAGGAGATTAAAAAGACCATAAAACCATTGTCCAAGTGGGACATCAAGGTAACCAGGCATTCTGAACATAGCAGGACTGCCACACATAAGAACTCACAGAGACTATAGCAACATGTGCAGGGGCTGAACAGGTCCCAGTTCCCGAGATGGAAAGTGGACGTAAACCTGGTCTTTAATCCATAAGCCAGCTCTAACTAATAACTGCTTGCAAATGAAAAATTACCTTCTTTAATGAAGTCTAACAATGTATACCTAGGTATACAAACCACTAAATGAACTCAGTGGTATCTTTTCTGCCCTTACAGGTCCTTCTTGTGGTTTCCTGTTTATGCTTTTATGGTATTTCTGTGTATGAACAAATGTGTGTGTTTTTGTGGTTATATGTGTTTTTTTTATGTTTTCTTCCTTGAATCTTTTTCTTCTGTTTATTTGAATACTGGTTTGTTTTATCCTATTCTGGATTGCTTGTTTTAGTTTATCATATTTTATTATTAATTTATGTGCCTGTTTGTCTTCCATTGAGTAAGAAAGGATGTTGATGGAAGGGAAGATGTGAAGATCTGGGAGGAGTCTGGTGTTGGAAAACCATAATCAGAATATGTTGTATGAAAAATCCTATTTTCAGTAAAAAGAAACATAGAAAAAATAAATGTTATTATGAAACACTAATTCTCAAACCTACATTTCTTTATAATTATCAGGAGTCTTAAAAGGGCTAAAATAAAAATAAATATTATATTATATATTATATATAACCATATATGTATGCATACATACACATATATATAACTAGAAGGAATAGAAATAACTTGTGTAGGTGTGCACATAATTTAACCTCTCAGCTTTATAGGTATTTGACAGATGCAGAATTAGTATGGCATAGGCTTGAGCTGATATTGGAACTGCTCTTCAGAATACAAGACATACTTTGTTTTCCAATACTAATCAGAAAAAGCAAAGTGCCTATATTCTACATAGAACGTTAATAGCAAGCAGAACCCATACTACTCAGTAGGCAAAGATGCAAGGATAGTATGTCTATGGCTAATTAAAGAATTCCAACGCAAAGGATACTTAGACATAGTAAACAGCTTCTGTAACTTGGGAGGCAGAGGCAGGCGGATTTCTGAATTCGAGGCCAGCCTGGTCTACAAAGTGAGTTCCAGGACAGCCAGGGCTATACAGAGAAACCCTGTCTCAAAAAACAAAAACAAAAACAAAAACAAAAACAAAAACAAAAACAAAACTATTCTTATCAGAATAAAATAATACCTCATTAAAATATTTCTGAGAATTTATATATGAATTCTGTATTTATATCTTTTTTTTTACTGCTTTCTGTACTCACTCTAATTCCTCCTATGCCATCTCTACCTCCCCACAAACCAAACCCAATAATTTTCTTCTAAAGTATTGTTACATATACATATTATATATATTATATGTGTTATATTGGTGCAGAAAAATGACAGTTGGTTCTTCTATGAAATGAGTCTCAACCTGTGGTTTCACTAGCACTGGAAAACACATCTTTCTGATGGAACTGAGGAGCTGAGAACTGATGCACCACTCATTAGCAAAATTACAGTTATAAAGTAGCAACAAAAAAATGTATTGTTGGGGGTTCCTAAGGCCATCAGAATGATGTTTTCCAATGTTTACAATCCACAGTTTGAGAAACAGTGTTTTGCTGGGTCTAGGTCTTCTCCTGCTATAGGTAAATTTTCTGTGTTCAATGGGATCAGGCATGAATCCCTTCCTATTGAATGACACTTAAGTTCGATTAGATAGGTCTTGTTTACATCAAGGTAAAAGTGCTACTATTCAGCCAGGGCTATACAGAGAAATCCTGTCTCAAAAAAACAAACAAAACAAAACAAACAAACAAAAAAGTGCTACTATTGCTGGAGGATGTTGTGTCGGGCCAGTTTAATGGTTTTATGACTGGGTGGGACTATTAATTACTTGTTCTTTTTTGGATTGTTGCATACTACCTTCTGATGACATGAAATCATTGCAGTACGTACACTTACTCATAAATAAAAAGAATAATGTTGATAAGTTTTGATTTCTACAAGACTTCAGCATGGTAGTCTTGAAATTAATTCATCCTAAATGTTGCCTTTGCTTCTCTCTTGATGTTCTCTGATGTCATGTCTCATTATGGAGGAAATATGATACAGGCTACCTCATTGGGTTCTCTGCTTTTATTGGTTCACCTGGCTCTTAAGAAAGATGCCTGTTTCAAAAATCGCAGAAATCTTAACAATATTGGGCAGCTAAATCTGCCAAATTATGAGGCATTATCTGTATCTTCTTATTCCATTTCTGTGTTTTAGAAACCTCTTAGAGCAAGAGAATGATGAAGATGATGGGCCCACAGTCTATGATTATAAATGAGAATGTATACTCCCCCTCCCTCCCAAAGACCTTGTGCTCATAAATAAAACCATTTTTATAGTCTAAATGTTGATAAGTTTATCCTTTCTTGTTCATCCTTTCTTGCCTGGCTGAAATCCCAGATTCTTGTTCCTGCTTTAGTCTCTTCTGTTGCTTTTTTCTGGGTTTCATTTATAGAGCCAGGTGGGAACAATAGATGAACACTGTGGGGATGAAACACGCAGAGAGTTTGCTAAAATACTAATGATGTTCTGCAGCAAGGCAGAGCCCTCATAAACACAAGGACAGATGTAGCATCAGCTGAGAAAGCTCCACAAAAGTAGTTGGCTTTTCTCTTGAGTCTGCTGTTTCTCTCCAAATTGTGAAATTTTATAAATGATAAAACAAGAAACATTGGTTTTCTACAGAAGTGGCTTTTACACAAGGAACAATATAAATTCAGACCTGGAATAAATTTCTTACCAAGTATATCAGAAGTAAGACCTAATTTAATTGTTTTAGTCTTGTAGAGCCTTAGCTTAAGCATTTCCATTATGTCCAAAACTGTAAGCAAAGAAATTACATCCCTACTCAACTTATATTAATAAGGACTCCAAAATATCATTCATTTGCTTGTACATAAAAATTCTCTATCTACTTTGTATTGGAAAAATTATTATTCTCCATCATATTTATTTACTTGAGGGTCAGTGAGTATTGTAACTGAATACCATATACTTGTCTAAATTGTGACAAATATTCTCATTGGATTCTGCATTTCAAGAGGAAAATGGCATATTCTCATCTATCAGCAAATTCAATTGCTGAAACTACTAAAACATATGCATGGTGGTTTGTGCATGAGAAGAGCATCCACGATGCTTCATAACATAATACATGCTAAGACCTGATAGTTATTAAGTATTGTTATATTTTATCAGCTTTTATCAGTGGGGACTGAAGTATCATGAAAAATGTTACATGTATTTTTTTAAATCAAGTTTATACAGAAACAGCATAGTTAAAGAAAAATGGTAACCATAACATTATGCACTTGCAGCAGTTGGTACTCAGTAAAACCTTGTTTAAATTGATCTCATTAGAGATTTTTAGCATCTCTAGTATACAATAACCTAACAGCTGTAAGCCGAGACTTAAGTTCCATTCTTTTTGATGAACTAACAATTGTCTATAAAAATAGGAGCTCCAAAAAATTGTTTATGACAGGAATCTAACCAGGAGCAGCGTTTTTCTCATTACACTAAGATTTCATAGCTAGAGATCCTGCAGCCTGACTAATAGTTTCCTTCATGTTGTTGGTTTTAATGAGATGTTTGAAATTTAACAGAAATATTTGTGATATTTTGCCTCATAGAAAATAGATAATTTTTCTGCTTAAATGGTGACAATAGTATCAACCATAGATTAGAATCAGTCTTCACTGATAGATAAAGCTTGAATTTTTGTTTTCATTGTCTCTTTCTGTTGTCATCTCTTCTCCTAAATCAATTTCTCCTCAAAAAAAAAAAAAACATTTTTCCCTTTTTTATGATATCTTAGACTTTTTCCCAAATCTGACATATTGATTGATGTTTAAATAGAGCCTTGTATGAAAATGACTCCTAAAAACAAAATAGATCAATGTAAGTTATCAAATATTGTGTCATCATCTCTATAACAAATGTTACAGGTTTTCTCAACTCATTATTGTATCAATAATATTACATGAATGAAAAGCTACAGAAGAGGGAGAAAGAGGATAAATGTTACAATACAGAAAAGAAAGGCCACATGCTTTTTCTTTGCTTTCTCTATTTCAAGCAAGAAATATAGAAACAGAAACTACTTTGTCCACTTATCAGTGAGTACATATCAAGTGACTTCTTTTGTGATTGGGTTACCTCACTAAGGATGATATCTTCCAGATAAATCCATTCACCCAAGAATTTCATAAATTCATTGTTTTTAATAGCTGAATAGTTGAGTAGTACTCCATTATTGTAAATTTAGCACATTTTCTGTATCCATTCCCCTGTTGAGGGACATCTGGGCTCTTTCTAGCTTCTGGCTATTATAAATAAGGCTGCTATGAACGTAGAGGAGCATGTGTTCTTTTTACCAGTTTGAACATCTTCCGGGTATATTCCCAGTAGAGGTATTGCTGGATCTTTTGGTAGTCTATGTCCAGTTGTCTTAGGAACCTCCAGATTGATTTCCAGAGTGGTTGTACCATCTTGCAATCCCACCAGCTATAGAGGAGTGTTCCTCTTTCTCCACATCCTCACCAGCATCTGCTGTCATCTGAGTTTTTAATCTTAGCCATTCTGACTGGAGTGAGGTGGAATCTCAAGGTTGTTTTGATTTGTATTTCCCTGATGATTAAGGATGTTGAACATTTTTTCAGGTGCATCTCTGCCTTTCAGTATTCCTCAGTTGAGAATTCTTTGTTTAGCTCTGTACCTCATTTTTAATGGGGTTATTTGATTTTTTGGGTTAGCCCAGAAACTAAGAATACTCAAGATACAACTTGCAAAACACAAGAAAATCAAGAAGAATGAAACCAAAGTATGCATACTTCATTCCTCCTTAGAATAGAGAACAAAACACCCATGAAAGGAGTTACAGAGATAAAGATTGGAGTTAAGAGGAAAGGATGGACCATCCAGAGATTACCTCACCCGGGGATCCATCCCATAATCAGCCACCAAATCCAGACACTATTGCATATGCCAGCAAGATTTTGATGAAAGGACCCTGATATAACTATCTCGAGTGAGGCTATGCCAGTGCCTGGCAAACACAGACAGGGATGCTTACATTCATCTATAGGATGGAACACAGAGCCCCCAATGGAGGTGCTAGAGAAATTACCCAAGGAGTTGAAGGCGTCTACAACCCTTTAGGTGGAACAACGATATGAACTAAACAGTACCCCTAGAGCTCATGTCTCTAGATGTATATGCAGCAGAAGATGGCCTAGTTGGCCATCACTGGGATTAGAGGCCCCTTGGTCTTACAAACTTTATATGCCCCAGTACAGGGAAATGCCAGGGCCAGGAAGTGGGAGTGGGCGGGTAGGGGATCAGGGCGGGGGGAGGGTATAGGGAACTTTCAGGATAGCATTTGAAATGTAAATAAAGAAAATATCTAATAAAAAAAAGTAAAACAAACTACTTTGTAAGGATCTAATACATTTGAAATTGATTTGTTTGATTGCTCAGCAATAAGAATGACATATGAGGAGAATAGATATTTCAAAATCTTTAAAAAGCAGAGAACAAAAATATAGAATATGAATTTTAAAATATTTTGGTAAAATAAAATCATTTCATATTGGGTTAACTTACCCATTCCTATTGAAATACATTCCATCATTAAACCTGCTTTCTTTAGCTTTCTTGTTTTTTTTTCTCCATATCTCTCCCCTCCCTCTCTACCTTCTCCCCCCCTCCCTTCTTCCAGCCCTCCCTCCCTTTCTCTCTCCCTCCCTCCCTTTTTAAATTCCTGTCTCTTCTCTCACTCTCTTATATTCTTTGTCCTTCTACTCTACTGGGAGAGTATAAGTTTTAATGGTACCATTCTGAATTTCATTCAGAAGATGACATTTTATAATTTTATGAAATACAATTGTGTTTTATTCAAATTCTAACACCAAGGTCTTCAGAGATTTAAATATGGAAACTCCATTCTTGAAGGATGGAACCCAGTATCTTGGAAAAGAACTGAATCTTGACCTTATACCTGAGCATCATTGCCAGTTACAATGAGCTGTTCCCGTCACAGGGCAGACAGCAAAGTGCAAGAGTTGGAGATGTTGCTTATCATGTGACTAGTTTTTCTCTGACAAAGCTCTCTCTCAGTAATGAACTTAAGGTTCATTCATACTGTAATAAAAAATTAAATAGCAGTTTAAGGCTAGACAAAAGATGAAAGAACTTTAAAACATCAATTCCTAATCTTGAGGGCCAAGCATGAAGTTAAAAGGTCATCCTGGAGTTATTAAATCACCTGTATCCTGAAGATAATTTAATACTTCTGATCTTGGGGTAAGTTAAAAAAAACAAGAAGGAAGAGAGAAAATGATTATAAAGGATATTAGAAAGGCTAGTAAAGGAATAGATTATGGTGAAGTTAAATTCAGAACACATGTATGGCAACTATCCCAGGGTGTGTGTAAACAGATACATTGGATGACCATAATCTCTCTACAACTGATTGTCTCAATCAAAATCACATCTTCTGGTTCCCTTTGATAGTTATATATCCTTGGTGTGCTATGTTCATTGGCTTTCCTTTCTTATAATGTTAGAGGCATACTTTAAGAGAAACAAAGAATAATTCTTAACTTCACCTTGAGCTTCTTATTAAAAGTAATCTAGAGGGAAATTCAATAGATATGCTAAATAAGTACTGCTATTGTGAGCAGTGTAAGATGATGCCTACAGGATTTAATTGAGTAACACTTTCTTCAGAAAAGCCATCAATCAGTGCAACATTTTTTTGCAGGGAAAATGAGACTACATCCACGTTCTGGTGTGATAGAAACTTTGAGTACATTTCAAAGTTACCTTTGGTTTATTAAAACATCATAAAGATTTTATCTGTTAAAAATCTATGCTGGGCTGGAGAGATAGCTCAGCCATTAAAGGTTAGGCAAAACAGCCAAAATATAAGAATCTATGCTGGGTGAGACAGGGAAGTTTTACTCAGCATTTCAGAGCACTTGTCATTCTTCTAAAAGGCCTGAGTTTGATTCCCAACACCTATATGGTGATTTATGACCATTTGAAATTCCAATTCCAGGGGACCTGACACCATCTTATGACCTCCAATGACATGTAAATGGGGCACAGTGCAGGAATGTAGGCAAAACACATATGTTTAAAAAATGGATAAATATAATAATTTTAATGGATTAATTTCAGGTGGAAGCACAGGTCTTAATAGATTATTAAATAAAGTCCCATAAATGGTTCTTTCTGAATATGCCATAGGATATACTAATACATAAAAATTTGAGTCAATGAAGAGAAGAAGGGACCATCACTTGACTAGTCATTGGCTAGAAAGACACCACAACACTGTGATACCACCATAGGAGGAGCAAAACTGAGCTATGCATAAAATCCATAATTTCATGCAGTAAAGTACTGCAAATGAAAATCAAACAAAATTCACCATCATATGAGACTTTAACTCTAAGATATATAATTGGATTTCAGCACATGATGGAAGGAGGGATAATAGCATATTAAAAATTAAAATGCTCATATAGAGTAATATAATATCACAATTATTGTATTTCTCTGAAATGAAAGAAAGGAATAAAATATGATTATGTTTGATTTTAAAGTGAGTATGACTACCAGTAAATGAACTAAAAGATATAAAATTAAAAGATAATCAAACCATGAAATCAGAGTCAACCAAAAAGAGATATATAAGTATAAAACACATAATAATTGGTAAAACACATAGTAATTGCACCAGCTAAAATATAATTATATTTGAATTAGATCATTACATGTGCAAATATAATGAGATGAATTACTTTAAATACCCACATTCCCTTTTAAATTTAAACTATATTAATGTTATATATGGTCTGAGTACAGTGAATCAGAAGATTTCCATTTTAGTGAATTAAAATTGAGGTAGTAAATGGGAAAGATTTAGTAATAAGAAACAAAACAAAATAAGTGTCTATAGAGTATACAGGTGTTAAAAGAAAACCATGCATTCTAATTTTAGCATGGAGAAGGAACATTTTGTAGAAAAATTTTGCTGCATATGCTCATAAAGCATTTTGTAATTATTTCAAATATTAGAATTCTAATTTTTTGAGAGAAAATGAGAAGGTAAACATAAGATTCTGGCTCTTCCTAAAAGAATCTCAAATCCTCCATAGATGAAACACTGACAGTAGCTAATATTATGGAGTTAATGACAGAGCAAATGAAGACTAATATTTTATTCCCGGGCCTTCATAAGAGAGAAGAAAGCTCTTCAACTAGATATAAGTTTGACATTTTTAAATTAAATGCAATTAGGTTAATTATCAAATATGGAAAGTTCCTAAAGTGCTGTTATGGGATGTGGTGTGTTCAAGGGAGAGCAAGTTAACATGACTTAGCAGGGAAGGTGGACAAGTGTGTAAAGTTCTGGCCAGGCAAGAATTAGGACCTCATTTGGATATGCAGAGCATACATGATAACACTCATCTGTAATCCTGGTGTTTTTATGGTGAGACAGCAGACAGAAACTGGAGAAGCTGAAAGGCAACAAGCAATAACAAAGAACAAAAGGCCTGGTCTCCAAGTGGAGCCAAAACCAATACCAGAAGTTGACCACTGATAGCCATATCTACAACCATCTGTCATAGGTTACAGAAAACCTGTTTGAGACCACTGAGTAAACCCTTTATTTACATTACATATAGATATAGATGTAAGAAAGAGTCTGGTAAAAAAAAAAAATTGCTACTCTTAAATGTCAAGAGTAGCTATTTTTGGCAAAGCCCATTGATATTATTAAACATCTTCTATTCAGCTCTTTTCATATCATAGTATTACAAGATTTCTACACATATATATTTTGAAATCAGGGGGAAGTACTATAAAGTGAGAACCAGTAAATGGCATAGATAAAAATACATAGATAAGAATAAATAAACACAGACACACATTTCTTCATTACAAGCACATAAAATATCTTACTATCAAGTATGTCTTGGCATGAGGGAAAATGACTTTAGAGAAATCCAGCGATAATCAATGCATTAACAATACCAATCACCAAACGGATGGACTTTCAACAGCCACAGTGTGGAGACATGGCCAATGTGGGATAAGAAGTCAAAGCCAAGTAGTGCAAGTCCTCAGAGCACATAAGACAACAGGAGTTTGTGAAAGCCATGGGAGTGACTTTTTTGGAATCTTCTGCAGAACCCGTAATACTCTTTCTAGAAAGTCACCATGTCTACTTTTCAAAAACAAAAAATACATAGCTTCAAAATTTTATTGACGACATGGAGGTTGTGTGATTTGGGTTTACAAATTATAGATTTTAAAAGCAGACAGCAAAAGCTATGAGCTGTGTCAACTTGAGCAATTTATTTTAATCCAGTTGCTTCATTCTTGTAAGTTCCACAGAAGCAGAGCTTCACATTGTCTTACATTTGAGGAAATTATATGAGAAAATTCCAGTGAGGTGAATGGTAGAAATACTTTGTGATCACAGGATAGAGGTATGTAGTCATATAATCAAATTGGAATTATGATGACGCTAATGCTTTCAGGCTTTGTATCTTAGTAGTAGTGTCAAAATTCTGTAGGAAAAATAAATGCATAAATAAAACGAGTACTATCATTTGGATAGGCAACTTAATTAACATTTGCTTCAGTTTCCCCATCTGCAAAAAAAAAAAAATGAAAGTAATACTATCATTATCCAAAGTTATTATAAGGATAAATGAGTTTATATAAGGTTTAGAATTTGAGCCATATGGTAACTGATCTAGAAATGTCAGATTATATTTTTATGTTCATTTTATACATGGAAAGTCTGGAAGACAAAAAAGTTAAGTAACTTATCTACCACTTAGAAAAAGACTTAACCAAACCTTTTGGAGGTTGATGTAAGAAGATCTTCATCAGTTTGAAGCCAGCCTGGGCTGTAGAGCATATTTCAGGCCAACTTATGTTATAAAGCTAGACTCAGAATAAAAAAAGCTGACAGGACTGAGATATAGCTGTTTCTTGTGAGGCTATGCCAGTGCCTGGCAAATACAGAAGAGGATGCTCACAGCCATCTATTGGATGGAACACAAGGCCCAATGGAGGAGTTAGAGAAAATACCCAAGGAGCTGAAGGGGTCTGCAACCCTATAGGAGGAACAACAATATGAACTAACCAGTACACCCCAGAGCTCGTGTCTCTAGCTGCATATGTAGCAGAAGATGTTCTAGTTGGCCATCATTGGGAAGAGAGGCCCTTGGTCTTTTGAAGATTATATGCCCCAGTACAGGGGAATTCCAGTGCCAGGAGGTGGGAGTGTTTGGGTTGGGGAGCAGGGCGGGCGAGGTATAAGGGACTTTCAGGAGAGCATTTGAAATGTAAATTTAAAAAGTAAAAAAAAAAAAAATCAAAAAAAAGCAAGAAAGGAAAAGCAAACAACAAATATATACATAAAGGGTTATACTTAAACCCAGGTATTATGGCTCCATAGTTTCTCTTCTTATCCTCTATGCAACAGATTTATATAATACTGTCTTTATTATTTTATAGATTCATTTTAATTGTGTGTAGGTGCACATGCACATGTGTGAATGTTCATTGCATCTGACTGTGATGATAAGAAGAAAGCACTGACATTTTTGGAGCTGGAGATTCAGGCATTTATGAGCTAAATAATGTGAGTGCTGCGATCTGAACTCAGATCCTCATGCTAGAACTTCGGGTGCTCTTAACTGATGAGCTACATCTCTACAGCCATGAGTTTACTGGGTTTAGAACAAGAGGACAGTCCTACCATCTTTCTTTTTTTTCCAACTTTTATTAGATAATTTCTTCATTTACATTTCAAGTGTTATCCAGAAAGTTCCCTATACCCTCCCCCCTCCCGGCCCTGCTCCCCTACCTACCCGCTCCCACATCTTGGCCCTGGCGTTCCCCTGTACTGGGGCATATAAAGTTTGCATAACCAAGGGGCCTCTCTTCCCACTGATGGCCAACTAGGCCATCCTCTTCTATATATGCAGCTAGAGACGTGAGCTCAGGGGATACAAGTTAGTTCATGTTATTCTTCCACCTATAGGGTTGAAGACCCCTTCAGCTCCTTGGGTACTTTCTCTAGCTCCTTCCTTGGGAACCCTGTGTTCCATCTAATAGCTGACTGTGAGCTTCCACCTCCATGTTTGCCAGGCATTGGTATAGTCTCCCACGAGACAGCTATATCCGGGCCCTTTCAGCACTATCTTGCNCCAAAGCTTTCTGGGACCCCTCTACTTCCCCTGGAGCTTTACTGGTTGATGTAGGTTCTAATGGGATAACTGAAAATGAAATCAACATGGCCAATAGAACCACCACTGAAGGACTATTATCTTGAGCCTTGTTGGTTCAGTTTGGTTAGCACAAATTTATGAGTGGCTAATTGGCATCACTGTTTTTCATTTAGTACTGTTAATTGTACACAGACTTAAAAACAATGGCCATTACCTTCATTTCAAGTAACTATTACATAATTGTGCAATGTTTCAACTTCTAACAGTATATTAAACTAGGACAAACACTGCAATCTTTTCTTCAAAGGTATAAGCACACTTATTGACTTTCAATGCACTTCTTTGTATCAGCAGCAGATGTCTAATCAATGATTTATCTACTTTTTATAGTTACATAACATTGTGTACCTTCAAGGTAGACCGCGCGCCACACTTCCTTTATCAGGTCGTGCTACACTACTACTAAGATACAAAGCCTGAAAGCATTAGCGTTATCATAATTCCAATTTGATTATATGAATTCATCCCTCTATCCTGTGATTCAATGTTATCTTATAAAATAGTGCCACATAGAGAAGATGAACATCTATTTTTTGGCAGATAATATGAAACTAAAATGATGGGCAGTTTATGGTATTTAAAATTGTTTGTTATTAAATTAGGATGAATATCTTCAATACTTTCTTGTGTTATATTTATGTATATTATATAATAGATAGATGATAGATAGATAGATAGATAGATAGATAGATAGATAGATAGATAGATGATAGATAGATACAGAGAGAGATAAACAGAGAGAGATATGATAGAGAGAAGATAAATATAGGAAGAGAAAAGTCAGACACAGAAATAGGTTGGTAGGTAGGTAGATAAATAGTAGCTAGCTAAAAAGGAAGGAGGGACGGAAGGAAGGAAGGAAGGAAGGAAGGAAGGAAGGAAGGAAGGAAGGAAGGAAGGAAGGAAGGAAAGAAGGAGATAGATAGATGATAGATAGATAGATAGACAGACATCGAGATGATAGAAATCACAGAGATAGAGATAGATGTTTACTTAAATGAGGATGTTTCCAGTCCTTCAAACATTTAAAGGTATAAGATAATGTTCACACGATTCAAACTACATACATTCATATTGTCCAACATCCTTTTATTTATCAACATAAGCCTTCTTTATAACATCTTTATAATGTATAAAAGGATTCCAATTTTAAATCATATATAATCTATGTTCTGTGAGAATAAAATGAAGAGTCACATAATTGATTCAAATAGGATTAGTCTCAAAGATGGCTTTTAGTTTCAATAAATATAATTCATCAATAAAATCAGAGTTAGATTTTAAAGTATAGGCTGAGACAGAAAAGATTTCCTAATGCTCCGAATATGTCTTCATGGGATCTTTAGCCCAAGTTTTATTAGTATACCAGTGGTATGAAACACACTTGGTAAGAGAGCAAGATTTAAAAAAATTTTTTTTTCTCACTAGCCAGGACAGAAGGGCAGTGTCAGGAGTGAGAAGGAGAGCACAGCTGGGGGTTTGCTCTGACAAGACAAGTCTGTTTGCAGCAGAAGGTATTTGACTGGAAGCTCATATTTTAAGCTCCATTTTATATATTTATTTAATAGACTAGCAGATTGTAGCACAGATTCACCTTTGATGCTCCTTCTCACATAATGAGTTTCCTAAACTATATTATAAAGCCATTGACTATAAGCACTTCTTTTCTTTCAAATGGAAATTTTGCAATAAATGGGAGCTTAGGTACAAATGATATCATCATACATGAGAAAGAATAAAACATATTTTCTTTGTTTTCTCTAGAGGATGGAAAAACAATAAATTAAAACTGCCTGCCTTAGGAACATATCAATCAACAATATTGCCTGGCCACCTGGATTTAAAGCCCTTTCTGAAGGTGCTATCTTGGTTCATTTATTTAACCTTTCTAAACATATTTTTCTTCAGAAAGTGGAGATTATGTTGCTTGGTTTATATGGTTCTTTGAAACTTTAAAAGAGTTAATAGGGTTCAGGAAGCATCGTCCCCACTCATCACTTCTGCTGTAGTTTTCTTATCACTTGTTAGTTTATGAGAGAATAAGTCATGTCAAATTATTTCCTATGAGAAATTCTATAACCAGTTTTATGAATATGAGTGAAAAGAGAGCATTTTTTTTTACAAAGCAGAATGGTGAACAAGTGACTAATCTGTCACCAGCCTTCTTATGAAAAAATATATATTATATAACATATAATATAATCTCCATAATGATGACTGGCTATTCAGCTCAGAATGGCATGGGATGTATACTGGTATACAGTAGTCATACAGTCACATCTTTAAAAAACTAATAAAATAGAATTTATATCTACAGTTGTGAAGGTGGTTGCACATGTTTGTGGATCAACATATCTATTGATGCATCTTAATGAACTTAAAATCAAATCTTCTCCTGGAAACACTCTGTTTCTGGGATCCATTGACAACAGACAGAATAATTATGTGGCAAACTTTCTGGAATACTGTTCAACTATGCTAAGAAGATTGTTCCTTTGGAAAATTCAGTCTTGCCATCTATCTATAAAGCCCTCTATATTTAAAGCTTATGTTGGAGACAATGCTAGGAAAATAATTTGCATTATTTTCTGTTTGTATGAGCTCCTCCAGACATTTCTTGTAGTTAATCTCTCAGTTCATGGCTTTTCACCTTTTAGATTAGTTTATGGGACAGGCAATTTGTTTAGTAATAATAACTAAATCACACATGAGTCAGGGGGCTGGATAACACTTGCTTTTGGTCTCTCTTACATGTAAAAATATAAAAATGAAACTCATTTAGTATCCTATAGAATACAGGGTTTTATTTTTATTTATTCTTTTAGGTCCACAAAAATATTCCTGTGATATATTTAAAATGGTACTCATATAGCACTAGTTATTTGATAACTTAGTTATTAAAAATTAGTTGATAACTACTTAGTTATCAACTTTAGTTAAGCAGAATTATCTCTCAAAGAGGTGTTTTCTGCAGTGTTGGAAGGCTATAATTCATGGTCACTTTTTTTGCAACATTACATTGTTTTGCTTGGCTATGAATTTGTACTATGAACCTTATCTTCTAAAATATAAATTCTCAGACACCAAAGGCTGGATTTGACTGATTTTCTCCAATTATCAATTTTAGCAAATTGACTTAATTTCAACACATGGACTTGTTAAAGTTTCAATAAATTCATAAGTTGATATTGGAATTCTGATTCTGCTCCTGGGTTATTCTGCCCACATTGTAGGGTCTTAACATTTCTTTTTTTGTTTGTTTGTTTTTGGTTTTTTGAGACAGGGTTTCTCTGTATAGCCCTGGCTGTCCTAGAACTCACTTTGTAAACCAGGCTGCCCTCAAACTTAGAAATCCACCTGCCTCTGACTCCTGAGTGCTGGGATTAAAGGCATGTGCCACCATGCCACCCGGCCTGGGTCTAAAAAAAAAGGAGTCCATTAAAGTAACAATTGTTTATATAGAGTCTTCTGAAACAATCTGTTTTAACTATTCTAGTTTGCTATTATATATTTATCAAGAAATAGTCTCAATTTCTGTTGTGAGACCCCTATATACCTTTGAGAGTTAGATAATATCTACCTGAATCAAGTGTGTTTATCTTTTTATTTCAACTTTTATTAGATATTTTCTTCATTTACATTTCAAGTGTTATCCAGAAGGTTCCCTATACCCTCCCCGCTCCCGGCCCTGCTCCCCTACCCATCCGCTCCCACTTCTTGGCCCTGGTGTTCCCCTGTATTGGGGCATATAAAGTCTGCATGACCAAGGGGCCTCTCTTCCCACTGATGGCCAACTAGGCCATCCTCTTCTATATATGCAGCTAGAGATATGAGCTCAGGGGGTACTAGTTAGTTCATGGTTATTCTTCCACCTAGAGGGTTGAAGACCCTTCAGCTCCTTGGGTACTTTCTCTAGCTCCTTCTTCCTTGGGAACCCTGTGTTCCATCTAATAGCTGACTGTGAGCTTCCACCTCCATGTTTGCCAGGCATTGGTATAGTTTCCCCCGAGACAGCTATATCCGGGCCCTTTCAGCACTATCTTGCTGGCATATGCTATAGTGTCTATGTTTGGTGGCTGATTGTAGGATGGATCCCTGGCAACCAAAGTCATTGGATCCATCCTTTGGTATCAGCTTCACACATGATCTCTTTAACTCTTTCAATGTGTGCTTTGTTCTTAATTCTAGGAAGGGGTGACGTGTCCACATTTTGATCTTCTTTCTTCTTGAGTATCATGTGTTTAGTAAATTGTATCTTGGGTAGTCTAGGTTTCTGGGCTAATATCCACATATCAGGGAGTACATGTTATGTGAGTTCTTTTGTGAATGGGTTACTTCACTCAGGATGATGGCCTCCAGATCCATCCATTTGCCTAGGAATTTCATAAGTTAATTGTTTTTAATAGCTGAGTAGTACTCCATTGTGTAAATATACCAAATTTTTGTATCCATTCCTCTGTTGAGGGACATCTGGGTTCTTTCCAGTTTCTGGCTATTATGAATAAGGCTGCTATGAACATAGTGGAACATGTGTCCTTGTTACCAGATGGAATATCTTCTGGATATATGCTCAGTAGGGGTATTGCAGGATCTTCCGGTAGTACTATGTCCAATTTTCTGAGGAACCACCAGACTGATTTCCAGAGTGGTTGAACCAGCTTGCATTCCCACCAACAATGGAGGAGTGTTCCCCTTTCTCCACATCCACGCCAGCATCTGTTGTCTTGAAGGAATTTTACTAAACCCACATTTAGACTTTTTTCTACAGGCAAGTTTTGACTCTCATCTAGAATGGCAGATTTATGAATAGATTAACTTTTAAACTAAGCAAGTATTAGACTGTCACATTTTCTTTAAATTGTTTTTGAATGGCATAGTCTATAACTTCCTTCCTTCACGCCTTATTGATAAAACAACAGAGCTGGAAAAGACAAGAAGATGAGAGTTAGGCTTCAGCATTTGTTCTAAATAATATGACTGTTAGAGATGAAGAGATTCCATGGGAGCATCTTTTCAATGACCATCAATGGACAGATTCAAAATCACCATTAATGGTAGCTTGTAGTATATCAGTGTCATACAAACCTGATTTCCATGGTTGCATCCTCCAAGAGAAGTCTGCAATTTGTGCTAATATGTCTCCATCAGTGTCTTCTTGCCACCTCATATCAAAGGTGATATAATTTATTCTAAGTGTTTTTCCCACACCATTTACACATTTTTTTTATTTTTCATTCATTGCTATAGGAACAGCATATCAAAAGTAACAGAAGAAAATAATGTGTGTTCTTCTGTCTTTTGATTTTCTGGGTTGGGAGAGATTTATACAAGTGGTTCTTGTGCTTGTTTCAGAAGACATAAAATGATGTAATTCAAGGCTGTGATTTTTCACTTACTTCTAACTGCCCAACCTAAAATGGCCATGACTGTTCACATGTGCATTTTCAAGAAGCAGCTGGTGAATAACTAGTCGCTATTTTGAGCTAACTAATGTGGGTACATTCTCATTTTCACCCATCGTTTCCATCTTATGGCTTGAATATGACATATCCAATAAAGGCTCAGATTTGGCACTTTGGCTTCTAGTGAGGAGATTACAGGAAGTGCTCAGACACTGTAGCCTTAGCACTGATTAAAAGATCCATCCCTTGATTGATATGATAGGATTTCTAAGAAGTGGGAGAAAGTAGGAAGATGGCAGCTCATACCTCGTTGGAAGAGGTCGGTCTCTGGAGACATATCCTTGGGCCTTCTCCTTTGTCCTGACTCTATCATACATTGCTTTACTGTGCTTCCTTACTGCAATGAGACAAACAAGCTCTGTCACATGCTCCTGTCACTGTGGAGTTCTGTCTCATGCTGGAATTTATCAATGGAACCAAGAACTATGAATGTAAACCTCTGAAAGGATGAGTCAAAACAGACATTTCTCCTCATTTTTTTGCATGATGATAATTTATAACAGTAGTACAAGAGTATATAACCCTTTACAAAAAGTGGTCTCTAAGTGTCAATGTCCACACAACTCTCAAGCCTGCTCATAGAACAATGAGAAATATCCTGACCAGAAAGTCTGCCAACAGCACAGGTACAGTCGAGACAAGAAATTCTTTTCCTGCATGAGAAGTATCCCAGAAACAAATGTGAAATGATAACACTAAGAGGATGGAAGGATATTGTAGCTCATTTTGAAAACACTCACCCTTATATTGTAGACATTCAAATATAAGCTGCTTTACAAATCTTGGAGGGTTTTTGTGTAGTAGTGAATTCAATGTTGTTTTGAAATTGCTTCTTACTTTTTTTAAAAAATCAGAATTTGTTAGAGGCAAGAAAGGAAAATTGAATCATATCTAATATTTTGTTATTATCTTAAGGCTTGTTGGATGAAGGTCAATGCAGCTTTGAAAGGATATTGATAGCTACAGTCACCTAGGAGACAAAAGACTAGGCTTTCAAGCCCCAGAAATAGAAAGGCACACAAAGAACATTAATATATTTCATTTTCTGTACATTGAGTTAAGGTGAAATCACAAATATTTACGGTATTTTTGCCCTTCCATTATAGCTCAGTTTCCAGCTGAAAATAATTAGGCATAACAGATCTTTCATTATATATTGGTCATGATTGTAGGTGAAGGACAGAAAAGTAAATATATTCTTTATAAATGATGCTTGATATAATTTTTTCTTTTTTTAAATGATTTTCAGTGTTTTGTGGAAAGAGGGAAGTGGATGCTGGCAGCTGACAGTAGCAAAAGTTAACTCAATCCCATT
Source organism: Mus minutoides (assembly GCA_902729485.2). NCBI lineage: Eukaryota > Metazoa > Chordata > Mammalia > Rodentia > Muridae > Mus > Mus minutoides. Next base: position 228,517 of record LR750853.1, on the reverse strand, counting down.
AACGAAGTTTGTCATTCTTGAGGTAGAGACAGACTAAAACAGGATTTTACCTGTCCAATTACATTAAAATATTAGTGCAGAAGACCTGTGATTGGACAGGGAAAAGGGAGGCGGCTCGAAGAGTTACACACACACACACACACACACACACACACACA
>LR750853.1:95835-226360 GCA_902729485.2 Mus minutoides | reverse complement strand
ACATGATCTCTGTAACTCCTTCAGTGAGTGCTTTGTTCATGATTCTAGGAAGGGGCACTGAGACCACATTTTGAACTTCATTCTTCTTGAGATTCATGTGTTTAGTAAGTTGTATCCTGGGTAGTCTAGGCTTCTGGGCTAGTATCCACATATCAGTGAGTACATGTTATGTGAGTTCTTTTGTGATTGGGTTACCTCAGGATGACGATAATAGATAGGGTAAAGTGGAAGCGTGGAGAGCTCACAAGGGCTCAACCATACACAAAGAGCTACGGGCAACTAAGGAAAACTAAAAAGGAAAAATAGTCTCCCTCAGGGAAAAGCACATCAGTGACCAAATGTTCACCTCTGTAATATTATAAGAATTGGTCAGGTAGTATCTATAGTTTAAGGATATATATATTCTTGAATTTATACATAGAGTTTAGAGGGAAGAAAGGAAAAGAAAAGTGATATAATTATAATATCAAAAATGAAAATACTAATTTAATAACTTGTCAAAAGATTAAAGCAAAGAGAAGATTAAGAAGATGGTGCAGCTCTTACTGATGCCAAGGTGTGCTTACAGACAGGAGCCTAGCATGGCTGCCCTCGGAGAGGCCCAACAAGCCACTGACTGATACAGGAACAGATACTTATACCCAACCAATGGACTGAAGTCAGCGACCCCTGTGGTTGAACTAGGGAAAGGCTGGAAGAAGCTAAGGAGGAGGGTGACCTCATAGGAAAACCAGCAAACTTAACTAATCCAGACACTTGAAGTCTCTCAAACACTGAACCACCAACCAGGCAGCATACAGAGCTGTTCTGAGCCCTACCCCCTTGGTCCCCACACACATATACAGCAGAGGACTGACTGGTCTGACATCAGTGAGTGAAGATGCTCCTAACTCTTGAGAAATCTTAGGCCCCAGGGAGTGGGAAGGTCTGGCAGGGATATGGGGTAGAGGAGGTGGGGAAATCCTTTTGGAAACAGAAGGAGGAAGAATGGGATGTAGAATTGTGGGAGGGCAGACTGGGAAAAGTTATCAACTGGACTGTAAAATAAGAAAATATTATTAAAATGTATTTTTAAAAAACAAGATAGTACAGAACAAGAAGGAAAGAATAAGCACAAAGAATGAAAGGAGGATAAAAATTAAGGAGTGAAGGAAACATTAAGGATTGGAGTAAAAAACACTGACCCAGAATTGTTCCTGTCTAAAAACACTGCAGGAACAAAAAATGAAGAAGAGCCTGAGGAAAAGGAGGTCCAGTGACAAGCCCAAATTGAGATCCAGCTCAGGCGGAGGACCCAAGGCTTGACACTATTGCTGATGCTATGGTGTGCTTACAAACAGGAGCCCATCATGACTGCCCTCCAAAAGACCCAACAAGCAGCTGAAAGAGTCAGCTGCATATATTTATACCCAACCAATAGACAGAAGGTGGTGACCTCTGTGGTTGTATTAGGGGAAAGATGGAAGAGCTAAGAAGGAGGGAAACTCTATAGGAGGACTATCAGTCTCAATTAATCTGGGCCCACGATCTCTAAGGCACTGGACCAACAAACAGACAGCATACACCAACTGATAAGAGCCCCCCAACACATATACAGCAGAAGAGTGGCAGGTCTGGCCTCAGTCAGAGACCAGAGACGATGCATCTAACCCTTGAGAGACTTGGGTGGGTCCTGAGGAAGTGGGAAGTTTTGGTGGGGCAGGAGTTGGGTGCATAGTCTTCAAGACCAAGTGCACATGGAGAATCATAATCAATTGATGTTAAGTCTCCCCTTATCCTAAACCTAGGATTAAAACAAAAGCTATTTACATAGCATAACTGGGTTTCTAATGAACTAAAATTCTCACTATAGTTCATGGCCTCGGATAAATGAATGAGAAGCAATGTCCTGCACATGGGACAAAGCTCTGCGTCCACTTCTCTCCTCTGCTTTTTTCTTTGTTTTGTTGGGTTTTTTTGTTTTTTGTTTATTTGTTTGTTTTTCTGAGACAGGGTTTCTCTGTATAGCCCTGGCTGTCCTGGAACTCACTTTGTATACCAGGCTGGCCTTGAACTCAGAAATCTACCTGCCTCTGCCTCCTAAGCGCTGGGATTAAAGGTGTGTGCCACCACCGCCCAGCTATCAATTCTTTGTTTGTTTGTTTTGACTCCTCTGCTTTTTAACAGAGGCATTTGGATAAACTCAGCAGCAGCCAGCAGAGTCCAGAAGTGGGCTGGGTAGTGGTCCATGTGCAGTGCAAAAGAATAAAAGGGATCTAACTTTCCCTCCAGCTGTGCTTCAGCCAAAGCAATCATGATGATTTACTTTTCCAAGTTATGTTTGTGTAAGTCTCAATTTGAATAGGTTCTACTACATATATTAACACAATGTATTGATATCTATAATTACATATTTACTTTATATTGTTATAGTGGCAACGTAATGATACGGTCTTGCAATAATATTCCATTGCAATCATTGTAAGGTCATTTTCAAGTCTAAAGCTCATTCAATTTCTAGAAACACAGCGAGAAAACATACCCTAGTAAAAACCTAAAGCCATAGTAACATTGTCACAGACTTGAGCCAGACAGAATGACTCAATGGGTAAAATGTCAAAATAGATTAAAGAGAATTTATAGACACGTTTGCAAATGTGCTTCTGTGGGTCTGATTGTTCTTACAACTATTGCAACTTCTCAAAACACCAAAGGGAGACCCAGTTCACCTTCTGAGATGTACCTTGAAAGGGATACATTGGAGGATGATGTGCCTTCCTTTCCTAGTGCTTATAAAAATGCTAGAGGAGTACATGCAGAGACAGTCTCTTCCCCTTTATATACATTTCCCTCACCCTATGGACAAGACGTCTATCATGGAGCTTGGAAGAAGAGGAAAATATTTTTTTCTAAAATTCCATTTGTGATTCTTCCATGCCAGAAAGGAAAGTCAAAAATGATTCTGTAGGTTGGCAATTCCAAAGGATCAAGCAGGGCAGGCAGAGCAGTTGAGTCAAAGGGCAAATAGCTTCTGAGAGTCTCTCAAGGCCCACATACTTCTGATAACTCTGTTAAAGGTATTCAAGACAGGAAATGCCCAGGTGTTCATCAGTTCCCTAGTAATCAGGCCTTATTTAAAAGGGGGTCCCAAAGTAGATAGGTAGATATAAGGCAAGTGAAGATGGAAACATTCTTGAATCTAGGACTTTAAATACTAATAAACTTTTTACTAGTTCTTTGATATGAAGAACAGAGGACTCTGCATTGTTTGCTATATGATTTATTGTCACAGCCTCTGACATCAACCTTTAGTCCTCTGTTCCAGATGTGGTATTGTCTGGGACTCCAAGAATGCCTTTGATCTTCCAACTTAGATTGAATTTTTCATTCATAAACTATTTTTCAGTGAACTGCACTTATCAAGATAATTATACAGGGTATTAGCTTTTAAAAATGCACAACATTCATTACATTCATCATAAAGAAAGTAAAAATACAATAAACTTTAGGGAACTTTAAATCATTTTGAATATTGAATTTATTTTTGTCTAGCTAACAGACTGAAGTTATTTCCTTTCTAAAAAAATATTGTGTAACACTGTTTATATCATTAGTTCTAAACTTCCACAAGACTTAGTAAATTATTTAGTGTTAGCAAAACTTCAAATATTCAAAGATCTGGAGAGATGGTTCCAGTGAGTGAGAGTCTGTTGGTCTTTCAAAGAATGTAAATTCTATTCTGGGTATCTACATCAGGTGGCTCATGGCTGCCTCTAACTCCAGCTCTAGGGGACCAACTTACATTGATTGTCTCACTAGACACCCACATGCTCATGACATATGCTTTCTTATACACATAAACAAAAGTAAAAGTAAAACAAAGATAATTCATCATTGTTGTAAATCCATGCAAGATATATCTATATATCTGTATCTGTATCTATATCTGTATCTGTATCTGTATCTATATCTATATCTATATCTATATCTATATCTATATCTATATCTATATCTATATCTATATTCAGAAGGTCTCATTGTTATACAAAGGACATTATTAGTATGCATGTGTTTGTTTGCATGTGTGTGTGTGTGTGTGTGTGTGTGTGTGTCTGTGTGTCTGTGTGGGTGTCTGTGTGTGTTTATATAGAAGTACACTGGAATGTTAACTATAAACACTATGGATAATTTGTATGCCCAATTAAATGTATTAGGTGACAGAGACCAATGCAAGTATTTGATCATATAATCCATAAATTCATTAAACACACATTTATTATGTGACTGTCTAGTACTAAGAACTATTCTGGAAAGAGATAATAATATAGGAAACAGTAGGCAATGTTCATAAGTTTATCAAAGTCATGAAATGACTAGAGATTTATTTAATAACTAAGAGTTCATAATTCTTGACAGGTGATTTCATAGTGAAAAATAAATTCAGGAAGGTGCACTGACAAAATAGCAGTCAACAATGACATCTAAGAATGAAGAGAGACGTTGAAAGGCAGTGGGAAGCAAGGGGGATCGGTTTTGTCTGGACATGGTTGTACCTTCTTGTAACCTTAGCACTTGAGAGTCTGAGTGAGGAGATCTAGAGTTTAAATCTAGATTGATCTCCATAAAGTCCCTTTAAACTCCTTTAACAATGTCCTCTTCTGTTTCAAAATGTTGCGAACATTTGCTATATGTCGCATCTCCTGTGAAACACCCACATTTGACTTAAATTTATAGCAGGGGGACTTTGTGTTTGAAAAGTGATAAAAGGAAAAAGAGAAAATAAGAACAAAACAACCAAACAAACAAAAATTAATTTATGTAATTCAACAATTTAAAGAATGATTCGGGAATCAGCATCATTTGAAATTTCCATGTCAGTAAGATTCATATTAAAATCCACTTAAAATTTCAAATACAATTATTTTGTTTATTGTCTTATAAATGGCAGACCATGCTCTCACATTAAATTTCTCTGAATGTTCTCTGTAGATAGGAGAGCTATTCATTCAGACAAAGTAGTTTAATAACTTTATTGTTGAAATAAACTCAACGAACTGACTCAGTTTCTCTCAGCGAACAGGAGCACATGAAAGTCAATGATTCACCTTGAGGAAGCCGCACACTGAAATGAGGAAGCTTGCACATAAACATTACTCATTCAAAAGTGGGTCAAAAGAGAGGATGTTGCTTTGTAATAGAAAAAATGTAAAAGGAATAATTAGAGTTATGCATTATTAAAATATCAAATATAGAACTTTACACCCTACTGTTAAAGTAGCAGACACTTATTCTACATAAATTGTCAAATGCAGAGTGATAATTCATGGCAAAAAATATGTAATACTACTGAGAAACAGTTTTTTTGGTTTAGTTGGGGATTGCACACAGAGGTGGATGGATATTTAAACTATCAACTAAGATAAAAATTTAGGTTGCTGATTCACTTATCTAGTCTTTGAGGTAGAAGCTACATCAATCTTTACTGATTATTGAAAATATTATGAGTGAGATAACACTTTTATCTTGATGAATGGGCTCATAATTTATATAAAATTATAGAGCAACATCATCATGCATATGATTACTTTAAAGACAATTTTAAATTAAAAATATTATGTGAAGGTTAGGAGTATATCTTAGTAACATATCATATGCTTTATATACATGAGGCTCTGTACTTGGTCCCCAACACCACTAATAAATAAAATAAATAGACATATGAGATGGCTTTAAGGTACTTAGTAGAAAAGATATTTAGCATTTGAAAATACACAAATATAAGAATCTTACATGTCTGGGTAAGGTTCGTGTACTTTTATCAATTATGAATCTCAGAGCCACTGAATATTTCTGAACAGGAGAAAGAAAAAATAATTTTCATAAGAAATTCATCCAACATATGGAGAATTAGTAGAAAAGAGAAAAATTAGGCTGCAACAAACATGAGAGGTTTTTAAAATGGTTAATTTTAAGGCAAAAGACTTATTCATATTCTGATGTACATTCATGTGAAGTGTGAAAAGTCAAATATCCTAATGTTAACTGAGTTTTATTGGGGAAAATTTCACCTTATCCCATTCAGTTTCTGATGAGTACAATGATCTCTCTGTTGCAAGAACACAGAAGAGCATAGACTCTTCAGGCATATGGCCCAGATGTCTGTTTCCAGGGAAACAATCTGTTTTTTACAACCTCTGTTCATCAGTCTTTCATCATATAAAGTCAACTTACTAATTATTATATGTGTATCAATTATTGTATCTGTATCTTTAATATCTGTACTTATCTGTATTTATATCTACATATCTATACTTATATCAGCCTGTCTATATAAAGTAATATATATTATATATACAAAATAACCTATATATTTTATATTCTATTTATTCTACTAGATCCATAGTAGATAATAAATATAACTATGCATTATGTATAATTATTTTAATAAAAAAACTTATATGTCCATGAGATCCATGACTATCTTAGGTAGTTGTTATGATTTGAATAAGAAATGGTTTCTTAGATTTATATATTTAAACACCTGGATCTTAATTGGTGTTTGGGACATATAGCCTGTATTGCAAATATAGGCCATTGCGGTTCTGCCTTGTGGGTAATATCCTTAACTTTTTCTGGCACCCCTCAACTTCCTGTTCTACCATCCAGGCACCATGCACATTATATTGATGCATGTACTGTGCTGTTTAAGGTCACAGAATTTGCTGGCTTTGGGAATGAGTTTAAGTTCCAACTTTAGATTAAAACATGTTTGTGTCAAGTGTTATCCAAACCCCTCTGTCATTAGTCCGGTTGAGCTTCTGGGTCTGCAATAGAAATAGGAAAACTAACAAGCAGATCAAGGTATTAAAGACATTGTGCTTTTTATTTTATTTATTTATTTATTTATTTATTTATTTATTTATTTATTTTGATTTTTTGAGAAAGGGTTTCTCTGTGTGGTCCTGGCTGTCTTGGAACTCACTCTGTAGATCAGGCTGGCTTCGAACCTAGAAATCTGCTTGTCTCTGCCCCCCCCAAGTGCTGGGATTAAAGGAGTGCACCACCACTGCTCTGCAAGACACACTGTTCTTTGCATATACTAGAAGGCTTATCACTTTAGCAAAGGTCATTATTGTTTTTCCCCATAATATATAAATACCTGTAATGGGAAAGAAAAACTAGAAACTCATCCTTAGAGAAGGTGAAGAGGATCCATTTACTATGGATTCCGAGTTGACTGTGTCAGCTTCCTCAGTTCATTTCAGATAGATAGACTGTCAGTGCCTGATGTGATGATGTTATTTTTTACTGTTACTTTTCTTTTTATGTGGATGCCTCACCCATGCCTCACTCAGCTCCACCTACAAGTCTTTCTATTGGGAACTCTAGCTAGCTGCCTGAACTGACTTCCTGAGTTGATTTCTTCTGGATTATGTTCCTGCTATCTATCTGTGATTGGTATTTATTCTTTTACCTTTCTTTATTTTATACTTGATAAACTCCATTATTCAAAGCCCAAAGCGCTACAGCTGTAGACCATTCTCTGGATCAGATAGTATTCTTACAATTGACTCTACCAGGAACTAAGCTATTCCCCCTGCTGAGGCTTCTCATCTGTAATGAAATAATGTCTCTGAAATAATGTCCTGTACTTTATTTCTTTTTTGTATTTCATCACTGTAGTAAGAAAAAATAATTAGTAAAGACATTTGTGTCAAGAAGTTGAGTTGTTGCTCTGATAAACCTTAATAATAATAATCCATGTATTTCTTGGATCTTCAGTTATGGTTTGCATTAGAATGTGAAATAGTTTGCTAGGGTGCTAGGGGCTGCAAGTTCTCAGAAAGTGTCAATTATAACTCCTCTACATGTTTCTAATTTTTTTGTTTTTAAAAATAGCATACTACTTCTAAATTATTTGTAATGTCATGTAAGCATTTAAAGAATTCTTTTTTTTTTCATTTTTTTATTAGATATTTTCTTAATTTACATTTCAACTGCTATCCCGAGAATCCCCTCCCCCCTCCCCCCTCCCTGCTCCCCTGCTCAACCACTCCCACTTCTTGGCCCTGGCATTCCCCTGTATTGGGGCATATAAAGATTGCAGTACCAAGGGGCCTCTCCTCCCAATGATGGCCGACTAGGCCATCTTCTGCTACATATGGAGCTAGAGACAGGAGTTCTGGGGGTTCTGGTTACTTCATATTGTTGTTCCTCTTCTAGGGTTGCAGACCCCTTCAGCTCCTGGGGTTCTATCTCTAGCTTCTCCAATGTGGGCCCTGTGCTCCCTCTTATAGATGACTGTGAGCATCCACTTTTGTGGGAGTCAGCTATATCAGGGTCCCTTCAGTAAACACTTGCTGTCCTATGCAATAGTGTCTGAGTTTAGTGACTGATTATGGGATGGATCTCCGGTGGGTTAATCTCTGTAAGGTCCATCCTTTCATTTTAGCTCTAAACTTTGTCTCTGTAACTCCTTTCATGAGTATTTTGTTTCCTATTCAAAGGAGGAATGAAGTATCCACACACTGGTCTTCCTTCTTGATTTTCTCGTGTTTTGAAGATCATATCTTGGGTATTCTAAGTTTCTGGGCTAATATCCATTTATCAGTGAGCGCATATCCAATTACTTCTTTTGTGATTGTGTTACCTCACTAAGGATTATGTCCTCAAGATTCATCCATTTACCCAAAAATTTCATAAATTCATTTTTTAAATAGCAGAATAGTACTCCATTGTGTAAATGTACCACATTTTCTGTATCCCTCTGTTGAGGGACATCTGGTTTCTTTCCAACTTCTGGCTATTATAAATAAGGCTGCTATGAACATAGTGGAGCATGTGTCCTTTTTACCAGTTGGAACATCTTCTGGGTATATGCCCAGGAGAGGTATTGCAGGATCCTTCGGTAGTACTATGTCCAATTTTTGGAGAAAACACCAGACTGACTTCCAGAGTGGTTGTACAAGCTTGCAATCCCACCAGCAATAGAGGAGTGTTCCTCTTTCTCCACATCCTCACCAGCATCTGCTGTCACCTGAATATTTGATCTTAGCCATTCTGACTGGTGTGAGGTAGAATCTCAGTGTTGTTTTGATTTGCATTTCCCTGATGATTAAGGATTTTGGCCAGTAAGGAAATGCAGATTAGAACTCCATTGAGATTCCATCTCACCCAAATTGGAATGCCTAACCTCAAGAAAACAAAAGGGAAAAAAGATGGTGATGAGAGTGGGGATGAGGAATGTCATTCTGCTGATAGGAATATAAATTTGTGAAGCTCCTGTGAACATTAGTATGAAGCCCCCCCCCCAAAAAACCCCAAAATCAAATGACTTTAATTATTAGAGGATCCAGGTGTTCCATTCATCATTATCTGTATTTGTATTTGGGGGTATATATCATGAAACTAGAAGGGGTATCATAAGAAAGGAGAAAAGTTCTTTTTTGTTTTATTTTTTTTTATTTTTTTTTATTTTTGGTTTTTCGAGACAGGGTTTCTCTGTATATCCCTGGCTGTCCTGGAACTCACTTTGTAGACCAGGCTGGCCTCGAACTCAGAAATCCACCTGCCTCTGCCTCCTGAGTGCTGGGATTAAAGGCGTGCGCCACCAGACCCGGCAGGAGAAAAGTTCTTAAGGGAGGAGAGATCAAAGGAGAAAAAATATACCAGAAAAATGCATGTGTCATGGAGTACAACAGAATTGGGTGGTACTAGGGTGAGCAAGGGGACAAGAATGAAAAGAAAAAGGAAATAAAAACAAATACCAAACAAACAAACAAAAAAACAGGAGGGGTGAGTGGAAGAGAAGCAACAAAACATCAGACTATATTTGGAGATGCAAATAAAATTGAAGTCTATTACTGTAAAGTAGTCAAACTTATTTGGCATGTAATAACATCAATGCTAACCTTCCCTGTCAACTTGACTGAACTATGTGTGTCTTAGAGGGTATTTCCAAAAGGTTTAAGTAGGCACATGTTGGGAGCTGGGATGGCTTAGGGCTTTCCCAGATGTCCTGATCGATGGAGAAAGAACATAGCTCCTCCAGGAATCTGCTTAACAAATCCAGTAATAGCCTGGAGCCAAGGACCTTAGTGTGGTATTACTGCCCTGTAGCTCAACTCTTCCCACCACATGGGGCTGTGGTTACCAGTTTACAATGCCACTGTGTATTCATTCTATAATGTTGTTGAGATACCTGCAAACATTTTGTGTAGCATTGCTTGTTTACCATTGTTCTGACTTTGTCCTGCTATATCATAGTTTTTGTTAACTTCATTCTATTTCTCAGAAATAGTATATAAGATGCTATACTTCTTAATAACCTCGTGTGAAGACCTCATGATCCACAAGGTTATTTTTTTTAATCTTCTCTCTCTTTTATCCTCTTTATCTTCTCATTCCTGCCTACCTCCTACTTCAGACTCTGAAAAGAAGCAAGCCAGTCAGGCCTCATGTCAGGCAAGGAGGGCTGACAGTAGTCTAGGAAATACCATCCAAAAGGCTGTGGTCTTAGACTTAATAAAGTGAAAAAGTAAACTGAAGATATGCATTTTAGTCTCTCCAGTTTCTCAGTGTTAATACAATGTGGTCATCTGCTTTGTGTGTCTGCTCCCATGGATTCTCCACTATGGGGTACATCTTCTAACTCAGAACTAATGTATACTCTCTTGCCTTACTATCATTTGTCAGTAGTTTATTATGGGAACAGATAAAATAGGGGCATTATTATTATTATCATCATTATTAAACAGAGAAAGCAGAGTTGTTTCTAGAAACTTTGAAATGTTTTCATCTGTAGCAATAAGCACTTTATTTTTTCTTGTTTTAATCCTCAGTTGTAAATTGTAGGAGTTTTAATTTAGAGACTTTATCCAAGTATGTATTCTGTCCCTTCCATCAGGGTATAGTCTACTGCAGTGTTCAGAGTAGATGCACAACGAAGCAGTTACATGCTTTAGGAGACTGAGATGTCTCCGTGTGTAAATATTCTTGTATTACAAGTCCATGGTTCTAATTTCTGGAACCCACTGGAAGGAAGGGATTGACTCCAAAAGTTGTCTTCTAACTTCCGCAAATGTGCTGCAGTATGCACTCTAGCACACATATGCAGGTACTTCTCTCTCTCTCTCCCTCTCTCTCTCTCTCTCTCTCTAATAATAATAATAATAATAATAATAATAGTAGTAGTAGTAGTAGTAGTAGTAGTAGTAGTAGTAGTAATGGTGGTGGTGGTGGTGGCGGCAGCAGTAATAATAAATAAAATAAGTTTAAACAGGTAAAAACATTTTAGGTGCTTTAAAATGTTTGAAAATTGTCATACAAAGCAAATCCATTTGAGACTTGATATTTAACTTTTTTCACAAATATTAACACCTCCACGTTCTTCCAAACTGTGCTTTATCTGGTCCCATTTCCACCCATTAAATGCTCTTCTGTGTCACATATACATTTATGGCTTTCAAAATTGTCACATTTCTCTCTAATAGCTTTCAATTGATTGGACTCTGATCCTCCAGGGGCACTGTGGAAGAGACGAAATAAAGAAAGAAAAAGATTGAGATGAGAGGTGGTAAGTCACAAGTAACATTGACTGAGAAGGAACAGAAAGATTTTTTTTTCTTTGCCTTCTGAGATTGACTCAAATTTACTTTTGAAGTCATTTTCAGCAAAAAAATAGATTACAAATTCAGAGTTTTCTCAAGAGGTCACCTCCCTTTTCTTCTTTGTGCTTTTCAAGGAAACACAAAAGGTGGGAGGGACCTCTATACTGAAATCCCTTTCTTAAGTGGAAGGATAAGTCTAGAGAGGGAGCTCCTTCAGGGAACCATCCAGGGGCCAGAAGATTGAGGCTTAGAGAAGTGCAGTGAATTTCCCTTTACAGTACTCAGAATGACTGAAGAGGACAACTGTTGTCTGAATACACTGCCCTTGTTGCATGAGCCAGCCCAGTGTGCATGATCTCAGGTGACAGAAGGAAACCAAGGAAAAGGCTAGCAGGAAAAATAGACATACTTAAAGCCAAAAGTCTGTGTAAGCAGAAACCTTGATGGATGCATCCCAGTTAGCAGAAAATTAGATCTAAGTAGGACAGAAGTCTCAAATTGTTTCTGCACTCTTTCTCCTTTCCTGAAATACACTTTTTTTTATTTGTGGAAAAGATAGGATTGAGGCATGTCACCATACTTTGGAGGAAGAGCTACATCCCAAAGTAATGTACCAGCAGTAAGCAGACTATAGCAAGCATCTTTCTTCCAAGAAACCAAAGTTTTTCCATAGGATCTCAGGAATCTGTGTGGGTATTGGTATGGCTTTAATAAAAAGTTACTTAAATTTGCTTCTTTTTAAATGTAGGAGTGAATGATTATCTCTATCTTAATGAGCTGATATCAAAGCAGTAGTGAGCACAAGATTGAAGTGAATTCTAAATGCTAAGAACATAGGCATAGTCTCATGTAAGGAAACTGACAATTCGTTTGTAATCAGATGACTGTATTCTAATCTCAGAAGAATACTAATTAATATGCAATATACTATAGTGTAACATTTTCCAAGGCCTTTCCCTTTTTTTGCTTTTAATATTTTTTATTACATATATTCGTAATTTACATTTCAAATGCTATCCTGAAAGTTCCCTCTACCTTCCCCCCACCCTGCTCCTGTACCCACACACTCCCACTTCTTGGCCCTGGTATTCCCCTGTATTGGGGGATATAAAGGTTGCAATACCAAGGGGCCTCTATAGTCAGATTATAAAATTGCAGTTGTGTGTCCCATTGTGAGACATTTAAATTTTCTATAACAGATTTTCTGAAAATATGCAAGTGAACAACAGTTCGCTTTTAAATTCAGAGGGGATCTGAAGAGAGCAAGAGCAAACCCATCATGTCTAATTGGGTTAAGAATATAAAAACTGACAATTGCCTTGATCTACAGTTGAAGCCTTGAGATTTTTGCCCTCCCGTGTAAGCCTGTCTGTTAGTTTTTGTCCTTGTTCAGCTCATGTTGGAGCAGTAACGCTGGTGAAGGCTTCAGGGATCTAGCTTGGGACATTTCTGAGTGACACACTCTCACAGCCAACTTCTTGTTTTGCATACTCTTACTTACAATCATTGTTATCCCTCTTCCACAATGATTCCTGAGACTTAGATATAGAAGTTGGCTTGCAAATGTGTCCGTTGGAACTGAGCTCTACAACTCCACATTTTCACCAGTTGCTGTCTGTAATGGTCTCCATCCTTTGCCAAGAGAAGTTACCTTGATAAGGAGGAATAACTATACTTACCTATGTATATAAGAACTAATATCTTTTGAAAGGATGTTTATAATGGAATTATTAGAGATCATGCTCTTTTAGTGCTGTGGTGGTTGCATGTTCTCTGCCGAGATTGTTATTAGTCCTGGATAGAAGGCTATTCCATTACCAGGTATCATTTCCCAATATGGTGGGAAAAGTAGTCTTTGCCATGGAAAACTACTTTAATCAGTTGTCCAACACTAAATGCTCATTCTTGAAAATATTTACACAGAAGCAATATAATGCAGACAAAGTATACTGTATTTATATATTTAAGATTTTAGATGGCTACTCTTGGTTGTCAATTTTACTACATCTGGACCTACTAAAGCCCACGCTACTGGGCACACCTATGAAAGATAATTTTTTTTAACTAATTAATAATTGCAAGTGGGAAGACCCTCTTATTATTTGGATCTTTTAAGGTGGGAAGATCAACCTTTAATCTGGAGCATACCTTCTGTTGGCAGCCTATATAGTGAACATGCAAGGGGAAAGCTTACTGTCTATGCCTGCTGAATTTTACACTCACTGAAAGTCCATCCCTTTTCTGGCATTAGAGTTGAAACCTTTGGGGATTCTAGTGGGTGCTGAAGATCAGTTGAGNTTATTTGGATCTTTTAAGGTGGGAAGATCAACCTTTAATCTGGAGCATACCTTCTGTTGGCAGCCTATATAGTGAACATGCAAGGGGAAAGCTTACTGTCTATGCCTGCTGAATTTTACACTCACTGAAAGTCCATCCCTTTTCTGGCATTAGAGTTGAAACCTTTGGGGATTCTAGTGGGTGCTGAAGATCAGTTGAGACATCAAACCACATAGAGTGAACAATTCTTCGATTCTTGGACCTTACATTGGTAGACAGCAATTTATTGGACTAACTCAAGCTAGAAATCCATTCTAATAAATTCCCTTAATATAAACATAGAGGAAGAAAGAGAGAGGGACAAGGAGAAGGAAATTCATTTCATAAGTTCTATTCCTATTCCTCTAGAGAACCCTGATTAATACAGGAGTACAGAAATATTATTCTTAAATTATATATATATATATATATATATATATATATATATATATATATATATATATACACACACACACACACATATATATCATATATTTCAAATGGTCTTCCAAACTTTATATGCCCCAGGACAGGGGAACACCAGGGCCAAAAAGTGGGAATGGTGGGTAGAGGAGCAGGTCGTGGGGGGTGAGGGTATAGGGGACTTTCAGGATAGCATTTGAAATGTAACTGAAGTAAATACCTAATAAAATTGGGGGGAAAAAAGAAAAAAAAAAGAACAGGAAAAATAGATTATAAATGATGAAGTGACAAAAGAAGGAATCTTTGAAATCAAGAAGACAGAATAGACTACAGAAAGTGAAAATGTGAGCAACACAAAAGGCTTCATTTTAAAAAAAGACACACAAAACTGAAATAATTTGAAAAACAGCATTACTGCCAGTCGTATAATTGTATTACTAACACAGCACATCATGTAGCTTCAAAAAGTAGTTAATCGAACAAAAGAGCTACTGCCTTATTCTGCCTCTAACAAGTCCACCTTTGCTTTCCCTTCCCAAACCTTAGTTACAAATTCCCAATTTGAAACACAAAATCTGTGATCTCCTAAATTCTGATCATTGAGTGCTGAGTAACTGCATGGCTGTGGAAGGGACAACCTGACATTGTTTTCTGCTGCTGGAGCAGAGCCAGTAGACATGGACATCCAAGACTTTTATGAGGGACTTCACAGACCGGAAAGAACAAAGGCAGCTGCACTAATGTGTAGATCAAGGGAAAGTAATTGCTAAAAACAAAACAAAACAAAACAAAACAAAACAAAACAACAAACAAAAAACCCAAAACAAAGCAAGGATCATGGTTTAGGTAATAAAGGGGCACCAGAAAGTCAGAGAGTGGTGATCTCAGGATGTAATCCTACTCAGTTAGCTTATTGTTTGTACTTACAAAGGCAGGTAGACCTCTGAATTCATTTGCTGATTAAAAAAAAAAAATGTACTTGCTGTCTATTTCTAAGAATCAAGGGACTAGAGTCATAAAATGCATATTTGTGGGATAATCACAAGTGAACCTGAGCAATGATCGAACTGATATGTAAACAAATACTGGGCTTAAGTCTGGAAGAGCTGAATTATTTAGATGAGTTCTCTAAAGATCTGTCTTGAGGAGAAGACAGAGCTGTTAGCTTGTATCCATTACTGACTGGGAGTCATTTCTTCTTCTGCTTCCAAACATCCTTTCCTCAGGACCTCCTTTCTAAACTCAGGCTGCTCCTTATCAACTGAGTGTCTGATCCTATGCTCTGATCAAGATGTGGGTAGAACTAGAGATCCCACCTTTCTGGAATTAAACAAAGCCTGCTCTAATACTTTGAAGTCACTTAAATATTTGGTGGTTTAGTGTCCCCCTCTTACTACTGGTAGTTCTGCCTGGCTATAGGAGGTAACCACATCAATCTCTGTATCCCCATAGATAAGAGTTTCAGATAAGATCACCTCATAAACTCCCAAAGCCCTCCCTGTCCCAGGTCTCTATCTAGTCTCAAGGATGCCTCCCTTGATGATAGTTTCTATTTTCACACCTAGCACTCTCTCACCAGACCTCTTAGCAGACCCAATTTCCATCCTTGTTCCCTTGCTCACCCCCTCTAAATTTACAGGCAAATTGATAGAATTAGAAAATATCATCCTGAATAAGGTAAGGAAGATCCGCAAAGACATGTGTATATGTACTCACTTATAAGTGGACATTAAGCATAATAATACTGGATAACCATTCTACAATCCACAAACCCAAATAAACCAAGTAATAAGGAGGTCCAAGGGAGGACACATGAATCTCACACAGAAGGAAAAATAAAATTGTTATCAGAAGTGAATAGATTACATTCTTAAAGCTGGACACCAAGGTTCATTCCTTTATTTGGCTACTTTTTTTTTTCCTTAAAGTGATCACTAAGGTCCAGCTATCAAAATATCAAAGTCCAGCAATTAAAATTAATTATTTTGACTAACTTAAATATCCAATCAAAACTTAATAATTCATATTACCTTCTAACACAGACCTTACTGTTTACTCCTCAAAATTAATACTTGAAAAGCATTTGCTGCTGTTTCTATCCAATTCAGACTCAACCACCATTTCTCTTTGTTTTTCTTAATAAAATATCATTTTGTGTTCAGTTTATGCTTGGATATTGGTATTTGGGTGAGGTCTGTTCCTAACTCTGGAGAATATTCCAGAGTGCAAGAGTCCCTTAATGTAAACAGACTAATACAGGGCCAGATTCCAGGATGGAACAATGACCACTGTAAAAATTGTTTATTGCTCAAGTGTAAGGATTTGAGCTCATATCCTAAGAACTTACCTAAATGAAGACATTGTAGCACACATCTATAATTATACTACTGTTAACACAAGATGGGTGGTGGTAAGACCAAAATCCACAGAATCTCTCAGGTCAACTACCCTGACAAAAGCAGCATAAAGCAATAAGTGATCCTGTCTCAAAGTGGAGGGCCAAGATTGACACAGGTGATTTTCTTTGAACTTTTATGAGCACACTGTAGCATTGCTATGCTCACCCCCGAAAAACATGGAGCAAAAGAGAGAACATCACAAAAGCATTAACACAAACAGAAGAAACATATATTTGTGCATATATACATATGCAGGTAGAGATTCAAGTATGCAAGAACACACACCTACACACAGACACACAAACATATGCACACATACTCAAATGTACACACACACATGCATGTCACCTTAGCTTCAGAAAATGTCAACTTCATCAAGCAAATCTATTAGATCTTTCATGCTTTCTAATACCTTCCTAACCTCTTCTATGCCCCCTACCCATATCGTCAGTAGAGTGTTGATGTGCATCTTTATATTAGCAAGCACCAAAGACCTTGTGATAGATATAGCAGAGAGCATATTAGTTTTGTTGAATTTGCACTTATTTGCCATATGGCTTTTTAATTGGGTAGCTTGTTAATTTTAATTCCTTAGCATTGAATTGTCATCAAGTTTCTTTACTTAACTGCATAGCTTTTAGCAAAAGGACCATCACGCTCCTTGGGGAAAAGTGACTTTTTTGTTGTTGTTGAATTTAAACATTATGCTCAGTGTCACTCTTGCTAAGAGTCACTCAGAGCAAGTAGTATTAGAAGCTGATATCAGGATAGCCTCAGTCATAAAAGAGCATAGGAAGGACTCCATGTTCTTAAGTCAACTCTCAGTCTCCTTGTACCAAGAGCACCCATCCCCAGGATCTATACAGAATTCCCTATAGCTGACATCCAACAGTGTGTGGAATAAAGCAACAAAAATGCATGAAGGAACTTAAGAAAAGAGCTCCTGAAAATGACTTAATAAATAGCGATCTGAAAGCATTGAACTGAGTTCTGCTCCTGTGCTGTTTGTAGTTAGACTGTGTTATTCATGTGTTCAAGTGTCTTATGGGAAGGGAGAAAGATATTCCTCACAAAGACTTTCACATCTTCTCCAATTAAACATAAACATTTTTTGTTTGGGTTTCTCTCTACTAGATAAACCTTTCACACCCTGTATCTCTTGAATGGGCCTTTCCTATTTGTTGGTTTCTTCCACTATTTATGTTGCTTTCTCCAGAGTGCTTCACTTTGCCTATGTCACAAATAGCTATGCTGTAGGTACATACCATCTGGTAACAGTTTGTTCTATGCCTCAAATTTTTATAGTAAACATGGTCTAACTGAATTATGAGAATAGGCTGAAGTCCTATGAGCAAATGGATTGATTCTTCATATTCTTTACCTATCATCCTTTATAATACACAAAGGTTTTTAGCATCACTGGCTTCATTCAAGTTGAAATTTAGAAGCTTGCCTCAATCTATGTCAAATCATATATATTTTGAGCTTTCCTATCTAGAAGCAATCTTAATTTAATGGAAACGAATCTACTCCTATTTGCAAAGAAAAAAAAGATTAGTAAAGATAACACAATAGTCAAAACTGTAAAATAGTTATAGTAAAGATTGTAAAAGAGTATCTTTTCCCATCATAGCTGATATTCCCACTCTGCATATTCGCAAAACCCAACTGAGTGCTGCATGTGTGTGTGTGTGTGTGTGTGTGTGTGTGTGTGTGTGTTTGTATGTATATATATATATATATATATATATATATATATATATATATATAATTTATGTATTCACACCTTCTATCTGACACAACTCTGAGAGATGCTTTGTCAGCACATAGGTTTACATTTTCTTTTTAAAAAATCAACATTTCAATATTTCTTACAATGCAAGTTCTTTTCTCATTCATTGATTTTGTGTGTTGACTGTGTCTAACACATGCAAATCCACTGCAAGTCAAAGGATTGATGTAAGTTTATTAATATCTCATTGATACTATTACAAATTACAAACCAAATTGCATAAACAAGTAAATTTATTATAGACAATGCCCAAGTTTATTAAGCCTTTGACTTTTAATTAAGTAGGGGATAAAAAAACAACTCCCTTTATTCCTTTGTGCTCTGTGAAGAGAATTACTGTACAATAGTACAGAAAAATTTAACATGACCTAGTGATGCCAGCTGTCTCGGGATCTGACAAGCCAGGAATATTGTCACTAGTTTCCATTCATTCCTCTCATCAGTCTAAACACACACTTGTTAAGCAGATACTCCTCAAGAGTCCTTCCTTCCTAAAAGTCCCACAATGACCTATATACTTCTAACTTTACTTGCTTTGATGAACTGTACTTCATCAGACTTGGCTTCAATTTAGATTATCTTCTGTTTTAGCCAATGTTTTTAATCCAAATGTTGGATTGTATCACCATTTCCCACCACAATGGAGAATTCACTAAATGGAAAAGGAGCATGGATGCCTAATAAATCTATCTTTAAAATAGGAAAATATGCATTGCAAGATTCCACCATCTTGTCCTGTTATCTGCAACAGTTTCTTCCATCTGAAACAACAGTGAGCTGTAGTAGGTCTCTGCAGGTAAAATGGCTGCAGACTCCAGGCTACATGACAAATCNTTTAACTCTGTGCCCCACTTTTTAATGGGGATATTTGATTTTCTGGTGTCCACCTTCTTGAGTTCTTTATATATATTGGATATCAGTCCCCTATCTGATTTAGGATTGGTGAAGATCCTTTCCCAGTCCGTTGGTGGCCCTTTTGTCCTGTTGACAATATCTTTTGTCTTACAGAAGCTTTGCAACTTTATCAGGTCCCCTCCAGATCCATCCATTTGCCTAGGAATTTCATAAGTTAATTGTTTTTTAATAGCTGAGTAGTACTCCATTGTGTAAATGTACCACATTTCTGTATCCATTCCTCTGTTGAGGGACATCTGGGTTCTTTCCAGCTTCTGGCTATTATAAATAAGGCTGCTATGAACATAGTGGAGCATGTGTTCTTATTACCAGTTGGAACATCTTCTGAGTATATGCCCAAAAGAGGTATTGCTGGACCCTCTGGTAGTACTATGTCCAATTTTCAGGAAGAGAGGCTCCTTGGTATTACAAACTTTATATGCCCCAATACAGGGGACTGGCAGGGCCAAGAAGTGGGAGTGGGTGGGTAGGGGAGCAGGGCGGGAGAGGGTAGATGGAACTTTCGGGATAGCATTTGAAATGTAAATTAAGAAAATAGATAACAATAAAATAAAATACAAAACAAAAACAAAGAAGAAATAAGTACAGAAGAAACGTTTATGAAGGAGAATGAAATGAAAGTAACCATTTTCTTTCTTCTGAAACAGACTCAATATAATTTACAATTAAAAAAAATTAAAAAGTAAAAGTATATTTAAAATATGCCAAATAAGTAAACACAATAGATTTCCACTTTATGTTTGTAATAACAAGTATTCTCTTAGTCATCTGAAAGGTAATGAAAAGAGAATAAAAGTCATTTTGTTATACTGAATTAAGCAGCACCTTTCCTTTCTTAGTCTGTTGAAGAGAAAAGATCGAAGGCCATTTAGCTTCAGAGCAGAGCACACACTGTAGTCCCTCAATGATTTCTGCATCGTCAGATCAACAATTCTCTGATTAAGTAACCGTTCCATTGAATATTTCAATGGAATCTCACTTGCTTTACCCATTTGTCTTGTCTAGATTCAATTACAGCTGCTATCATTCTTTTAAGGGTAGTTACATGTAACTTTTCAATCTGTCTTGAATTTTACTCCGATAAAAATGACACATTTTAGGAGAAATTCTCAGAGTATTAAGGAAAAAAATTAAGAGTAAAGAAAAAAAATCCTCTTTATTTCTCTTCTCATTATTGAAGTTCAGACCATTCCCATTAGTATCAACAGTTGTTAGGCAACAATGCCAGTGGTGGTACTTTCATGCCTATTATCAACCTGATATGTGATTCGGCATTCACATATCATGAATTCAATCATTTAATTCTTATGTTCACAATGACTGACTGAAAGACTATAGGGTTGCTATGCAAAGAATATAATCTGAGTAAGTGAATAATGCAACTTAGGTCAGCCCAATTCAGGTAAGCAGTGCTGAGACAAGACTTCTTTTTTTTTTTTTTTTTTTTTCCTTTTTAAAAAATTTTTATTAGTGAAATTTTTCATTTACATTTCAAGTGTTATCCCAAAAGTCCCCGATACCCACCCCCCCGCCCTGCTCCCCTCCCCTCCCCCTCCCACTATTTGGCCCTGGCATTACCCTGGCCTAGTTGGCCATTATTTGTGAGGAAAGGCCCCTGGTCTAGCAATGTTTATATGCCCCAGTACAGGGGAATGCCAGGGCCAAATAGTGGGAGACAAGACTTCTTGAGTATGCCATTGGCATGTTCATTTTTGCCATATTTAAGCGTAACACAATTTTGGGAAAAAATGTTTTCATGTAACAATTTATTCAGCTCCATGAGTACAACAAAGTTTAAGAAACTTTTACATCAAAACTCTTTACATAGTATGCATGACTTCATACATAAGAAGCATTCTTGTTAACTTCAAAACTCAGGATAGTGGTCTAGAAGAATGACTGAAGTCAACATAATCCTCACAGGAGTCCCGATTTTACCTGGCCCTAAAATAGCATAGAAGTCACTTAGGCCTTTGTAAAGTACAAATGATATATCTCACAAGAATAAATGTCATAATCTTGCAAGTAATGCTCAAGATTTTAGGGGGAAAGAGTCTAGGATATGTAAAACATAAATTCTTGGTGATATGGGTGGAGTCAGGTCTTACCAGGTTGTAAACTATATTCATTTCCAGCATTCCAGGAGGAGGGAAGCTTGTACATCTTTGCTTTGAAGGATACCCGCAAGCTTAACTTTGCTGGTTTCTTCAGTGCTTATCTGTGTGAACATGCACTTTTTGCCCTCTAGAGTTTCCTTTTAGAAAAAGCCCTGTAAAAGACAAAGATTAAACCAAACAAAATGACCCTAGTTTATTATTTAGATTTTTCTATTCCTGCTTGCCAAATAATAGTTGTAAGCAGGACTGAGAAGTCTAAAAAAGTTAATCAATTTAATGCTTATTTTGCAAAAACAGAATCTGAAATACTTTGCCCAAGATGATATATTTAAGCCAGAAGTATTATTTGTGTTTTGTGATGTATAATGTTTTAGCTAAAACGAGATAAGCTTTAAAATATTGGTCAACTGCACTGTCACAATCACTTTGTCTTGCTGTTACTCATTTGTGTATGATACTAAGGTCTACTTTTCAGAGTTTATGGTGCTGTAGGTCCCTCTCCCTAACTTTGTTCTTTTAAGGTCTTAGCAGGCACCATTTACCAACTTTAAATTCATACATTTCTTAGTAATTCTGAGAAAAACATTCTCCTTGATGTGAAAATATTTCATTCCTTTGTTTTTATCAAAGAGATATGCTCCTAAAGAGAAAGAAGTATGCATTTGTGTGTGTGTGTGTGTATTTGCACACATGCACACACATATGCAATTATACTTGTGCATGTATGTATATGTGTATGGATGGTTGATGTCAAGTGTCCTCTATTTTTGCTCTCAACCTTATTTTCTGAGATAGAGTCTGTCACTGAACCTGGAACCCACTGATTTGGCTAAAATATTCTTACCACAGTGCTGGAATTATGGGTATACACTGAGATCTGAAATCAGGTCTTTAAACTTTCAGAACCATAACTTTACTAACTGAGCCATGTCTTTAATCCTAGAAGTTTACATTTTGTTTACATGCTTGAAATCCTAAAGAGATATCTGGTCAGTAGCAAGAGCTTGATAAATAGTTGCTGAATGCACAACCCCATTAGTTTCTTCCTTTTCAGGAGAACTGAATCAAGCTGGCAGTCATGTATTCTAAATAGCTATAATCTAGTCAAGCTTTGGTATTGCTTCACAAACTATCTTCAATTTCAATCTTTCTTCATAGTTAAATAATATGTTTAATTCATTGGGCTCTCCAAATATTACAGAATACAAATCTTTATATCTAATATTACATCTCGTTCTTTATGTATACTCTGCCATTATGGACTCTAATTATCAGAAGCCATAAGCCAAAATATTTTTCTTCAATACTAACCCTGGCCCTATCACAGCAGTAGAAAGTTGCTGGCACAACTACTTACTGCTATGTTTCTTTTAAACTTCACAGACCTGTAAAAAGTATTGTATTAATGCCTGGTGAAATAGTGAATTGGTTCACTGTATTGTCCGTAGGAAATGTGTAAAATAGTGTAATTCAATCCTGCTCATTTTTTCTCTTTAGTTTGATTCAATGTTAATGAGCACTAATGATGAGAAAAATGTTAAGGATTAAATAGTGATAGTTTATAATGTCTAGTGAGGGCATAGTTTAACCTCAGAGGTCTTTTGTACATATAGTATAGTTTCTTGTTTTGTGTTTCTATGGGATTTACATGTGTGATAATTAGTGTAGCATGTCTATATGCTGTTTTTTGTGCTTGTTATTTGGCTTTTTATTTAATTACTTTTTAGATGCAAGGTTATTTTCTAATGAGAAAGAGAACGAAAGGTTGTTTGTCTGAGTAAGAGAAGAAGTGGGGAGGATCTAGGAAGAGTTTATAGGAAATGAAATCTTAATCAGAACAGGGTGTATTAAAATCTATTTTCATTAAAAACTAGAAAAAATAGAATGATATTATCATAAAACAATATTAAATAAAAGTGAACTTTGATGGAGAAGCATTACTGTGTCAGTAAATATAAAAAGTGAACATTAAGAAGAAAACATAACTTTTGACCATGTGTCCTTAAGAAAAAAAAAAAAAGTTTACAAAATATGGCCAGGTTTAAGCCAATGTCTGTAACTACTACCTCATGAGGCTTATATACAACATGGTATTGGATTAGGTTCCTGGATATGTCATAAAAGGCTGTGATTTCCAGAAGTAGTTTATGCTTTCTTGACAGACTGTTTGACAAAATTTGAAGAACTGTGTGATGGGTGCCAGAGATGTTTGGGGAACCATATGCTACTATTTGAGTTAAGTAACTCATCAATTTCTCTTCCTCTATTTAAGAAAAGATATTCTCTCTCTCTCTCTCTCTCTCTCTCTCTCTCTCTCTCTCTCTCTCTCTCTCTCCCTCCCTCCCTCCCCCTCCCTTCCTCTCTTGTTCCCTCCCTTCCTCCCTTTCTCTCTTTCCCCACCCCCTACCCTCTCTCCTCCCACGTGTGTGTGTGTGTGTGTGTGTGTGTGTGTGTGTGTGTGTGTTTGTGTGTGTCTTCAGCCCCACAGTGCTTTCCACTTCAGTATTAAACTGAAGTCAAAGCAACTAGATCTGTTTCCAATCATTTTATTTTAGAGAGGAGATCAGATTTTATGTACATGATATAGCTAACACATTTGAATCTTGCATGCTCCTTTTGTAACATGCAGACAGTGGAAGCCTAGTAGCCTACTCCACATCAGTTCTAGTATGTGGCCTCTTCTCATAAGCAATGGCGTTTCATGTGTTATGTTTCCATGGACTCTTGCCAGAGCCAACAGAGTTCCATACATTGTGTTCTGATATGGTGTACTGAAGTCTAAAGAGGTTAGAGTATTGGAAATGTGCAACATATAAATGGCAAAAGAGCAAGGTTATTCATAGGAGTCAGGAGCCTGCACAGCTGAGACTTGCATTAGAAAGAACAGGATTGAATAAAAAAAGAAGACTTCTGTATGCTGCCATCTATAACAGGAATACAACAAGAACAGAATTCCTACAGCCTCTCCAGGGTAACTGTGCTGACCACTGTACCTGAGAACTTGCTTCAGAAGCTGTTCCGAGGCCTAAGAAATGCTTTCCACAATCGCATAGCCACCTGCAGAACAGGAAAAACTGATATTTTTATGTTACGTTTACTAATGAAATTTGTTGAGACTAGTTGGGAAGGGTAAAACACACGAGTCAACTTCTTAAAGTCAAATTTAGTTGGTAAAAATAAAGCATGTTTCCCATATGATTTTCTATATCACAAAGGAAATTGGCAAGGACAGCAGTAAACCAACCGGAACTATTTTCTTAAAAACCAAAACAAAATAAAACAAAATAAAAACACTGAAAAGCAAAACACATTTGAAGGTCAGGAACAGAGAGAATATGCATGTAATAAATAGAATTGGAGTTTCCATCACTGCTGAAGTTCTGTAACCCTTTCGTTGTAGGCAGGGTACAAAACACACTTCAGGCAGGATATATCTTATAATAAAAATTAAAATTCTTCCTGAAATGTTTGGGGTTTCATCTCTGGAAAATTGACAATTGTGTTAAATTTACCAGCAGCTGCTGTGAATCTCCAAACTCAATATAGTCAGACTATCAATTCCCTCGATATTTTTCATGGGCCTCCTAATAACTGATATTCACTCTTGGTTGTCTATTTTGACTAGAATGCATTGGATAATGAATTCATTTCTCTTGGGGATTTGGAACCATGTTTATATGCCATCTCCTCTGGTGATTTGGATCCACTTTCAAATCTTCGGCAACAGTCCACTAAACACATATTCTTACTAGACAGAAAGAAACACAGATCAAAACTCAGTGGCTTGCTCATGGAGTTACTATGCCACACAATCTTTCAAGGGACATCTTGTAACAAAAATAATGTAAGATAATGTTTCCAAATCCACATCCTAAGGAAGCCATGGACCTCCACAGAGACAAAATATGGGTCAATTACCAATCCCTAATTCCCTAAAAACATTTTAATCAGAGCCTCACCATAGAGCCACGACTGGTATGGAACATTATATAGTCCAGACTCATCTTTCACACTAAACCTTCTTGTCTCTGCCTCTCAAGTGATGGGATTACCATACCAGCTCACCTGTCACTCATTTAAAAAAATTCTTGTACTTCCTGTTCTCAATATAAGATGTGTATCCTTCTCTTATTCTTCTGTCACATTGCAGAGACAAAGCTACTTGGGTACATGGTGACACCACCCAAATTCACACACCCATGATAATGAGCTGGCCACAGGTATAATTCTAACCTCATTTCTGCTCTGATCTATAACAGTTGTGTTATTACTGGTCTCTCAACAACCTAGGTGGCTTGTTTAAAAAGGCATCCAGCAACTTTCAAGGTTTCAAACCTCAGTTTATAATTATTATGAATCCAGAGACCTTTGCTGGTATCATAAGCACCTACCAACCCTAGCCTTACACTCTTGGTTGCACCTCCGATCTTCCATTACTTCCAGTCAAACTGGCCTTTTGCTCATGAAGCAAATAAACAACCCCTGTCTCCACAGAAAGAACAAAAATATTTGTGTGTGTTGTGGGTATGGTGATAAAGACAAAGTAGCTTTAAGAATATCATATTGGTTTTGTTTCATTCTGGTTGGTTAATGAATATACATACATATATACATAAAATACACTTACAAATGCACACTCATGCACATAGACAGGCCGGCATGCATGTGGGCACACATGGCCTCAAAAGCATAATGTGTATTCAGTTAAAAATCAAAGCATGTAAGCTATGATTAATGACACTAACTGGAATGAGCTTTAACTTCCAACTACCAGGACCCATGCTTTTATTAAAATGAGAGTGTTCCACAGAAACAAACTTATTAATGCCTTCTATTGGTGTAAGTCAACTACCTAGAATAAAGATCAACAAACAAAACCAAACATGTCAACTTTGTTTTATGGATAATTTCCTTTCCATTTTGAACACCAGTAACAGAATGAAACAAACAAAATCATTTGGAGCAAATATTTAGCTTCCTCTTTTTTTCTCCATCTAGTGGCTAAATGTACAAGTGGAAGCTTCCTAAGTTGCAGAGCTCCCTTCTTTCTTTCTATCTTTCTTTCTTTCTTTCTCTTTCTATCTTTCTATCTTTCTATCTTTCTTTCTTTCTTTCTTTCTTTCTTTCTTTCTTTCTTTCTTTCTTTCTTTCTTTCTTTCTCTTTCTTTCTTCCTTCCTTCCTTTCTTTCTTTCTTTCTTTCTTTCTTTCTTTCTTTCTTTCTTTCTTTCTTTCTCTTTCTTCTGTTTTTATTAGATATTTTCTTTATTTACATTTCAAATGTTATCCACTTTCCTAGTTGTCCCCGATGAAGGAGCTAGAGAAAGTACCAAAGGAGCTGAAGGTGTTTGCAGTCCCATAGAAGGAATAACAATATGAACTAACCAGTACTGTCTGTTTTTTTTTTTTTTTCTACAAAGACGTTGGTATGTTTACTCTGCCATGCACTGTCCAATGTACTGTACTAATGACTAAGCACATATATAACATTATGGCTACTTGCACACTGTTCAGAAAATTACAGTATTTTCTGAAACTGTATTATCTGCAGGCTCTGAATGAGATATATTCCATTTGGCATAGGTAATAACTATCATGTCAAGGAACAACTTTCTCCCCTGTCTTAAATATGGGGCAAAAACTTGAGAATGGTTGTCACAAAAAGAGACTTCTTTCTGGGAAAAAGAAACCACAACTCCATTTTTCTTTACCTACCAATTAAATTTTATCTCATTAATTTATAGATATAGGGTAAGAGTAAAATTTTTTTGTATTAGTATGAACTTGTCATCACTGATCAATGTCAGTTTATTTCAACTTCCCAGGACATTGGTACTCTAGTTCAACTAGTTACTGGCTCAAAAGAGTTGAGAGTGATCCCTGGTGTTGTCTCGAATGCTTCTCACCTTATGATAGGATTACATCTTGACTAAAACCAAAGTGAACTGAAACTACATCAAAATGCATCAGTACACATGCTGCAATAACTATCATAGCATAGGAACAAAACACACTGCGCCTGGAGATCAGCAGTAACTGTTGTTATCATGTGATTTGCTGGAGATCACTGCTTCCTCCCAGCATCTGGGAGGAATATCAAATCACGAATTAACAGCCTGGGAAAGAAAAATTTTACCACCCCCCCCCCCGCAGCACAGTGTAAGGAGCCCACGCTTATGATCATAGCTTAACCAGACACTATTTAAAATGGACGTTCCTATTCATGAAACTAAGATCTATTTTAGGAATGGAAATTATTTCATTAAAACTCATGTTGATGCCAGGAACATCCAGTATCAATTAATTAACTTATCCTGGTCTGAATATTCATTTCCAAAAATGCCTTACAATTTCTTCTCTTCTTCCCTATAGCCCATAGTAAAACAGTCTATATTACCTTCCTAACAGCAATCAGTGCTTCTGCTCATCAGTGCTTTTCTCCATTATTACAATAGCTTTTCCCATACCTATTCAGGCTTCTATTAATTTGGTTAGCATAACTCTGGCTGTAAAAATATGTCCTGACTGTGGGCTTATTGATTAAAATTAGCTTGAAAATAACACAACAGAGGGCAGGGGAGAGGAATTGGAGGTTGGCAATTTGTAACAAGAGCATCATTCTGAATTCTGCCCTTACAAGGTACACAATATCTTTCTAGTCCTTCTTGGTTTGATGAAGCAAAGTATGTTCATAGAACTATGTCTATACTTTTAATCAATACCCTTCAGACACTTATTTCTGGACCAAAAGGCAGGGAAAGGTAAAAGCCAGGAAACAGGGTGTTTCAGCTCTCCCTATTGGATTTCCAGATTGCTGTGTGTGCTTGGATATTTTGTTGAACAAATAACCTCTTCCATCAAAATGACAGGTCTTTTTGGTTAACTTGTTTTCATAATATATGTTTCATCACCTACATTTATTTTTATTAAACAAGGTGTGGTGAGGAGAGAGAATGGGTTTTGTATACCTATGGGCACTTCTATTTTCAGCAGCTATTTTAGTTTTAATTCACATTTTCTATCATGTGAGAGTAATATGGAGCATGTTATTAATGCCAGTCTTGTAATAAGACTATTTTCCACTGTCATAAACTCTCATAAGAATTCACGGACAGGTTACACCAGTTGAGCCCCACAAGCATTTGATGTCACCTGACTTATAAATTACTCTGTCCCTTCAGCTGATGATTTATTTCTGGACATAAATAACAAAGAAAATGCCAAAGTAATAATTCATCCATTCTTTGTGGTCATGACTTGTGTTTCAGAAACATTGTTTATCTTGCTTTGATTCTGACTGGAGTAATAATTTATCTCCTTCACACCCCCTGCCCAAATCCACAAACACACCAACTGCTTTTGCATCTGCTTCTTATGGGAAGCAAAGGCAAAAGTCACATGTTCCATGGATAGACAAAAGAGCAGTGAGCCAGCAGTTTGTCTTGCAAGTACAAGGACTTGAGTTCTATCCTCAGGAACCATAGAAAAGCAAGGCATTGTAGCATTTGCTTTTAACCTGAGTGCTGAGAAGCTATAAAATGGTGGATCTCTGGACCTGGGACACACTGGCCAGTTATCCTATCCTCTGTGACAAGTCCAGTATGGAAAAAAAAAAAAAAAACAAAACAAAAAAAACAGCCTTTTACAAAGCAGATGAGACCTAGGTAACTAAGATAGTCTTCTGGCCTCTACATACACTTACATATATGTATGGGCATTTGTGCACACACACATATACACAGTGGAATCATGTGCTCCTACAGCTAAAACCAAAGTTCTATAAACCTATAATTTTTATTTTGGAGTTAAGTTTTCTGAGGGAAAATGTGGCATAAAGTCGTGATAAGAAAATAGAACACAAAGCACAACATGTCTTCCTCCTTTTCTATCGTGCTTTCTGACAACATTCTTTTGCTCGCTTTCTACCTTTCTTAAAGTATTGGTACTGGGAAATGTAGAGTGAGTCGGGGCTTTTCTCTGACCACGTGGTATGCTGGAATCCAAGTGAGGTCAATAGACTTGATAGAAAAAGCCATTGCCCACTGAGCCATCTCATTAGCCCTGGAAATGTTTTTGTATACTCGACTCAATTGTTCTTCTTGGCCAGTATTATCTTGCATTCTTTCAAGATTCCATGTCCTTTTTCACATTTTATCTTCCACCAAATAAGATATATTTTCCAGTCTCTAAGAATACAAAAAGCCGTTCCTATTCCAAAGCCATTGGATATATTTACTTTTATATCAAAGCCTTTATAAAAGACTTGAGGCTATGCACAACTCTTCATTAGTGTCTTGGTCACCAGACATAGAAAAGTCTTTGTTAGTTTAGAAATTTTTATATACACAACTTGTACCCTACCTGAGATGTGCTGTATATAATGCACATAAAATAAACTTACTAAACTAAAACCATAATGATAATAACAATGACTAGTATTGCAGAAAAGCAAGACACCTGGAGGCAAACCTCAGGGCCCAAGATTCCCCTGCTGTCATTTAGGAGCTTCTGATTCAGACCAACCTTTGCATCTCAATTGCCTTATGTATAAATGTCCCACTTTCTCTTTTCTTTTTCTCCTTGCAACAGTCACAGCTTTAAAATTTATGACTGTAATGCGTACCTGCTGTTAAATTATTCAACATCAAATAAATCAGAGGGTCACACTATCAAAGGCAGAGTTTCAAAGCATGCTGTGATAACTTTGCAGACTCCCTAGATAGAAGATTCAACATACCATATCACTTCAATGGATTGATAGCACAGAGTCATTACAGAGCACCTCCTAGATGGCAGGCACTATGCTAGATTCATACATTATGTTCTTCATTCCTACCCAGAACAGACAAAAAAAAATTGTTTCACATGACACTCTACTTCAGTTCACATCCTTCACTAGTGAGGAAGCTGCGGTATAGCTAGATTAAATAATCAGAGCCCTTTTCAATATGACCCAAAAAATAATCTGTGCTATTTTTTACTAAACGAAAGTCTCTGGTTCAGATACAAGTTTTATTTCTTTCAATTAACTTTTATATTTGAGATTAGGGGCTTGTTAATCTCAAATAGGAAATGTTTTAGTTAATTCTATGAATGCCTCATTCATAGGTTCCAAATGGCTAATGTACCAACAATGCAGTAGATATAATCTGTCTGCATACTGTACTTCTGCTCCATTCCTAACAGTGATTTTATGTCCAGTCCTTTGAATTATTGAACCATCGTCAATAATCTTTGTTATTTACCATATTTCTTAAATCTAGAGGCTAGAATTAGTGATGCAAATTGTGGCCTCATAATGCAACATGCTTAGAGACCAAAAGAAGAATTGATGTCTTCAGGTACAATCATGAACTCTATTATTCAATATTCCAAACAAGGGAATGGCTGCAGCATTCATGGATGGTGTGCTCTTCTCTCTCTCTCTCTGTGTAATTATATTGCACTGTTCTCAGTGTAAACATGGTTGGTGGCAATGTCATCTTGCAATGTCAAAATGTTGGATATATTGAAGACAAAACATTTACAACTTTCATTGATTCTTTCTTTGCAAGTATACATCTTATTTTTTTCATATTTTATGAATAAAAATTCCTACTTTTGGTACAATCAAATAAATAAAATATTTTCTTATATAATTCCTGTTCTATTACTTTCAAATTCCTAGAGCATAAGGATGATTATAAATGTCTACATTATACAAGATAATTATAAAATTAAAAGTCATAACTCATAGATCACATGCTCATTTTCTTAATGTACTTCAGCTTTTCTTTTAGACTGACTTATATTCTAGTAAGAGGTTTTACACACACACACACACACACACACACACACACACTCATTTACAAAATGACACATTAATTGATCAGTGTGTTTATTTTGTGATATTTTTGATGGTATTATTATGGTCTGTTTTCTCTTGACTTTTGTCATCCTGTTAAGCCATATTTACCATCTGGCAAGCTGCTTCATGTGCAACTTTGGAGTTATGTTTCTCTAGTCTAGTTTGTAACAACTCATTGATTTTGGCTTCACAGCGTGCTCAGTCTACCATTTTTCCAGAATGACATCCTTTTTTCAAAGTGTTTTTCCCAATTCAAAATCAGTTTATCAATTCGTTGACTGTCACAACACAGACAGGTATATTAACTTTCTACTGATAATAATGTCTTGCTAAAGTTTGTGTAATTTGTGAAAAAAAAAAAAAGATTTCTTTTATTTAAGAATTCTGGTCCAAGGATTGGGGCAACATCTGGTGATGTACTTCTGAAAAATTCCGTCACCGGAAGAAGCATGGTATGGGATTTATAAACATCTGAGCCTCTGTTCTTATTTCTCCTAGTCTCTAGAGCTCTTCTCCCAAAGTCACATTCATTCAGTAATGAGGCCTCCATCCTCATCTATTCCTAACTACTCTACTTTTAAACATGAGTTGGATTATGTTCCCACCATTTGAAATCCACAGTAGAGATTAACTTGAGCATTAATTTGGAGGCATAAACCAAATTATTTTTTTTAAATCTTTAGTGTTGCATAAAATAGTAGGGATGTGTCTGTACATTGAGTTGACAATCTTTTTATATTGATTAAGTCCACTGTTGAGCTACGTCCTTGGAACTGTTCAGGTCAGTAATTATACTTCTGTAGAGAACTACCTTTAAAAATCTGCAATTCATCTTTAACTGAAAAGTCAGTGCTTGGGGTTCCTTCATTAAGAATAGAGTTTGCTACAAGATTTTTACAGAAAATCTGTGAATAGTTCTACCTCAAGACCTAGCTATACCACTCCTGGGCATATACCCAAAAGATACTCCAATATCCTACATACGTGCCCAATTATGTTCATAGCAGCTTTATTTGTAATAGCCAGAAACTGGAAACAACTCAGATGCCCCTCAACTGAAGAATGGATAAAGAAAACGTGGTACATCTACACAATGGAATACTATTTAGCTATTAAAAATAAAGACATCATGAATTTTGCAGGCAAATAGATGGAACTTGAGACTATCTTCCTGAATGACCTAACCCAGTCCCAAAAGTATATGTATGTAATGCATTTAATTATAAGTTGATATTAGCTATAAAATACAGGTATCATCTTACACTTCACAGACCCAAAGAAGCTAAACAAGGAGGAAAGTCCAAGCAAGGAAGCTTTACTATTATGTAGAAAGGACATAAAACAGCCATAAGAAGCAGATATAGAGAGGGACGTGGGAGGACGGAAGGATGGAGAGGATTCAGGATCACATATGGGAAAGGACAGAAGAGATGGCTAGATGGCCATGAAAATAAATAGAAATCTGCAGCTGACAGGGGCGAGAAGGTGGGGTGATCTCCAGGACAAGACAGAGACCTGGGATAAGGAACCCACCCAAAAATCAATGAGCGTGACATTGGCTGTGATTTATAGCATTGAGGATATGGAACATAAAGAGACCACTCCCTATTACCAGGCAGGAAACCCAAATGGAGCAATAGAGACACCAACACAACCATAAATCTTTCAACCCAAAATGTATCCTGTCTACAAAAAAAAAAAAAATGTAGGCATGGGGATGGAGCAGAGAGACTGAGGGAATGGCCAGCCAATAACCTGCCCAACTTGAGACTCACCTCATGGGCAAGCAGCAGTCCCTGACACTATAAATGATACTCTGTTATGCTTGCAGACAGGAGCATGAGGTCATCTGAGAGGCTCCACCCAGGAGATGACTAAGACAGATACAGATACCCACAGCCAATCAGTGAAAAGAGCTTGCTTGGGGAATCTTATCTAAGAACAGGAGGAAGAATTGAGATCACCAAAGGGGATAGGAACTCCACAGGAAGACCAACAGAATCAATTAACCTGAACCCTTGGGGCTCTCAGAGTCTTAACCACCATCTGAAGAACATACACAGACTGGACCTAGGCGTCCCTGCGCATATGTAGTGGATGTGTAGCTTGGTATTTATGAGAATACCAAATAACTAGAAAGAGAACAATCCCAAAAACTGTTGTTTGTATGTGGGATGTGGTCTTCTAGCTGGGCTGCTTGTCTGTCCTCATTGGGAGAAGAAGCACCTAGTGCTTCACACAGTGACATGAAGTGCAGGGGTCAGAGGATAACCATAGGGGGCCCCTGTAGTAGTGCCCAATCAAATACTCAAATTGATCCAGGTGGCAGCACTTCCCTAGCTATCCACCCCAATGTTCTGGGATCCTGAATGAAAGACACACAGCCTTTATATTTTGATATGCCTAAAAGAGTTTAGTGGCTGGGCCACTTCCTAGCCTCCACATAGCTAGTCTATCTCCCTCCAATATTCCCAAGTTATTTCTTACTACATCCTATATTTCATCTTTGCTACCCTGTACCTGGTCGGACAGTGCTCTTGGGACCGCTCTGACTGCCACCTCTCCTACATAGAGGCTATGCTCTTTGTTTCATACCTTCTCAGATATGACATCTCTCCTTCTCCTTCTCCTTCTCCCTGCATGGTGGATCCCTTCCTCCTCTTTCCTTGGTCCCTTGCCCAGGAATCCTAAAATTCCTGCTTTTGTCTACCTTGCCTAGCCATTGGCTACTGGAAACTTTAATTACCAATCAAAACCAACAGGAGACAGGGTTTTTCAGTGTCTTAAATGAGGACATGTGGATTTTAGTGCAAACAATTTTGGAAACCCAAATTAACATAATACAAGCAGCCACAGACCTCTACCTGCTCAGAGGAGAAGGGTAGGGGGGATGAATTGTGGGATGGGGTGACTAGGAGGGGGAAGAGAGTGGTATGTAGAGTGAATAATTTTAAAAGTAATAATAATTAACATTTAAAAATAATAATTAAAAATAATAAATTAAATTTAAAAAATATTTCAGTCAATGGCATTTAAAGGAGTTTGCTGGACCATACAAATGTGTATTATCCAATGAGGAGACATTCTGTGAACGTTGTCATTAATATTATTCTGTCACTATATTAACACAGTAGAATGGAATTATACAAAATCATATGGGCTAGTTAAAACATTGTAGCTACTTGACATAATAGAAAGGTATCATAAATATAAAATATGTGAGGCTGTCTAACATAATATAGCATGGTCTTTCATACTAATGTTTTTGTAATAAGAAGAAAGAAAAGATGCCTAAATAAACACAGTAAGTATATACATCAATTAAATCCTTATATACTATTAAACATATGAACTAGACTTAAGGGTGTGTCTATACTTTTGACATTCAATTTAATTAAGCAATAATTCTCACAAAGAAATGATTAATATTTTACGGCTATGATGAATGATGAGGGAAATTTTTG
The DNA here is from genome assembly GCA_902729485.2 of Mus minutoides. Lineage (NCBI taxonomy): Eukaryota > Metazoa > Chordata > Mammalia > Rodentia > Muridae > Mus > Mus minutoides. The sequence goes on along the minus strand of LR750853.1, from coordinate 191,501 downwards.
CATTGCCATTTCAATTTATGGACCCACATCATATGCACAGTCCATCCTTGTAGGGAATGTCTATGTTAGTACTCCCAAAGTACAAAACAATCTTTTTAAAAATGGAAACAATCCTCAGGCATAGGCTATATTCCCATAATCACAGCACTGGAGAAGCTGAACAAAAATATACATTGTTGTAAATTCAAAGCCACCTTGGACTGTATATGGAGAACTTCAGTTAAGAAAAAAAAAAAAAGAAGGAAGGAAAGGAAAAAAAGAATAAAGTAATACTTTTTCTTCAAAAGTTTCTTGTACTGTTAGAAAAAGAACTTATGATTTTCTATTTTCAAAAGTAAACTAATGAAATTAAGTTGAATGATTGCTTAATGAGCAGAAAATAAAATCTTTAACCTCACATTAACTGTACTTCTATCACATTCATTATAATCTAGCATCCGTATTAGCTGAAATTCCATTTGGCTTTTTTGTGTCCATGCTAATAACATTAGTGGAATTTTAATTTAATTTAGTGCTTTATCTGATCTTGCAATGAAGTTTTCCCTAACTTTATAAAATAGGAGTCTTTACATTATTTCCAATGTATCAAACACTTGGAAGAAAATAAGCATCCTTGAAATTCCCCAGTCACGTTTGACTTTTCGCTTCAGAAAGTAGCTTATATTGAGAACATCTGCTTGTTGACATTGATATTCAACATTGTGTCCTTTAATTTTCCTTGCAGTCTAGAGTACTCCTAATGCTTTCTACATTTCTGCTTTCATTTAATTATATTCATAGATTGTTTGTGATTAATGTATCATCATACATACCACAGATCATGAAAATTTGCTGATATCTATCTCAGCAAAAAGTTATATTTACTTTTGTCCTCAAATAACGCCACAGTGAGAGCAGATTCATGGCTAGAATTCAATAAAGGTCCAGTGGAAAACAGAAGACAAAACTGCTTGATCCTTCTTTCACTCTTTACTCCCAAAGGTTGGATTCCTCTCTAGAACCATCTGCTCTGCCCTTGCTTTTAAATACTCTTTAACAAGATATTTTATGTAGCAAATAGTTTGAGAAGTAATAAATTGGAATGGTTGCGCACTAGAGAGTTGTATTTTAAAATAATTTAGACAAAGTCTGGATTTAAAATTTCTTTTAATGTTTTGAAGCAATGGTTCATTCTCAGATAGGTTGCTGTTATGAATCAATATCAGTCTGATTTTCACTCTTGTACATGTAATATGTCCTTCATCTGAAAAAAAGAAATGTATTTTTATTTTCACTTTTAAATATTTTTCAGAACCAGTCAATGGTGACACATGCCTATTTAATTTCAGCACTTGGAAGGCAGAGGGAGGCAGATTCTGAGTTTGAGGCCAGCCTGGTCTACAGAGTGAGTGCCAGGACAGCAAGGGCTATTCAGAGAAACCCTGTCAGAAAGAAAGAAAGAAAGAAAGAAAGAAAGAAAGAAAGAAAGAAAGAAAGAAAGAAAGAAAGAAAGAAAGAAAGGAAGGAAGGAAGGAAGGAAGGAAGGAAGAAAGAAAGAAAGAAAGAAAGAAAGAAAGAAAGAAAGAAAGAAAGAAAGAAGAAAAAATCTTTTGAAGAAGTGTCTGAAATCTTTGCTTGTGGTCTTTTGTTTGTTCTTATTTCGATAAAATATAACCTTGATTTTATCCATCATTTCTCTTTCACTTGGTGTGTTTATGTGTTATACTTTTAACTGTATGACTACACACATGTACCTACATAAATAAGCATTTAAATGTACATATATGAATAGATGTAACNATATAGAGTCCATGTTTTACACTAGGACCCACTCTGGATATTTTACTTTTGGCAGTATAGGCAATCTTAAAATGGTGTTAGGTCTATATCTAGCACAGCACCTTGCACAAACATTAACTGAAAATGGATTAAAAACCTCAGTTCAACATCTGAAACACTAAACTGCTAGAAGAAAACTTAGGCAGTACTCTACAAAATATATCTATAGAACAGGAGTTTCTGAAGACTCCATTTCCCAGAAAGATGAAGCCAAAATTGAAAACCAAAATGGAACTTCATAACTCTAAAAAGCTTATGCATAGGCATAAGCTTTCAATAACAACTTGATGCTTTAAAGACAATGCTCATTTTGTCTTATTTTAATGTTAATTCGTCCCTCTATATCACTGTTTTCATGAATTAACTAGTCCATAAGTATATAGATATAGATTATACATACCATATTTAATGTTTTTGGTATTACTTTTAGGGTAAGAATATTTTATATAATCTAAAAATAAAAATTCAAACCTTTTGTTCTACCTCCATCTCCAATGTTGTGCCTTTTTGATGAATGTATGAAGTGTGTGTTTTTATCATTATATTCATTTACATCTCAAATTATATCCCCCTTCCTGGTTACAGCTCCACAACTTTCCCCATTCCATCTGCCCTCATCCCCGTCCCCTTTGCCTCTAGGAGGGTGCTCACCCACTATCTCCTGCCCCACCACTTCAGCATTCCTCTAGGCTGTGGCATCAAACATCTACAGGAACAAGGGCCTCCCTTCCCATTGAAGTCAGACAAGGCCATCCTATGCTACATATGTATCTGGAGTCATGGATCCCTCCATGTACACTCCTCTGTTGGTAGTCTAGTCCCTGGGAGGTTTGGGTGGTCTGCCCAGCTGACGGTGTTCTTTCTATGGGGTTGCAATCTCCCCAATCTCCTGCACTCCCATCAGTGTCCCCTATCTCAGTCTGATGGGGGTGGTTGTGAACATCCACATCTGCATTGGTCAGGTGCTGTCAGAACTTCCCAGGGAACAGCCATACCAGGTTCCTGACAGCAAACACCTCTTGGCAATACCAATAGTGTCTGTGTTTGGTTTCTGAAGATGGGATGGATCCCCAGGTGGGACGGTCCCTGGATGGCCCTTCCTTAGGTCTCTGATCCATTTTTTGTTCCTTTCTTTCCTTTGGACAGGAACATTTCTGGGTTAAAAACTTTAAGACTGGTGGGTGGTCTCATCCCTCAGGTGGGGGCTTAGGCTATCTACTAGAGGTTCTATCTCTCTTTTGCTGCACATTTCAATACCCTTCACTATCATCATACATAATATAACATATTTTGGTGTGACTCTAACCAAGCAAGTGTAAGATCTGTTTGACAAGACTTCAAGTCACTGAAGAAAGAAATTGAAGAAGATCTCAGAAGATGGAAAGATCTCCCATGCTCATGGGTTGACAGAATTAACATAGTAAAAATGACCATTTTACCAAAAGCAATCTAAAAGATTCAGTGCAATCCCCATCAAAATTCCAACTCAATATTCATAAAGATATAAAGAGCAATTCTCAAATTCATCTGTAATAACAAAAAACTCAGGATAGCAAAAAACTACGCTGAAAAATAAAAGCACTTCTGGGAGAATCACCATCCCTGACCTCAAGCTGTATTACAGAACAATAGTGATAAAAATGCATGGTATTGGTACAGAGACAGGCAAGTAGATCAGTGAAATAGAACTGAAGACCCAGAAATTAATCCACAGACCTATGGTCACTTGATCTTTGACAAAGAAGTTAAAACTGCCCAGTGGAAAAAAGACAGCCTTTCAGCAAATGGTGCTCTTTCAATGGGAGGTCAGCATGTAGAAGAATGTTAATCAATCCATTCTTTTCTCCTTGTACAAAGCTCAAGTCCAAGTAGATCAAGGACCTTCATATAAAACCAGATACACTGAATCTAATAGAAGAGAATGTGGAAAAGAGCCTTGAACACATGGGAATAGAGGAAAAGTTCCTGAACAGAACACTGATGGGGCTCATGCTCTAAGATCAACAATGGGACCTCATAAAATTGCAGAACGTGTGTAAAGCAAAGGACACTGTCAATAGGACAAGATGGCAACCAACAGACTGGAAAAAGATTTTTGTCAACCCTACATCCTATAGAGGGCTTATATCCAAAATATACAAAGAACTCAAGTTAGACTCCAGAGAACCAAATAACCCTATTAATTTTTTAACCAATTATCTTTCTTCAAAAGGACTTTCTTTTAATAATTCTAACAATACAACTCTATTGGCAAACTTTTTTCTGCATTATTTTCCAAAAAAATAATTTTTCTTCTTCACTTTTATAAATATTTAAATTAATTTTATTTTTATGTGTAACTAAAATGTAAAGAACAAACATATTATGTGATATCATATGGTGTCTTGCCATATGTATAGATTGGATCATTGCCAAATTAAAGAATGGAAATCTATTTTTCCAAATACTTCTATATACCTGCCATTAGTCACTAACTGTAAATAAATAACACAGAAGAATTTAGTCATAGATTGGTTTGCAAATATTTTCTCCCAATCACAGGTTGACACTTAATTTTGAAGAATGTTCCTTTCCTGTAAGAAGCATTATCATTTGATATTATCTATTTATTTCTATTGTTTTTAAACTCTTATGTAAAAGCAAAATAAAAATTTGTGCCCAATGCATACCCTAGAGGATTTCCTACTTATAATGTCTGTATAGTCTCATGTCTTATACTAAAATCTTTAAGCTTTTTGAATTTATATTTATATGTAATTAGATATAATTCTATCTTTCATTTTTCTTTATGTGAATATTCAAATTTCTCAGCACCACAATTTGAAAAGACTCTTGTCTTTTAACTGTTTTTTTTTTTCAAATAATTCATTTATTTTTTGTTCATCTTGCATCCCAAACACACAGCCCTCCTTTCATTCCAACATTTACAGCTCCTTCCCACTTTGTTCCCCCTCTTTCCCCTCTTTCTCCTCAGAGATGGTGAGTCTCCTTGGTTACGCCCACCATGGAATATCTAGTCCCCAAAGTACTAGGCACATATTCAACCATTGAATCTCTCACAGGCAGTCCAAGAATGGGGAAGAGGATCCAACGGCAGGAAATAGAAAATGCCTGTCTTAGGCATTGCTCCTCTTGTTAGGGGTCTCACTTGAAGACCAAGCTACACATTTGCTATAATTACTTAAAGAGTATAGGTACAGATTCTGCATGTTCTCTGCTTAGTAAACCCCCATGGGCCCTGGTTAGTTGAATCTGTAGGACTTCCTATGGTGTCCTTGACTTCCCCTACTTCCTGACCTCTACCCCCCACATTTACATAAGTCTCCTTGAGTTCAGGCTGGTATTTGCATGTAGGTCTCTGTATCTCCCTCCATCCATCTTTGAATGAATCCTTTCAGGAGACAGTTATGCCATGCCTCTCTCTACAAGCATAGCAGAGGGTCTTTAATAGAGTCAGGAGTTGTCTCTCTCACATGGGATGGGTCTAAATTTGGGGCAGTCATTTGTTCCCCCAGTCTCTGCTCCATCTTTATGCCTGCATATTTTATAGGTAAGACAATTTTGGGGTTGAAGGACTTTATAATAATTTTATTATATTGTTATACCACATCTCTTCATACCAGAACGCCATGACCGTTCACTTCTTCAACCTGTCTCCTACCCAATACCCTCACCACCAACCTCTATTGACTATTTAGAGTCTCCCTCTGAGTGAAATTAATTTATCCTCCTTTGTGACCTCATTATTATTGAGTTTCTTTGGGTATGTGGCATGGTTATTCTGCACAATAAGGCTAATGTTCACTTATAAGTAAGAACATACCATAGGTGTTTCTCTGGCTCTGGGTTACCTTGATCAAGATGATGTTCTCAAGTACCATACATTTGCCTGCAAAAATCATGATGCCGTTGTTTTTAATAGCTGAATAGTATTCCATTTTGTAGATGTACCTCATTTTCTTTATCCATTCTTCATTTGAGGGACATTTAAGTTGATTCCAGTTTCTGGTTATTATAAATTTAGTTCTTATTAATATAGTTGAGCAACTGTCCCTATGGAATAATGGAGCATCATTTGGGAATATGCCCAGGTGTGATATAGCTGAGTTTGCCAAACCAATTGCTAAAGTGGTTGTACAAGTTTGCATTCACACCAGCAATGGAAGAATATACCCCTTGCTCTACATTCTTGCCAGTATGTGCAATCACATGTGGTTTTGATCTTAGTCCTTCTGAAGGGTGTAAGATGGCATTGCAGTGTCATTTTGATTTTTATTTCTCCGATGACTCAGGACTTGAACATTTCTTTAAGTACTTCTCAGCTATTCCAAATTCCTCTGTTGAGTATTCTTTGTTTAGCTCCTACTCCATTTTATAATTGGGTTATTTGATTTGTTGGTATCTAAGTTCTTGAGTTCGATATTGGTCCTCTGATGTAGAGTTGTTGAAGATGCATACCCAATCTGTAGGCTGCCATTTTGTTCTATTGTGAATGTCCTTTGTCTCACAGAAATGTTTCAATTTCATGAGATCCCATTTACCAATTTTTGATCTTAGAGTGTGAGCCATTGCTATTCTGTTCAAGAAGTTGTCTCCAATGTCAATGTATTCAAGCTATAGCCCATATTCTCTTCCATTACATATAGTGTATTAGATTTCATATTGAGATCTTTGATCTTCTTGGACTTGAGATTTTTGCAGGGTAATAAATATGGATATATTTGCATTCTTCTACATGAAGCCATCCAGTTAGACCAGCACTATTTATGAATGATACTTTCTTTTTTCCTCTGTGTAGTGTCCTAGTTAAAGTTTCCATTGATGTGAAGTGACATCATGACCAAGGTAATTCTTATAAAGGGCATTATTTAATTGAGGCTGACTAACAGGTTCAGAGGTTCAGTCCATTATAATCAAGGCAGGAGTATGGCTATAGTGTAGGAGCTGAGAGATCTACATATTCATCCAAAGGAATCCAGGAGCAAACATGCTTCCAGGAAGCTAAGAGGAGGATGTCAAAGCCTATCCTTATAGTGACACACTTCTAATAGCACTACACCTCCTAATAATGCCACTCCCTGGGCCAAGTGTATTTAAATCACCACATAAGATATTTTTTGTTTTTGTTTGTTTGTTTATGTGAAAACTTAAGTTTGTGTAGGTGCATTTATTTCAGGGCCTTCCATTTGACTCTGTTGATCAGCCTGTCTTTTCTATTATAATACCATGGAGTTCTTATTACTATTGCTCTGTAGTATGCTTGAGATTAGGGATGGTGATAAGCCCAGAAGCTCTCCTATTGTTCATGATTGTTTCAGTTATCCTAGATTTTTTGTTTCCCCAAATGAAGTTGAGAATTGCCCTTTCAAGATCTGTAAAGAAGTGTGTTGGAGTTGTGATGTGAATGGCATTGGATCTGTAGATTGCTTTTGGTAAGATGGTAATTTTTACTATGTTAATCCTACTGATGATCATGGAAGATCTTTCAATCTTCTGATATATTTCTCAATTTATATCTTCAGAGACTTGAAATTTGTGTCACATAGGTCCTTTATTAGTTTGATTAGCATTATACGAAGATATTTTATATTATTTGTGGCTATTATGAAAGGTTTTCCCCTTTCTTTCTCAGCCATTTATCATTTGTATAAAGGAGGGATACTGATTTCCTTGAGTTAATTTGTATCCATCCACTTACATGAAGGTATTTTTCAGTTGTCAGAGTTCTCTGGCATGTGTTCATGTGTCTATTCATTGATGCTTCTATTTTCACAACCTCGGAAGTAGTGGTTTTCAACTTTCCTAATGCTGCAACACTTTAATACAGTTTCTCATGCTGTACTGACCTTCAACTATAAAGTTATTTGTTTCTACTTCATAACTTTAAATTTACTACTGAAATTATGAATTATGAATTGTCATATAATTATTTGATATTCAGTATATCTGATATGTGACCCCAAAGCGGCTGCAAACCACAGGTTGATAACCACTCTAACAGAATACTGATATATTAGTAAATAAAATATGTAGTTTATTGACACCCTCTTAGACTTCACTTATATTCCTTTATTCGTTTCAGTCCAATATCCTACATGACATATAATTATTACGATTCCTTTGAGTCCTGTTGGGTGTGACTACTATATTTTTTATTACTATTTTTCTAATTATCTTGCTTTATTTCATCAGCATCATCCCTATGCCACTACAAATATTTTTATGATTAAATTATTGATTTCCTTTTTCTAATTTATGTGATAAATATTGTTCTGTAATTTTCTTTTCACATTAACAGTTGTATTTCCCAAGCATCTGCTCATTTTGAATGAGAGCTCTGGTCTCCACAAATATGTCAAAAAGAATTCTGTCTGTTGTTGAGTATAAGCAGGAGCCAAATATCCTAGCAGTCCCTAGGAATCTGCGTTCTTCCTGCAAGGCAAGAGAAGATGCCTCAGAACTGCTGTCAACTTTCCTTTTTGCTGATTTCCAAACACACAAGACCCTAGGTTCTCCTCTAAACCTGTCAAATAACATAATAAGAGGATAAGCCATCCTCTTTTTATCATAATACACTGTAGCTGAGCTTTGAAAGGAAGAAGCGTATATTAGCTGGAGTGATATGGCTCATATTTCTTAGAGTCTGGTTGCTTTTACCTTTGGTGCTTTGTAACACTGGTAGCTTGTGCAGAAACTGCTGAGTCTGAGCCTGTGGGACATCAATGACAATAAGAAATCTAGCCCAGCTGAGTGGTAGAGAGAAGACCCCATCCCATACCCTCTTTACCTGAGACCCAGCCTCCTCCATGCTGCAGGGTGCTGCTTAACATATTTAGTTATGAAGTTCACAGAAGTCTCTCCATGGGCTTTCCCCCGAATCAAAAAGTAATTACCAAAGGTTGATTTGGAGGAGAGGGAGCTCATGGATCATAGTGGCTCTTTTTTTTTTCTTTTTCTTTTATGTTCAAAAAGCAACAGAGGTTGAAGGGTGGCCTCTATGCCCTTAAGCTAGTAAGATATAGAGCAAGAATAAATTTATTAATCAGCATTCCAAAACCTTGCAAAATCTTGTCCTATGAAACATAAAAACTCAAGCTGAGGACAGTCTAGCCTCTGATAAAGCAGAAGAGAAAAAAAGCAAGTTTGATAAATAACACATTACATCATGTCAATGGTCCCATCTCCCTTCCATAATCTGCAAGAACATTTAAAAAATATTTTGTAAATATAAAGTACAGCAGAAGTTTTGGACCAACAGAGCCTTTTTAATATTTTAAACCTTATGTCTTTTAGCTAAGACAGTCTCTCAGCAGCTACCAAGCTTATCCCAATGAATCCTGGCACTATGTCCTACCATGAGACAGGCTCTACCTGTGTGCTTCACTCTATCTGCTGATGAATCTCCCACATCTCATTTCCTTTCCCAGTGTCCCCCTCTTTGGGGAAGTTTCACCCTCCATTTCCTGCCAAGCTAATGTCTGTCATCTTTTTATTACAGCCAATAAGATACAATTCTAGGCTGCCTTTAAGCTAGTGAGGAAGGATGAATACTTGTAAAATATGATACCAGTGATGGGCCATAGAAATAAAAATACCAAGATACTGACAGCTTTTAGCACTCTGCCCCGTGCTACATAATTAACAATTAAAAATAGAGAGACACACAATCACACAATGTAAACCAACAGTTAAGATTTTGTTTGTAGTAAGTAAATAATTCACAGGATGCTTGTTTGTAAACAACTAGAAAGTAGAGAAATGCTGAAATACAGACACTTCTGACTGTCTTGCACACTGATGTAACAATCCCTACAGACTGGATACTTGCTATTCTACTACACAAGAATCATGCTATAAGGAGAGTCATAGTCATGGTTGTGCATTTACATGTCCTGAATATTTTTAAACTCTTCTATTTTCATGTTATTTTTTTAGTAAAACTCTTTCATAAAGAACTATGCTCCCTCATGATTGCTCTCTCAGAACTGCAGATCCTCTCTAAAATCTTGGGTCAAGGGAGCACAGTGAACCTAGAAATACTGTCAATGTGCTGAGAATGATTAAAACTTTGAGTATGTAATGTAAATCATTACAGTTTTCCAACATAATAATTTTTATCAATTATTTAGAAATTTCACATAATTTACCCTGATCACACACATTTTTCTCAGGGGTACCTTGCCATCCTTGTGCCATACTCTCCAAAAAATTAAGAAAAATATATACCAAGTACAATTTGTGTTGCCCATATATGCAGTGTCTCTCATTCTCAGCTATGACTCTGGGATTATTGATACCACTGTATTGTAAGCATTCTTGTCTAGAGCAAGCAACAGAAGCATGTTTCATGGACTTCTACATGATTTCACAAGGTTTCATAGAGCACAGTCATTCACACAAACATCAACACAGCCATAACATGGATCACCGATATCAGTATGGTCACTGGTGGCAGCTTAGGACATGGACCTCATTATGGTCTCCAGGAGCTGTGCAGACTGTGAATATAAACATGACTTTAGTCTACAGATTAGGATCATCAATGTGGCCTATTATTGCTGCATAAAACACAGACATCAGCATTATCCCCTTGGCAGCCCTGATCATGGACTTTAACATGGTCTTGGGCAAAGTGATGATCATTAGGAATCAGTGTACAGTATATACATGCATAAATCTTTTAAACTTAAATATTAAAGAATTCAAAAATAATGATTAATGTGAAGAGCGAGAGAGGATTCAGTTGTCAGAGCCCCTTTTCTTGGAAGGTATGTACTTCTTAAACAAGCAGTAAGTATGCCCTGCAAACAAAGTGCAATGCTTGCAAAGAGGCAAACAATTGAAAAGTGTTCTCACATGTATTTTTCCCCCAGAGGACCGTAAGCTATTGATTGCAGGCACAAGATAAGAAAATGAAATCTTCCCTAATGGTGGGGCTCCAGGATTATTGCTTGAACTGTTTCCTTCACAAGCTTATCAGGCAACAAAAAATTGAATGTGTTTTCCACTGAAATCAGACAAACACTTTCAGGGGTGTACATTCCATACCGCACAGAGGAAAAGCCAATAAAAGCAATTATCAGGCAGTTGAGCTTCTCATTATATGATCAACATAAGAAAGTCACATGGTCTGGGATCAATCATAGGCTTCTCCTGGAGGAGCAGGAAGTTTGGGGCATGAAGTAGGAGACTCTGATGCATCAGGACTGTGCTCTGCCCTTCAGCCTCTGAAGGGGCTATCACCTTATGTGATATACGCACCTATTGATTCAGGAGCTGATAAAGTGCCCTCACTGGTCAATTAATGGGTAGATATGTAGGAAGCCCCACCTGGGCCTCCCCAGTGAACGCCTCCGAGAAGCCCCAGGCTCCGAGAGGCCCCGCCTCTGGGGATCCCCGGGCTCCGAGAGGCCCTGCTTCCGGGGATCCCCGGGCTCCAAGAGGCGCCGCCTGCGAGAAGCCCCGGGCTCCGAGAGGCTCTGCCTCCAGGGATCCCCGAGCCCCGACTGCGGTGAAGCCGCCCAAGCCCTGACCGGCGAAGCCGCCCGAGCTCCGGGAAGGCCGTGCGGCTCCCGGAAGGCCTGTGGCTCCGCCCCATTACAAGATGGCGCAGGGCCGGCAGGCTGCCAGGGAGGAGAGCCTAGTGTGCATGTGCAGCTCTCTCCTCAGGCCTCCTGAGGCAGTAGCCCCTCCCGAAGGGAAAATATGCTAATGAGGCACTGCTTGTAGTACCAATGCAGGGAAAATATGCTAATGGCTGTGGCTTGTGGCACCAATGAATGAGCCACATGCAAATGAGGTATGGCTTGGTGCACCAATCAGCAACCATTATGACACCCCTCCCCCTTCCCTGGGAGTGTATAAAAGCAGCAGCTCTGTTGCTGTCCAGAGTCCCGGGAATCTACAAGCAAGGCGCTGCAGAATAAAGCTGACTGAGAAGATCCCGGTGGTGGCGTGACTTTCTTGCTGGTCGACGGAGGCAGGGAGGCGCGCCACAAGTGGTGCCGAGAACCCGGGAACCGAAGATGATCTGAACTGAAGAAGATCTTCGTGGGATCTGAAGAAGATCTTCGTGGGAACTGAAGAAGATCTTCGTGGGATTTGAAGAAGATCTTCGTGGGAACTGAAGAAGATCTTCGTGGGATCTGAAGAAGATCTTCGTGGGATCTGAAGAAGATCTTCATGGGATCGGAACTGAAGAAGATCTTCGTGGGATCTGAAGAAGATCTTCGTGGGAACTCTTCAGGAACTGAAGATTATCTTCGTGGGATCAGAACTCATCAGCTAGGAGTGGCGGTACCAGTAAGCTTCCCGGAATATTTTAGAGAGGTTATGCTGACAGCAAAGGAGAGGCTAAAACCTATTAAATATTAGGGGGGAAGAAGAAAAGGGGATTTGCCCCTCTCTCAAGGAATTGCAGCTTTCCAACCTCAACTCCTCTTTGGAAGAAGAGGTGGAAGAGGAGGCTGTTAAATATGAGAGGGAGCAATAGCACCTAGATGATAAAGGGTATCAGCTCAAAAATAAAGCAAGAAAAGGTCAGAAAAAGATAAGCCTCAGTAAAGTTCCCAGGTAAAAAATTAAGGGGGAACAAGAAAAGGGGATTTACCCCTCTCAAGGATAAAGTTCCCAGGTAAATGGGACAAGAGAAAGTTCTCAGGTAAGAGACAATAAAGAAAAGGATAAAGTTCCCAGGTAAATGGGACAAGAGAAAGTTCTCGGGTAAGAGACAATAAAGAAAAGGAGTGCAGATAGAAAAGGAGTAAATAACCATGGGCACTTCTCATTCGCACACAATTTTTTTGGCTCTTCAGGAGCTGCTTATAGCAAAAAATTTAAAAATGAAACAATCCACCCTTGATAGGTTTTTGAAGGAGTGTGATACCGTGGCCCTTTGGTTTGGGGTATCAGGGAGTCTTACTGTTCTCTGCTGGGACAAACTTGGCAGAGACCTAGATTTTGCCTGGAATCAGGGCACATTGAAAGCAGGTGTGAAACTAGTGTGGATGCTATGGTTTTTCTTAGGATTTTTGGAACCAGTAAATCTTTGCAATTGCCATCCACAGTCATGGAAAAGGAATGTTTTGTTTAATGTATCTTTGAAGGGTAGCTTTTGTTCTCCTATAAAAAGAGTCCATGTGGGATGCATAAGATGGTTTCTTTGGTATCAGGATGGAGTCCTGTGGCTTATTCAAAATATGGGCATCCCACAAGTAAAGCAGCACCTCCTCAACCTAGGTGGACAGCTCGATGCAGAGCTGAAATAGAGTGGCTGTGTATCCCATTACTATCTCTGTTTAATCTGGGTCATGGCTAGGTCCAGACCTGGTTATTTCACAGTCCAGGGGAGCGGTTTGTGTTTTTTCCTAGGGAAAAAGAACCAATTTGGATACCGAGACACTGATAAGAAGAGTGCCCCCTCCCTTGGAAGACGCATCAGGGAGTTGTCGGAGTATCTTCAAGGGAATTGGAGTGCAGAGGCAGAACGACTGTTCCAGAAGGTCCTTATCAATATTTCCATCCTGAATGGCACCAGAGTCGACCCTGTCACCTTGAGAGACGTCATCTCTTCGCTGTCCAATGCCTTTGCCTTTTCTAAAGAATGGCTAGGATGCTACTTTGGGGTGTCCTGGTGTTTGCGGGTTGTATACTTTGTCTCTGGTTGTTATGTCATACTTTGCCCCTGGTTGTTATGTTGTATGAGATGCACTCAGACTCGACTGAAAACTGTAGTTTTTCGAGCCCTGATGGCCATAGACGAGGACATTTTGCCCGAGTTCTGGTTGGCCCCTCTTAAAAGTCTGTAATGATTTCCTAGCAGACTGGTTTGCCGATACTTCCCCGGTTTAGGGACAGACCTAATGACTCTCACTATACCACCTCAAAGGATAACGGAGTAAGGAAACTCAATTTTGCTGACAGAGTGTCACAATACAGTGCAGGGGATGTTCCATACAGGATAGATTCCTCAAAAGCATGTCAAATTGCATGGAGGTTTCATGTCATCTTGACCTATCCTCCACTTGATAAAAAGATATGGAGACGGGTACAATGTCTCACAATTGATAAACAATTTGACCTCTGTTACAGCCAAGTCTGCCAGCAACATGCTGGTGGCATCTCCTCCTACTCCAGATCTCTGCAGAGACAGACTGGTGGTCGTGTCTGATGGTAGCCCGATTTCCTATCAGTCACTTGTCAAAGGCTGCTCCCTCAGGCCGGGGTGTTCGCTGACCAGATTTGCAGGACTTCATATTTAATTAATAAAGAAGGGAGAGATGTAGGAAGCCGCACCTGGGCCTCCCCAGCGAACGCCTCCGAGAAGCCCCGGGCTCCGAGAGGCCCCGCCTCTGGGGATCCCCGGGCTCCGAGAGGCCCCGCCTCCGGGGATCCCCGGGCTCCGAGAGGCCCCGCCTCTGAGAAGCCCCGGGCTCCGAGAGGCTCTGCCTCCAGGGATCCCCAAGCCCCGACCGAGGCAGGCGGCGAAAGCCGCCGCCCGAGCCCCAACTGTGGTGAAGCCGCCCGAGCCCTGACCTGCGAAGCTGCCCGAGCTCCAGGAAGGCCATGCAGCTCCGGGAAGGCCTGTGGCTCCGCCCCATTACAAGATGGCACAGGGCCGGCAGGCTGCCAGGGAGGAGAGCCTAGTGTGCATGTGCAGCTCTCTCCTCAGGCCTCCTGAGGCAGTAGCCCCTCCCGAAGGGAAAATATGCTAATGAGGCACTGCTTGTAGTACCAATGCAGGGAAAATATGCTAATGGCTGTGGCTTGTGGCACCAATGAATGGGCCACATGCAAATGAGGTATGACTTGGTGCACCAATCAGCAACCACTATGACACCCCTCCCCCTTCCCTGGGAGTGTATAAAAGCAGCAGCTCTGCTGCTGTCCAGAGTCCCGGGAACTACAAGCAAGGTGCTCCAGAATAAAGCTGACTGAGAAGATCCCGGTGGTGGCGTGTCTTTCTTGCTGCTCGACGGAGGAGGCAGGGAGGCGCGCCGCATAGATAGAGGAAAGGGAAGAGTAAGAGCAAGGCAAACTCAGTACAGCACCCTAATGCCCTTGAAGTTGGGAAAGTTCAGATAATAATCTCTCCAGGAACTAAGTCCAAAGAAAGAAATGAGTCTAGAAACTAGTTAATACATGAAAATAAGAGACAGGACTATTAGAGGCAAAGAAGGGGGGCTGTGAAAATGGGGAAAAGGCATAGAGAGGTAGCATAGAACTGACAATGTATGACTTGCAATAAGAAATAGTTGTTTGAGCAGTAATAACAAATAGTAACAAGCAAACAATATCTAATAGGTATCTACTTGTCAGTGTGAGTGCTTATTTTAGTCTGTTAAAGGACTCTTAAGCAGACATTTCCATAATTTAATCATTTCTTCAGAAAATATATGTAGACCCTCTGTTTATTAGACCCATTGTTGGGCTCCAGATCATTGGCAAGGACAGATATCATTCACTCCCACAATCTCTGTGGGCACAGGAGGGGTATAGTGCTCAGAGACAAGGCACCTCACAAATTTATAATGTTTTGGAATTCAGAATAGTGTCTACTTTATTGTCATGCATGACCTCATAAATCAGGCCAAGGCATATATTAAGATTACAGGTAAGAATGAAAGTTTAGAGCCAATTGACTTTGCAATAGGGATTGGAATATTGAGGTTGATAAAGTGCAAAATACACATAACATAGCAGTCAAGGAAAAGATAAGATAGAAGTAACTGCACATGGACGCACTTTCCTTGGTCTGATGGTTTATAAAGTGTTGGAAATGGACATTAGCCAAGGAAATAGGGTTGGCTCCACAGGCTAGCAGACCAAGCAAATGAAGTTTCCCTAGTATATTATATTATAATTTTGACTTTAGCCACACAAAATTGATCCTAATATCTCGAATGCTAGAACTATAAGATGCTAAGTTTTTATTGGTTAAGCCAACACTCATACAGTGTTTTGGATGGAAGAAGCTTTCTACAAAACTCGTAAATATGGAAAAACTTGTGATTTAGTAATACAATTAATTGTTTTTAACCAGAGTTTCCATTACATGGCATAAGACACATCTGAGTAGACTAGAATAATGGGACCATGAGTTTCAGACTTCCTAGTTTCTGTGATGCTTATGGCTGCACTTCCATATGGGACCTGGCTAAAATATAGAATATTAAGTTCCTAGGAAGAAGGCAAGACAAATTAGTTCTGGGATGGTAACAGATAAACTGTATGCTCTAAATAAAGAACTAAACAAATAAGTGGCAGAAATAAGCAAACTAATGAATCATTTTAAATGTCCATATTCTTAGTCAGCTATTAGATGGAACACAGGGTTCCCAAGGAAGGAGCTAGAGAGAGTATCCAAGGAGCTGAAGGGGTCTTCAACCCTATAGGTGGAAGAATAACATGAACTAACTAGTACCCCCTGAGCTCATGTCTCTAGCTGCATATATAGAAGAGGATGGCCTAGTTGGCCATCATTGGGAAGAGAGGCCCCTTGGTCATGCAGACTTTATATGCCCCAGTACAGGGGAACGCCGGGGACAAGATGTGGGAGTGGGTGGGTAGGGGAGCAGGGCCAGGAGGGGGGAAGGTATAGGGAACTTTCTGGATAACACTTGAAATGTAAATGAAGAAATTATCTAATAAAAAATGAACTGGGGGTTCATTCTGAAATTTCTCATCCCTTATCCAAATGCATAATTGAACATCACAGTTTAAATTAGACACTTAAAAACTAGGAGGAAAGGGAGGGAGGTGGATGAAGTACAGAATAGAAAGATGTTGTTTCCTAAAGGACAATTCAATTGATCATGACTATGGAATGTTTTTTCATGCTCTGCATTTTTGTGCAATAAGCACACATTTCCCTTTTTAGTGAGTTTCAAGCATCATTCACATACAGCTTGGTTTATAAGCAACAAATCATTTATTGGAATGTGTGTTTCAAACTTCAGTAGATCTCATTAAGCTACATTTTTTGTTATCAAGCCTCAGACTCCTTCTATGTGTGGGCCTCAAGCACGTTGCTTCATTGTTGGTAATATGGATTTACAAATATGCATGCTCTGAAAATGTGGAATCTGCCTTATAATTTGAAACGTGAGCACTCTGCTTCCACTCATTTTATCTAACCAGCATCAGTTTGTTCCTTCTTAGTTTTCTCATATCTGATTTAAGACATAGGTATGCATTCTGCCCCCCCCCCCCGACTGAGCTTGCCTACGTGCTCTGGAGGTCCCTTTAAACATCTATGACTCTTGCTCCGCACTGTCCTCTACCCTGAATTTATGTTCTTTCTCGATAATATTTACTTGTATAAACTCTAGGAAGGTGGGAAAACAAAAATATATACTGAAAATACAGATTCTTCCAACAACTCTGGAAAAGTGGCAAGTCATACACCTGTAAATTTGCTTGCAAGGAGAGTACAACCTCACCTATCACTCCATTTTTACAAACTGATAATGTCTTCCTTGGAAGATAAGCAGAATTAGTTTTGATTATTGCAATTTTTTTTTATGTGAGAACAGAGTTGACTATGTAAATGTGTACCTTGCTGGTGATAAAGTTCTGGCTGGATGTTCAGTGCAGTCATAACTTTATAACCTGCACAAGAAGATAAAGAAGAAAGTGTCCCTAAGCATGTTACACCTGTCTATGTACACCAATAATCTCCAACATTGTTTCTGAAACCTCCTTTAAGTCAACTTAATTTATTTACTTAACTGATAAGGAAGGTTTTTGTGCTTTTTTTGTTTGTTTGGTTTGTTGTTATTGTTTATTTATTTATTTTTTTGCTGGGGTTGAGTAAACTTGAAGTTCATCTATCTATCTATCTATCTATCTATCTATCTATCTATCTATCTATCTATCTATAGTTTCACACACATCTACACACTGTTTGAAAATCATGTTCATACCTATTATTTGCTCTTATCTCTCTTTAACTCCTGTTGACCCACTTCATCCCAAATAATCTGTCTCCTCCTTCCATGTCTATGTGTTCTTTTCTTCAATTCTGTGCAAATCTTGTATGCGCAGCTAGATATGTATGTTTACAGCAGCAATGGCAATGTCATGTCCAGAAGACATGGCCTTCCTCTGTATCCCCTGACTGTCATACACCTTATGGCATATGGGCAATGCCCCATTGGTTGATGACCCATGCAAGCCTCTGGTCACTCAGGAACCTCAGCATTTTAATCACTAATGATTTTGTGAATTATCCATAATGCATGAGACATATTTTTTTTACCCAGGCTGGAAGTAGTCCTAGACTGAGTATAAACATAAATATTTAGAAAAGAGTTGTACTACATTATGAAAAAAATTTAAATTGTTACCTGAAACAACTTTAAATAGGCCACCTGGTCTTTTGATGAGCATTCTTGACTCTTGGACACAAATTTTATGTTTAAACATTAGTGGGAGAGTTGAAGAGAAGGCTTAAGGTTAAGTGTCCTGACAGAGGCCCTGAGTCCCACACCAAGTGGTACAGAACCATTATTTATTATTATTTGTTATTTCAGCCCCAGAAGTCACCACACCCTCTTCTAACCTGTGGCTATTTGCATTCATATACATTCCAACACATAATCACAGTTACAAAGGATTAAAAATATGTTTGCCATTTGCTGACAGTGAAGTTTTTGTGACACTAACCCCCCCATTTAATGCTGTTAGCAGAAAAGTAGCCATGGATAAAATGTAAGCAAATGAACAAGGCTCTATTGACATGCAGATTATTTTAGAAAACAGAGAAAGCCCTGTTTGCTGATCTCTGCACCAGGTTAATTTCTGTTGTCTGATAGTATTTTCTCTTGACAGGGTTAGATGAAAATTCAATATTACAGTGTTAAGATAAAAATTTACATAGATGAGGGAATGGAATGAAGAAAGAAGGACACTAACAAATACTTGCACTTTCTGAAAAAAGGCCCATGGCTTAAAGATTCTAAATAGTTTATCTTCTACATGAATCCCCATTTGTTCCAGTAATACATGTGCAAGGGCTAGCAGAGATATCAGTGATGGTGTTCTAGGGAGTTATTATTGAGTTGTCATAAGGTAAGTCCTTGTTCTTAGAATAACCTCTTATATTTCTTGAGAAATAAATTTTATTCTACCACCTAAAAATCTTTAATAATCCAAGGTCAACCACATCTTTTTAGCAGCAGCATCCTAGACATATCCATAGTACATTTTCCTATGCCCAGATGCACCTTAATTTCCCATGTTTTGCCTTTGCTCCTTTGAAATTGTTTCTCTGTACTTTGTTGTAGTGAGCATAAGCCCTGGGCTTCCCATACCCTCTAACATCACTCCCCCCTTTACCACATGTAGATATTCTATAGACAGGAAGCACTCTATGCATTATAACAACCTTGTTTCCTTGCCCATCTTCTCTTATGTCCATACATAACATATAGTTCCACTTTCAGCAGCACTGTGTCTCATCATAGGATAAAGATGATGACAGAACTGCAACATGATGCTGCTTAACACGATCCATTTCTAAGGGTGAGACTTTGCCAATGTAAATGGAGGAAACTAAACCCACACTTAAACGTTTAATTTACTATACCTTGTAATTCGTTCACAGATTCTCTTCTTGGCAACTCTACCCGGCTTCTACTACAGATCGAACAAACCACCTTACCAGCAATGCCAAACCTATATATACACAGAATTACATGTTTGCTTGGCATTTATCTTGAAAATGGGTACAACTCTGAAATAAAAAAAAAACTTGACAAAACTCACCGATGGTAAGACAGTGAGTATAAGATATTGGCAGATTCACTCAGGTATTTGTTTATTTAATTGTTTGTTTGTTTATGTTTTTAGATCTATCCAAACAGGGTTTCTCTGGGTAGCCCTGGCTTCCCTGGAACTGTCTCTGTATACCAGGATGATCTTGAACTCAGAGATCAGCCTGTCTCTGCCTCCTTATTAATGAGATTGACGATGTGTGCAGCTACATATTGCATAGGTATTTATTATGATGATTAAAATAGAAATAACAATATGTACAAAGAACTGAAGAAGTTAAACTCCAGAGAACCAAATAACCCTATTAAAAATGGGGTACAGATCTAAACAAAAAAATTTCTCAACTGAGGAATCACAAAGGGCTGAAAAACACCTAAAGAAATGTTCAACATCCTTAGTCATCAGGGAAATGAAAATCAAAACTACCCTGAGTTTCCACCTCATACCAGTCACAATGGCTAAGATCAAAAATCCAGGTGACAGCAGATGCTGGAGAGGATGTGGAGAAAGAGGAACACTCCTCCACTGTTTGTGGGATTGCAAGCTGGTACAACCACTCTGCAAATCAGTTTGGCAGTTGCTCAGAGAATTGGACATAGTACTACCTGAAGACTCAGCTATAACACTCCGGGGCATATACTCAGAAGATACTCCAACATATAACAAGGACACATGCTCCAATGTGTGTAGAGCAGCCTTATTTATAATAGCTAGAAGCTAGAAAGAACCCAGATGTCCCTCAACAGAGGAATCGATACAGAAAATGTGGTACATTTACACAATGGAGTACTACTCAGTTATTAGAAACAATGAATTCATGAAATTTTAGGCAAATGGATGGAACTAGAAAATATTATTGTGAGTGAGGTAACCCAAACACAAAAGAACTCACATTGTATGCACTCATTGATAAGTGGATGTTTGGTAAAAAGCTTAGCATACTCATGATACAACTCACAGACCTTATGAAGCTCAGGAAAAAGGAAGATCAAGGTGTGGATACTTCGGTCCTCTTATAAGGAGGAACAAAATACTCATGGGAGGTAGAAGGTGGGATGGACTTGGGAGGAAGAAAGGACAGGGAAGGAAAAAAGGGGGAGCAGTATCAGGTATGGAAGAAACCAGGAGTGATATACAGAGGGTCAGGAAATTGAATGGAGGTGTGTAGCAGAAGGGGATTCGGGACTGGGGTAGCCAACAGGAAGTCTCAGATGCCAGAAAAGCAAGAGGTTCCCAGGACCCAATAGAAATGAGATTAGCTGAAATACCCAACAAACAGGGAGAACCTGTAGAGACCATATCCAGAGGTTCATCAGGACCACACACTTATCATGGGGCCACACACTTATCTCCAAAATTTTAACCCAGAATTGCTTTTGTCTAAAGAAATTACAGGGACAATGAGTAGAGCAGAGACTGAAGGAAGGCCATCCAGAGACTGCCACACCTGGGCATCCATCCCATAAGCAAATCCTGACACTATTGTTGATGCCAAGAAGTGCTTGTTGACAGAAGCCTGATATAGCTGTCACCTGAGAGGCTCTACCAGAGCCTGACCAATACAAATGCAGATGCTTAAAGCCAACCATTAGACTAAGCAAGAGGACTCCAAATGGAGGACTTAGGACAAGGACTGGAGGAGATTAAGTGGTTTTCAACCCCATAGGAAGAACAACAATATCAACCAACCAGAACCCACAGAGCGCCTAGGGACTAAACCACCAACCAAAGAGGACCCATAGCTCCTGCTTCATATATAGCAGAGGATGGCCTTATCTGGCATCAATAAGAGGGGAGGCCCTTGGTTCTGGGAGGCTCCATGCCCCAGTGTAGGGGAATGCTAGAGAGGTAAGGTGGGAGTGGGTAGGTTCATGGGGGAGGACCCTCATTGAAGCAGGGGGGGAGGGGTTAGCAGGTTTTCAGAGGAGTAACTTGGAAAGGGAATAACATTTGAAATGTAAGTATGTAAAATATATAATAAAATATTTTAAAAGGTAAGTAAAAAATAAAATAAAATAGAAATCACTACTAATTGTCAAAAAATAATAATGTCTTTACTTTTGCTTATTTAATTAAAAAATTTGGGCTAACAAATAAAAGCTAAATTCTCTGGCTATATGAGAGCCAGTAACAGTGACACCCTTCCATATGTATGAACTTTGTAAAACTTCTTTCCCACTAAATCATTCAAATGTTAATGTGCCTGTTGCTACATTGATATTATGTGTAGATGATACTGATGTGAAGAATTGGTCCACTTAAATGATTAAGATCATCTAGATAGCCGGGCGTGGTGGCGCACGCCTTTAATCCCAGCACTCGGGAGGCAGAGGCAGGCGGATTTCTGAGTTCGAGGCCAGCCTGGTCTACAAAGTGAGTTCCAGGACAGCCACGGCTACACAGAGAAACCCTGTCTCGAAAAACCAAAAAAAAAAAAAAAAAAATAATAATAATAATAATAAATAAATAAAATAAAATAAAAAGATCATCTAGATAATCTTAAGTGGTTTTAGTCCACTAAAGATATCAGAATAGGCAGATGGCTTTCTTAGACAAAGAGAAACTGCCTGTGGCAGGACTCTGCAGCCCATGCCTTTGATTCAATGTCTTTCTTAAGGTGAGCTGTATATATTTTGAGCTTGCCTTCACATCCATTTCTCATGGTGCATTTTTACATAAGCATCCCTTGCTGTGTAGTCTCTTGTACTGGCAAAATCCAGTGTTCTGACAACTACAGAAGTGGGCAAGACTGACCCACAATTTGTGGTACAAATACTTAGTATGCTGAAAAAATATTAATCACTCTAGGGAAGTGGCAAAGTAAAATCTCCCTGTTTCATACAAAACGGGCAGCCTCGGCCAGAAGCTCTCAGCCTTAGGGTTTCAGTCCCATCTTCTGTTACCCCAGAAAATCCTGGGTGTCTTCATTGTATTGAATTGGATGTACTTCTATTATAAAATTGCAAGAGAAGATTTTTGTGCAACTAATTTTTTAAATCCACTAGACATTAGTTAATGCAGTTTCTATTTTGTACAGAACTAAAATTTATCTTATTTTTTCTATTTCAGCTTTGCCATTATTTAGTAACCTTCTATATAGTGCAAGACAGCAGTTAAATGCATAGGATCTATTTAAGTGTTGTAGACATTAAGGCGAGGAGTAATATATGATACATTATTTACAATTATATAGATGTGACCATCCCAAGAAAAGCAACTTAACAGAAAGAAAATTTACTTGGGCACAGTTTCAGAAGGTCCAGCCATGTTTATTTGACTCACTACAATTGGACAGACCACGCTGGTGGCAAGAGGATGTGAAGCAGAATCATTCATGATAGAAAGGAAAGAACAGAGAGACAGAAAATGTCCAAGGTCAACACAGTCTTAAGGACCCATGCTCAGTGATGAACTTCTAGCTAATTCCTTTCTCAACATCCACAAAAGAGTAGTGCTCCAGTTGGAGACCAAACTTTGAACACTTAAGTTTCAGGAGCACCGTGTCAAAACCCTAAAATTCAGAGATCAGAAATTAACAATAAAGAATATAATCTATACAGTAAGACTTACTTCTTCTTGAGCAGGAAAGAATGATTTTTAAAAAGCAGGAAAAGGCAGACCTGTGGAAAGGGTGGAAATACAGAGCCATGCTGGTTTTAATCTTCATGCCCTATTTTCTTAAAAGCAAAGGAAGAATAAATGGAGGGTGGGAGGGCAGGTGGACAAAGGGAGAGAAAGAAGGGGAAAGTTTGCTTTCATCTTTTCTCTATGTATTTGTGTTTGTCAGACATCCTTGAAAGGTGGTCTTGTGTCCTCAATCACATTTTCCACTAGGAAGATGATTAAACTATTGTTGGGGCAGAGAAAAAATGGTGACCATCCATTTCTGTGTGCAGCCCAGGAACACTTTGTTTTCTTTCCAGATAGTCTTCATTTAACATTTATAAATACGGACGGAAAAGCCAAGAATAAAGCATAATAAATGGCAGCTTCCTCTACCCTCCTGGGGGACCACAAAGAGGACAGTGTCCATTACCTGCTCTATAGATGTTTCAAGCTAAGGCAGGACAGACCTGCTGTGAGGTTGAGTGGACTTAAGGATTTGAAATCTTTTATCTTTCCTCAGTGTCTGATGTGTGTGGGTAAGCTGTGTGCAGATGCATCAAAACCTGCCTTCTCGTGGAATTGAGAACTGCTGATAGATGCTGAGTTGAGAAACTTTACAACTAACATTCAAGTTAGTTTTTCTCATTTATCCATAGAAAATATTGAAACAAATTATTTAGACTATTCTGTGTCTCCAGTAAGAAGAAATAAAATGTCATTAGCTTCCTCCCTCATACACACACACACACACACACACACACACACACACACACACACACACACACACATATATATATATATATATATATATATATATANTCATAATAGCCAGAAACTGGAAAGAACCCAGATGTCCCTCAACAGAAGAATGGATACAAAAAATTTGGTATATTTACACAATGGAGTACTACTCAGCTATTAAAAACAATAAATATATGAAATTCCTAGGCAAATGGATGGATCTGGAGGCCATCATCCTGAGTGAAGTAACCCATTCACAAAAGAACTCACATAACATATACTCATTGATATGTGGATATTAGCCCAGAAACCTAGACTACCCAAGATACAATTTACTAAACACATGATACTCAAGAAGAAGGAAGATCAAACTGTGGACACGTCACTCCTTCCTAGAATTAAGAACAAAGCACACATTGAATGAGTTAAAGAGAGCATGTGTGAAGCTGAATCCAAAGGATAGACCCAATGACTGCGGCTGCCAGGGATCCATCCCACAATCAGTCACCAAACATAGACACTATAGCATATGCCAGCAAGATGGTGCTGAAAGGGCCCGGATATAGCTGTCTCGGGAGGGAAATATACCAATGCCTGGCAAACATGGAGGTGGAAGCTCATGGTCAACTATTAGATGGAACACAGGGTTCCCAAGGAAGAAGGAGCTAGAGAAAGTACCCAAGGAGCTGAAGGGGTCTTCAACCCTCTAGGTGGAAGAATAACCATGAACTAACTAGTTCTACTCTTAATGTATAAAACAAACTTCTTCGTGTTTTCTAGAGTGATAAAATGATTTTTTTTATCTGAAATAATAATGGTAGAAGTGTTTTACTGTTCCAAGATCCATTCTGACATTTGTTCTTTTCTTACCTTGTTGTATTTCTACTGGATAACATCCATCCTGGCAGGTTAAATGCACACTACTTCATGAGAGTGAATATGATCAGAGTAACACTAACTGGAGGCTAGCTATGCCTTGACAGATAAAAGTAGAATATATCTACACAGAAATACATAATGTTTTAATATACATTCATGTGGTGGAATGATTAAAAACAATGCACCAAGTAGGTCCTATTCAAATCCTAACCTTTCACACTAGAAAAGAACAGATATAATAAAGTTATGAGACCTTGCTCAAGGGCACAAGCAAAATAAGTAAAGAAGGAAAACAGAAACAGAGAAAATGATATCATGATGATTCTTTGCAAAGGGGTAGCTTTGAAATGGTTCTTTTTATAGATACATGATCTCTCTGGGCCAGGTACACATTCCAAGTTCAGCATGTCTTCTTCTTCTTCTTCTTCCAGTTAAGCATATTAATAACTACACCCATCTACAACTCCCATTCTCCCTTTTTTCAGAGTCTATGAAGGTGATGACAGAGTCTAGCTAGTGTCCTTCATTTTCTTCATTCTTTCCATGAGACCTTATTTTATGTTACAATCTGTGGTACTTTAGTGCTAGGAACATCTGTCCATAGGGGAAAAAACTTTCTTGCCAGATATTAGGTGCAAACTTTTGAAAAATTAAAACCAAATAAATATGAAATATTAACATTGATGTAGGATTAAGACATTCTATTGATCTTTAATTCATTTAAAATATCTCTCCTAGATCAATGTAGGCTATCAAAAGTGTTTGAAATTTACTTTTTCTATTCTTATAGAATTATAGTATTACTTAACACTCATTTAGAAACAGGGGCATGTCATTTTAGGATGCATTCACATACATGTTATAGGCACACGTGTGAAAGAACCTGAACAATCACTGTTTTGAGAATCAATAGAATAATCTTTGACATTAATGCAGAAAAACTTTTCCTAATGATAGGCAACCAACTCTAGTTGGGTATATAGTGGGGATTGTTATCAAAATAGAGTCTCATTGAAGCATTTAAGTTATCCTTGGACCCCTGTTCTCAAGCATTCTGGCTACAGGCTCCGGAGGAGACGGGGCAGCAGTCCTGTGCTACTGACAAGTCTCATATGGGCAGAGAGCTCTGGAGTGTAATTGATATCATTGTAATCTGCTTTTTTACCCTTATAGTTTTCCCACTCTACTCATTAGATGACTGATGCTACACAGAAGAATGATCCTCAGAGACAAAAATTAAAACGCCAAAACTCACTGTCCTTATACAGGAATATGTTTTTTAAAAAATATTATAAATACTAGAAATTTATTTTCTTTATTATTAGATATTTTCTTCATTTACATGTCAAATGCTATCCTGAAAGTCCCCTATATCCTCCCCCTGCTCTGCTCCCCAACCCACCCATTCCTGCTTCCTGGCCCTGGCATTCCTCTGTACTGTGGTATATAATCTTCACAAGACCAAGGGCCTCTCCTCCCATTGATGGCCTAGTAGGCCAACCTCTGCTACATATTCAACAAGAGACACAGGCACTGGGGTGTACTGGTTAGTTCATATTGTTGTTTCTCCTATAAGGTTGCAGACCCCTTTAGCTCCTTCAGTACTTTCTCTAGCTCCTTCATTGGAGGCCCTGTGTTCCATCCAATAGATGACTGTGAGCATCCACTTCTGTATTTGCCAGGCATGGCAGAGCCTCACAAGAGAGCTATATCAGGGTGCTACCAGCAAAATCTTGCTGGCATATGCAATAGTGTCTGGGTTTGGTGGTTCTTTGTGGGATGAATCCCCAGGTTGGGCAGTCTCTGGATGGTCCTTCCTTCCATCTCAGCTCCAAACTTTGTCTCTGTAACTCCTACCATGGGTATTTTGTTCCCCATTCTAAGAAGGAACGAAGTATTCACACTTTGGTCTTCCTTTTCCTGGAGTTCATGTGTTTTGCAAATTGTATCTTGGGTGTTCTCAGTTTCTGGGCTAATATCCACTTATCAGTGAGTGATATTATGTGTGTTCTTTTGTGATTGGGTTACCTTACTCAGAATGATATCCTCCAGCTCCATCCATTTGCCTAAGAATTTCATAAATTCATTGTTTTTAATAGCTGAATAGTACTCCGTTGTGTAAATGTACCACATTTTCTGTATTCATTCCCCTGATGAGGGACATTTGGTTTCTTTCCAGCTTCTGTCTATTGTATATTATAAATAAGGCTGCTATGAACATAGTAGAGCAAGTGTCCCTGTTATACATTAGAGCGTCTTTTGGGTACATGCTCAGAAGTGGTATAGCTGGGTCTTCAAATAATATGTCCAATTTTCTGAGTCACTGCCAGACTGATTTCCAGAGTGGTTGTACCAGCTTGCAATCCTACCAACAATGTAAGAATGTTCCTCTTTCTCCACATTCTTGCCAGCATCTGCTGTCATCTGAGAATTTGATCTTAGCCATTCTGATTGGTATGAGGTAGAATCTTAGGGTTGTTTTTATTTGCATCTTCCTGATGATTAAGGATGTTGAACATTTCTTTAGGTACTTCTTGGCCAAAGCAATCTACAGATTCAATGTAATTTCCATCAAAATTCCAATTCAATTCATCACAGAGTTAGAAAGAGCAATTTGCAAATTCATTTGGAATAACAACAACAACAACAACAACAACAAACCAGGATAGCAAAAACCATATTCAACAATAAAAGAACTTCTGGGGAAATCAGCATTCCTGACCTCAAGGTGTATTACAGAACAATAGTGATAAAAGCTGTACGGTATTGGTACAGAGACAGGCAGGACGATGAATGGACTAGAATTGAAAACCCAGAAATGCACTCACACAAATATGTTCACTTGATTTTTGATAAAGGAGCTAAAACCATCCAGTGGAAAAAAGACAGCCATTTTAAATGAATGGTGCTGGTTCAACTGGCAGTCAGCACGTAGAATAATGCACATCAATCCATTCTTATCTCCTTGTACAAAGCTCAAGTTGAAGTTGATCAAGAACCCCTAGCTAAAACCAGATACACTAAAACTAATAGAAGAGAAAGTGGGGACGAGCCTCGAATAGATAGGTAAAGGGGAAAAATTCCTGAACAGAACACTAATAGCTTATGCTCTAAGATCAATAATCGACACAGGGCACCTCATAAAATTACAAAGCTTCTATAAGGCAAAGGACACTGTCAATAGGACAAAAAGGCAACCAACAGATTGGGAAAAGATCTTTGTCAACCCTACAACCTATAGAGGACTAATATCCAAAATATACACAAAACTCAAGAAGTTGGACTCCGTAGAACTAAATAACCCTATTAAAAATGGGGTACAGAGCTACACAAAGTATTCTCAACTGAGGAATATCAAATGGCTGAGAAAAGTAATATGGTCCTAAAGCCTCAACACTATCTAGGTTTTAAAATAATGATTCCTTCCATAAGTTTATTTTGTGAGAATATAGTAGTCTATTTGTACCTACCAACAATACCAAACACCTTTGTCTTCTTACAACTTTAATTTCCTTTTATAATTTTTCCATGTAGCTCATTTTACATGAATGTAGGGACTCCAAAGTGATGTACATTTCTACGGTCCTACTTTTAGAATCTAGGACTTTATATTTGTTTTTCCTCCCATTGTTAACATTATATGTGATTATGCTGTTAACTCAGATTACCTAACCAGGCAGAGAAAGCATGAGTACTTTTTTTTTTGAACCTGCTGCTTTTATATTTTATTTTAGTATATATTGTTGTTGAACTTATGGGTAGTATTGTTTTGCATGCCTCTTTGCATATTTTCCACAACCAAAAAAGCAATACACACACACACACACACACACACACACACACACACACACACATATATATATATATATATATATATATATATATATATATATATATATATATATATATATAAATGTTCAACTATATCCCACATACAACTTTGTGTGAAATGGCTAATTATAGTACAATTGTTTGTTAATTATTTATTGATGAATTAATTTACATCCCAAATGCTGCTCTCTCCATCTACTCTAAGAGGGTAGAATAGAAGAGAAAGTGGGAAATAGACTTGAATGCCTTGGTTCAAGAGACAATTTCCTGATTAGAATACCAATGGTGTGAACTCTAAGATCAGCAATTGATAAATGGGACCTCAAGAAACTGAAAAGCTTCTGTAAGGCAAAGAATACTGTCAATAAAACACAATGTCAGTCTACAGATTGGGAAAAGATCTTCACTAACCCTTCATACGATAGAGGGCTAACATCTAACATTTATAAAGAAATCAAGACAGAAGATGGCCTATTCGGCCATCATTGGAAAGAGAGGCCCCTTGGTATTGCAAACTTTATATGCTCCAATACAGGGGAATGCCAGGGCCAAGAAGTGGGAGTGCGTGGGTAGGGGAGCAGGACAGGGGGAGGGTAGATGGAACTTTCGGGATAGCATTTGAAATGTAAATTAAGAAAATATGATATTTAAAAAAAAAAGAAAAAGAAAAGAAAGAAATCAAGAAGTTAGACTCCAATAAACGTGAAAAGGTAGATGGGGAGAGCAGCATTTGGGATGTAAATTATTTAATCAATAAATAAATTAAAAAACAATTCTATTATTAGCCATTTCAGACAAAGTCATATGTGGGATATAGTTGAACATTACATAATTTTTTTGCTTTTTTGGTTGTGGAAAAACATGCAAAGAGGCATACAAAACAATACTACCCATATGCTCAATAACAATATATACTAAAATAAAATATAAAAGCAATAGGTTCAAAAAAAAGTACTCATGCTTTCCTACACAAAGAGAAAAAATAGGTATAGAGCTAAAATAGAATTCTCAACAGAGAAATCTCAAATGGCCCAGCATTAAATAAATGTTCAACATCCTTAGTCATCAGGTAAATGCAAATCAAAATGACCCTGAGATTCTACCTTATACCAGTCAGAATGGCTGAGATCAAATCTTGAGTATGAATACTCAAAAGAATCAGTGTCCGTCTATTCTCTCCTATCTATATGGCTACTGTTCTCCCTGATTCCATTGTAGAATCAGTGCTCAGGAGCTACTGTCCTCACATTGTCTAGACATCAAGTTTCAAATGAGCTTTTGCAGTTTAAAACTCCTGAGATATATAGGATCACTATCAAATTGGACCGAATACTACATATAATAAATCACTGTTTCTGTACATAGAGGTATCTTCAAATACATGGAAGAGAAAAAAGAGAGGAAAAAAATGGGATACTACAGAGGAAAGGAGAGGAGAACTGAAACTCTATTAGCAGTTTCAGGATGTTACATTCTTTGCATGATGATGTTTAGGTCCTAGAATAATATCACAGTAGAAAGAATGTTTGGAAGTCAAATAATGAATGATGAATGATTTCAAATCGTGGATCTGCCACTTCCAGGTGAGATGTGCTAGCTCAACCTCCGTGAGGCTTGAGGTTCAATCCTCTTATCTGTGAAGGGAAATACCAATACTCACTATGCCTTAAAACGTAGACAGGTACGGTATTGTCTGTCAGTGTTAAATGCACTTTGTTGTCATCAAGTGTTTGCTCCCTTCATTGTTTGCTGCTAGTGACATCAACACAATAAGATGGTGTATACTTAAGCCAAACCTAACGTGGTAGACAGATAAAACAAGATTTAAAATTGTTACCATTTGTGAAATGATGGCGAAGATGAGCAGTTTCATTTGTCTGAGCCCTATAATACTATCATTAAACAAAGTCCCCTTTCAAAGCAAACAGGTATTATACATATGATTGGAACAAGTCAATAAAGCATCTTTGCCTCATTGATTTTAGACTTATAAGTTTGAATCTAACAAAAAGTACTTGTATGCATACATACACACACACACAAACACACTCACACACATATTATAAGGTATTATAATGAAGGAAAATAAATGTAGAGGGTTAAAGGTGAGTACGATTTATTTATATAGATATAAGCCTTTTATTTTGCAGCTGAGGATTTCCAAGAACCCATGTCTTGCATATAAATATTGGGACAAAAACAGTCCCATGAAATCTAAACATTTATGACTCCCCAGTTATTCTTACATAATAAACTATAGGACTGAAATGCTATTTGCCAGAAAACCTCTGCTCTGAGCCTTCGGGTTCCATTCCAAACAAATGGAAAGAGCCTGCAGATTTGGTGGACAACATGTCATTCCACACTGCCCCCTTTCTTACCTGTTCCTAAGCTGAGAATGTGAAAGCTTCTGGGATGTTCTGAACAAAATCTCTCTTCAATGAGAAAATCTCCTTGCTGTGTTTGA
Organism: Mus minutoides; assembly: GCA_902729485.2. Classification (NCBI taxonomy): domain Eukaryota; kingdom Metazoa; phylum Chordata; class Mammalia; order Rodentia; family Muridae; genus Mus; species Mus minutoides. Next base: position 160,384 of record LR750853.1, on the reverse strand, counting down.
GCCTTCTTTCTGAGTTATCAGAAAAAAAACCAGACTCAAATCTATATGTAAAACCACACACTTATTTGATGAGATAAGATTTTGCATCTACTATTTTATTATTTTAAGGTTACTATTCTCTTTTAAAATTTTTGTTTAATCTTTTATAACCCCCTCTTCATTTTCCCTGCCCCTCTGTCTCTATGAGGATGCCCCTCCACCCTCCACCCCACTAGGCATCCCCACTTTCTGGGGTCTCCAGTCTCTTAAGGATTAGGTGCATCTTCTCTGACTGAACCCAGGCCCAGTAGTCCTTTGTTGTGTATGTGTTGGGGGCCTCATATCAGCTGGGTAACACCACACATTCTCTCTCTCTCTCTCTCTCTCTCTCTCTCTCTCTCTCTCTCTCTCTCTCTCATCTCTCACCCCATGTGCATGTGTGTGTGTGTGTGTGTGTGTGTGTGTGTGTGTGTGTGTGTGTTGTGTTTTGGAGAGAGATATAGAGGCAGAAATGAGACAGAAAATGACAACACTAAAACCCAAGCCGCTGAGAAAAGGGTGCCATCTAAAGATCCTAAGTGTTAAATTACTAGGACTAACACTGCATGCTGTGTTTTAGTCTTCAAAAACATTAATAATTTTAAATAAATTTGAACATATTATATCTTAAATGTACTTTAATTTTGTGACAGTTTTCAAATGGTTTGTTTGTATATTTAATTTGGCTTTAAGGATACTGATAAGCCTACAACATACATGTTTTATGGATGTTTATATTTTTATACCCCAAATACATCATAGTGATTGGCAAATCAATGCACTTGATGGGAAGTAAATATATTTGTGATAAATGAGATATACTTTTACTATAGAGTATTGATGATGGTTATTTACATTTTGGAGTAAAGAAAGAGAAAGCTAACAGAGAGTTTGGTCATTTTCCTCCAAATATTTTCACTGAGTCTTCTCCCGCAAGTTTTTGGATTCTGATTATTGGTTCACGAAATAAAATTAGTCTACATGGTACTGTTTATTCCTGTCTTTGTGTAGGACTTTTCCCAGAAAGAAAAGTCTCAAATAAACTCTCAAATAAAATTATTTTCTCTCTCCTAGTTCCCTATAAAGACACACAACACCAAAAATGTATCCATAACATATATGAATAATTAATTTTCATGGTTTATTTCACCAACCTTAATCCATGAGTGAAACATGAAGAGGTGGTCTGCTATGTAGTCTTTCAAACCCAGTAAGTTCTCAGTTTCTTTTCCTATGTGACAATAAGCAAGCAAACAAAAAACTAACAAAGAAAGCATAAAATCTTATATTTATACAAGCATAAACATTTTTTTCTTGCTTCCAGGTTTATGGCAATCTCAGAATTGGAGCTAGGGATTTGTGTAGTTTTTTTTAAGAGCTGACAGTATATACATTGTACTTTTGAATATTTGAGATCATAGCTCAAGTGGAGAAAGACTTTTGGTGAATGGAGGCATATTTCCACTCCTGGGGACACTGTGATGTTCAAGAGAGAAATCTAACTGTATCAACTCTGTTAGCCATCTCAAGTGCAGCTTGAGTAGAGCAGGGCAGAGAAGGATGAACGAAGGTGGTGTGTGTGGGGGGGGTACTAATATCTCCTGAAGAAAATCTGATCTGTCCTAATCATGTCTTTCTATACAAAACATCTTATCACGCCCAAGCTGGACTAAAAACTAAATACAAACTGAATTTGAATTCTTTCTTAAAGATTCAAACAAATTACATGTGTAGCACTCCATCTTGAATTGTCTAAGGACATTTCTTCTTGTTTTCCTGATTGCCACCCATAATAGAAAGCTTCTCATATGAGGCTATGCCAGTGCCTGGCAACTACAGAAGTGGATGCTCACAGTCATCTATAGGATGGAACACAGGGCTCACAATGGAGAAGCTAGAGAAAGTACCAAGGAGCTGAAGGGGTCTGCAACCCTATAAGAGGAATAACATTATGAACTAACCAGAACCCCCAGAGCTCGTGTCTCTAGCTGCATATGTAGCAGAAGATGGCCTTGTCGGCCATCATTGGGAAGAGAGGCCTCTAGGTCTTGCAAACTTTATATGCCCCAGTACAGGAGAATGCCAGGGCCAAGAAGTGGGAGTAGGTGGGTAGAGGAGCAGGGAAGGGGAAGGGTATAGGGAACTTTAGGGATAGGATCTGAAACGTAAATAAATAAAATATCTAATTTAAAAAAAAAAAAAGAAAGAAAGAAGGGAGGAAAGAAAGAAAGAAAGAAAGAAAGAAAGAAAGAAAGAAAGAAAGAAAGAAAGAAAGAAAGAAAGAAGTACATTGCTAAACAGGTAGAAGTACTTAAAGAAGAAACACAAAAAGTCTTTAAGAAATACATAAAAACACAACCAAACAAGTGATGGAATATTGAACAAAACTTGTACTGATAGTAGTTTGGAAATATATGAAGCTTTCTTTTTTTTTTTTTCAAAAATTTTTATTAGATATTTTCTTAGTTTACATTTCAAATGCTATCCCAAAAGTTCCCGCTAGTCGGCCATCACTGGGAAGAGAGGCCCCTTGGTCTTGCAAACTTTATTTGCTCCAATACAGGGGAATGCCAAGGCCAAGAAGTGGGAGTAGGTGGGTAGGGGAGCAGGGTGGGGGGAGGGTAGAGGGAACTTTCAGGATAGCGTTTGAAATGTAAACTAAGAAAATATCTAATAAAAATTTTTGAAAGAAAAAAAAAAAAAGAAAGCTTCATATATTTCAAAACTACTATCAGTACAAGTGGACAACCGAAGACACTATTGTTCCACTCCAAAACATAAGGCAGGATAAAAGTCACTAGACTGACCCAATGGCAAACACTGTCATTAAAAACTTGCAGCCTTATAACCTTCAACAAGGTGCTGAACTTGATTTAGACAAGATGCTTGATTCCCTTACCATGAAATTTTGGTTAATAAAATCATCTATTCTGTTGATTTTGAGAAATAATCACTATAAAGCACTTGGCAAAATCTTCTGAGGGAGATAATTCATTTTTAGAGCTCTATAAGATTGATATTTGTAATTGTTATTTTCAAGGAAGTTGTTTTTCTTAGTCTACACACTCAAATATGCAAGCAGTATTTTTTTTCTCATTTCTTCCTTTAACCTTTATTTTTAAAATTTGTTTTTCCAGACTTTACTCACTGAGCTGAGATTGATTTTGTACGATTGTTCCAAACCTTAAATTGATAGTTGAGGTAGTTCAGGGAGACTTCCATCTGGTTCCAAGTTATTGGTTACCCAATATTCCTGTGACATACACTGCTGCCGACTTGTTTCTCCTTGGTGTACTCATTATAATGTCAGGGACTCCCCTACATGGATTGCAGTATTTTGTAGTGTCTCAGTATTTGTTTTGTGGTGCTACATTAGAATTATAGAGATTGTGTAACTTATAAAGAATAGATATTTATTTCTTTATAGTTCTAAGGATTGTCATTTCATCATACAGAGGCAAAGGGTTTCATGCTGTGAGGAAACACAAGGACGAAAACTATTTTTTCAAAGCCATTGATCTCAAGCTCATCGGCCCTTACACATTTCTCACTTAAATTCTAATGCTAGAATTCTGGAATTTGGTTTGCAACACATGAACACTCGGAGGGCATGTTACAACCATAGTATCCAGGGTTGTGTCTTTCCCCATCATCCTGTGCTGCAAAAGAACACTTTGTGCCTATGCCTCATTGTTACTTAACCTCACCCTCATACCCTAAGGCACTGACTTTCCTCTACATTCTTTTTCTTCACTGGAGTACTTCTTTCTCAGACATGAAATATTAAATGAATACCCCAAATCTTTTTTCTCCAAATGGATTTTATAACTAGAGTGCAAATATTTCTATTTTTTTTTTTTTTTTTTACCAATGGGGCCTCCATTGACTAGGAGAAAAAACAGGAGAGTACTTTCAATTAGAGCAGGAAAAATGGTGAGGATGGCATCCAATAACAGAAAAACAAGCATATGTTGCTATTTCAAGACTGCTGCTGTCATGTGAGTATAAATCACATTTTCATCATCACTGATATCAGTAGTTGTCATTATTATTCACATGGTTATTGGAATTCCTGGGAATATATTGTCAGCATTCTCAATTCAGAGCAGACATATCTTAATACACATAGTACTGCTTTGTAACTCAGGGATCTGTTTAGGCTTCACCCTGCTATCATCATCCATGAGTATTCTTTGGAAGCCAAAGCTTCATTTGTCTTTTCATATCTACAACTAGAATACAAATTGTTAGGTCTCAGTTTTGTGATGGAGAAGAAATTGCTATGCAAAGCACCCTAGACCACTCTGTCAATTATTTGAAAACATTAGACAGATTTCCTGAGAGAGTTTTTCCTCTGGTCTTCTGATTCCTGAGTACTCCCTCTGCATGGAGGCTCTGGTTCCAGTTGGTAGAAGACCTTATTGTACTGGGTTATTATGCCTGCTCCTTTAAAGCAACTATAGGCCCTTTTGCTTTATTTAACACAATCTGCATCTTGCTGGGAGCTTTGGATAGTAGTTGCCAGCAATTAATAATAAGAATAGAATATCCATGGGCAAGAGAAGCCCCTCCAAAGTGGCAATTCATTGGACAGTGTTGGGGAACTTAAGACAGTAAGCCCAATGGGCACTTCTTTCCCTTTTGCTTACAGCACTTGGCTTTCATTTATGGAGCCACTGGGTTCAATTAGACCTCTGCACAACAAGCTGTCCATCTCCATCAAGCAACCTCAAGGCTACATGTCAAAGCGCCTTCCTCCTTGTCGATTCAATGTTGTTCTGAAAAGCTGGGGACTAGATTTCAAAAGGTTGAGCTGGTGTATATTGTGAAACACAGCTTTCCTCTACTTCTCCCCTGCTGTTCTCCTAGAGGCTCCTGCTATTGTAGTCAGGCTCTCAGGGAGCTCAGGATTGCCAGGATGAAGAGTCCTCCAGGAATGCTGAGCCCTGACAGATACCTAGTGTTGATGGCTGGGGCAGCAGATTGATCAGAGCTGGAAGCCGCAGGTCAGTGCTATTTAGAGACTTCATCTGAGCCCAATAAAGATGAAAAGGAGACTTAACTCTAAAGAGCAAATAATGTACTTCTTGGATGGTAGTATGAGTTATGAAGAGACTGGACATATTCGCACCCCACTCAAGCAATTGTACTTAATTTCCTCCCCAATCAGACACACTTGAGAAGTAGAATTTGCATGCATTTTATACATTTGTGATTTGCCACATGAGTTCAAAGAGTACCCTTTGTGGAACCATTCAAGAAACTGTATCTAAATGTAAATATAGGGTGAAGTCATTATGCAGTGATAATCTTCATTGATTCAAGCACTGCATAATATTCAGATTCTGCTCTTCTGGTTATTATCAACAACTGATTATTTGGATAGATCAACATGATTATATTAAGGCACACTGTTACATCATGTTACTGTGACTTATTTGGCTGGATACTTAATGTTTCAGATCGAGCACACAGATCCATTTTTCTCTCCATCTAAGTAAATTGCCATCAGTGAGGAACATTCCAGAAAGAACTGTGCTGGGGGTAGTCCCATCTCTGATCACATCAGATGCTACTATAACTTTGTGTCACCCAAAGCTATTCTTCTAGGAAAGAACCAGGATTCCTGAACTTGGTGATTTCAGAAAAAGTATCTGATTTGTAATCTTCACTTCCTTCTTTGGTAGAGAGAGTTACTACAAGAATTGAATAATAATGAACCAGGAACTGTATATGAATACTCATATATTTGAATGCTTGGCCCACAGGGAGTGTCGCTATTAAAAGGTGTGTCTTTGTTGGAAGAAGTGTATCATTGTGATGATAGGCATTGAGGTCATATATGCTCCAGCTCTACCTAGTGTGGAAAAGTCTCTTTTTTTTAACTGCTGATCAAGACGTAGAACCTTGGTTTTCTCAGCACCATTTTTGCCTGTATACTGCAATGCTTCTTGCCATGATGATAATCGACTAAGATGCTGAAACTGTAAACCAACCTCAGTTAAATGGTGCCTTAATAAGAGCTGTCATGGTCACAGAGTCTCTTCTCAGCAATGAAACTCTCAGGAAGAGAAATACTATGTTAGTTTGAAGGATTTTCTTACTATTGAGTCTGTGTTAATACCTTCTTTACCAGAGGTTTACAATAGGCTCATTGGAAAGGTTCACTGTTGTTTTTAGACTTTAATGAATGGTGGATTTTTGCTATTTGGTTTTCAAGAATATAAAGTGGAATTCATTTTAAAATTTTTAAAGATTAAAATTGACATGTATGGAAACATACATGGAACTCACACATACATACAGTGCCTTAGCTATAATTAAGTGCATGAAATCTTTTTTACTTTATGAATTAAGAGACCATGATTTTCTTTTTCTTTCCTTCCTTTCAACCTCAACAGAAATGGGTTCCCTGAAAATGTCTTTCCCTAACTTAAAGAGTAGGTATGATTCTCTTGCGTTCCTGGTGTTTTAGTTACCATTTGAGGATTGGCCCAGAATCCTAAAAACTCCATCACCCTTTCTTAATTCTAATGAACAGAGATTAGTTGCTTTTGTTTGTTCATTAGTTGCTGTCCATAAACAACTCTTTAGGAAAGAGCAAATGGGACATGGGTGTCGACTTTGAATTGTAGCTAGTGAGGAGAGAACTGAAAATCTTTAGCTATCCTCTCTCATCAATGCCAGGTTAAATATTGATATATCTGCTAGAATGGATGGCCATCTGAATCTCTGAAATCCAAGTGAGCTCTAGATTACTGCTTGTAGATTGTTCTGAGGGTTTATTTTTAAAAGGTTCTTTTATGGAAGAGGAAAATCGTGAGAAAACTAGAGTGATTGTGCAAATACTTCCTGTTCTCTCTATAAATTGGCTTCCTTGACTGAAGGCACAAAGCATACATTGGAAAGGTGCAGATTAGTCCATCTTTTCAGTAAACAGAGTCCATGTTGTGAGTGAAAACTTACTCTATGATGTACATTTGGATCAGTATTTCAGATATGCCACCATGCAGGAAGGAAGGAATGTATGCTCCTTCTTTGAACAAAGAAGACATTATGGTAATCATGGCTGCCAGGTATTGAGCACATTTAAGGATGCTGATGTCTTGACTTCCTACGTATCATCAATTAATGTACTTCTTACAGCAAGTGGCAAGATAGGTATCAATATATTATAAAGGAGAAGAATATAAAATTGAAGCATTTACAAAATCTACTCTACCAATAAGATCAGGACTGGAATTTGAATTTGGTGAGCAGTACTTGAGAAGAAAGCTTTGAGAGGTTATAAAATAAGAATAAAATAATCCTTCTTTATATAGATTCAGAATCTAGAGTCTTTATATGGTTAATTATACTTTTATAAATTCTGTTTCTGATGTTTGTCCCACTTTGCATGCTTGGTCCAGGAACCCTGACTGTGGTGTTATGGTAATTCAAAAGCAAGAATACACATATAGAATCGATGACATTGTGTGGGATGTCCTCATTATGATGGAGGGCATGTACAAAGCAACTTGGAACTTCGATGTGTTTATGGTGTATAGTACAAGGATATTAAGGTTAGCCAGTCAGAGGCTCAGGAACCCTAGGGGAGCTCTAGATTGCTGCTATCAGTTTGCTTGTTCTAAGTAGTTTATTTGGAAAAAATATTTCATGGAAGAGGAAATCAATTATACAATTAGTATGACTGTACATATACTTCATGCAGAGCAGGGGAGCTCTTTCATGGTGTACACTCATTGTCAATATCATTCATATTTGGATCAGGGGAAAGCTTGTTATTTTATTGAGCTTGAGCCAGGCAATGGGAGATCTTTGCATGGGCCTTGCTAATGTTAATAATGCACACTTATTCAGGACTTCATCTGTTCCCTCCAGGTGTTGTCTGTTTCATCAGTTTGTTCACAATACTATATAATATTACTGTTAAGGCCTAGGTAACTGTTGCCTGTCTAGCCAGCCATTTTATGCTGTTACTTATGTAACAAGGAAACTTTTTCATGCCTGAGTTGATAGCATATTCTAGAACTGCTTTGTATAGTTAGCCACAATATGCTTGGTCACAACCCTACTACCTGGTAGCAGTTCTTGTACCTGTATATGAGCTTTTCTGGGTTTTGTACTCTAAGCTGCTTCTCATAAGGACCACAGAACAAGATGAACACAGGCACCAGTGTAGGAAGCCATTTTGAATGAGACTTCCATATTAGGTGGGAGTTGTGTAAAGGTTTCAGTTCCTGGGGCATCCCTGCAAATTGATGTCCTATTTGGAGGAAGGAGTCAAATGTGTGAGCAATTGACATCCTGGTTGGCAAGCTGAGACATGAATGTTATTTAAGGCAAATTACACACCACAACTGAATAACCCAACCAACGGGGACAAAAATGAATGGACAATGAAGATATATTCTTAATGAATTTCCCCATTCCTAAATCCTGATTGGTAAAATAACTTGGCTTAGATGTTTAAAGATTTCAGGCTTCAAAAGCTCTGTAGGATCCTGACTTGGTGAGTCAGTAAGCTTCCAAGTCTGGTTTTCAGCCCTAATCAATCAATCCTATGGGCAATGCTCAATAAACCATGCCTGTATGACTGAGAGCTAAGCTTTATGCAGTTTATGAGGTGACTTCTAGATGCCAATAGTAATACATGAAAACTACAAAGGGTTAGACAAAGAAATGAAAGAGTTATTCTTATTAAAAGCAAAATTTGCCTCAGATGCTCAGCCAACAATCTTAAGTCTATATACTTCATACAATCCTCTGTAACCTTAGCAATATATTTTCTGTAAATGCCACTTTCATTCCCTCAGAAGTCATGAGACAAGAGCTCTACCCATGCTGTTTGAATACATGGTTTGGAGTGGCACTTAGATTACTTTTTCTTATTTTGGGCCTCTTCACCAAAACAGATTGTCCTTGATAATTACTTATGGATTTGCTGAGTGTTATTAAGAAAAGTACTGTTAAGGGCTAAAAACTAATGGTAATTATAGCCTTAGAATAGAATTATTGGCATTTTCTTCTGTGTTCTAACCATTCTAAGCCTGAAAGCCTCCAGTTTCTGTGCAGTCTAATCTTCCATGATGACGGATTCAATCCAGCTTCTCTCGGCTTCTGATTGTTATGTCTGTCCTCATACTAATTTTGGCAATATGTTCTAATCTTCTGGATCCTTCTCCTTCTCTGGCTCATTCTATCTTCATCTGGGTCTAGGTTTTTCTCTGTAACTTGTCTCTGTAAAGCTATCATGGTAAAACTGTTATGTGTACACCACACATTGCAACATCATTGTTTCTCTCTCCCTGCTTGTAAGTAACTTCTCTTTCCTGTGCTGCTCTCATATGAGTTGGGCAGTTTCTATCTCTGACTCATTCTGTCAAGTCTTTCTCTGATTCTTCACTCTGTGCTCAATTAGACATCACATTCAAACATGACTGCTTCCTTATACAAACTAACCTAGGGAATAAAGGTGTGTACTCAATGTGTATCTATATTCCAGCCAGATCATACTGCAATCCAGGGCATGTTTGCATTCAGGCCAGATCATATCTTTGAATGTGATCCCTTGCCAGAGCGGCCATGTTGCTGAGTTATAATCCCTCTACAATTTTCTCTTGATTTCCTGATAAAAAGCAATAGTTATACACAAGATGAGAGAATTGTGCTAGCTATTGTCAACATCTGAACCATTGATCTCAGACTCTTCCTACCTACTATTCAATAAGACCATCTTCAGTTTAAGTTTAGTTAAATACTGTCCACTCTCACCATCAGATGTTCACATGCAGGCCCTTGTACTAGAATGGAATGAAACCACTGGATCAGTAAGGGAAGATTTTCAGGGCCTTTGGAACTTCATCAATAAGGAATGACTGTTCTCATTCTTGCTTTTCTCAGTGATAATCTCCCCCTACAAGATAAACAGGAGAAATGAGTGCCTACTTAGTGAGGCCTTTTTAACCTTTTTAATCCTAAAACCTCTGTAGACAGACAGATCTGATTGAGATTATTCTTGTTGAATAATATTAAGCTGCATTTTGAAGCATTTACAGTAATCACCTGCCATCAAAAAATTCGGCTGTCCTAGAAATCCTAAGGTAGAACACAGAGATTAGTGACCACCATTCCCATTGGAACTTGAAGTTTCCTTTATTTTTACTACCATCTATAGTTGGAAAATCATTCAACATTCAAGTCATAAGGGTTGCCTGACAGGTGACTCCCTCTCTACATAAAATGTCAATTTTATTCTCTCTCTCTCTCTCTCTCTCTCTCTCTCTCTCTCTCTCTCTCTCTCTCTCTTTCTCTGTGTGTGTGTGTGTGTATGTGTGTTTGTGTATGTCTTTGTATGTACATGTGTCTACCTAAGATTAAAACTGTGAAACTGTGATAACTTAATTGAAATTATCTGAGATACTAATCATCCAAATTACCGCATAATATTAGAAGTGTAATACAATATTATTAATCATTAAAATATTAGTGTAGACTGTTTTGGTGTAAATTTCTCTGTGTGCTTTGCCCCTCCACTTTTCAAGGACATTAAGTAATATATACTGATTTCTAATTGAAATGTTATCTAGTTGATCATGAAGGTAAAACAGGTTAATTATTAGGTGGTGGCTGAATAATTGCCTAGCAATTGGCATCTTTGATTACTGTTATAATTATTTTGGCCCTCTTCACCAGAACACAGATTGTCCTTGATAATTACTTATGGATTCACTGAGTGTTATTAAGAAGAGTACTGGTAAGGGCTAAAAACTAATGGTAATTATAGCCTTAAAATAAAATGATATTTAAGCTGTACATTGTTCCCCAATATTTTAGTGTTGATTGTCTTTGACATGTTGCCTACAATTTCATTCTGTGTAGTAAGTAGAAATATGGAGAGCACATCACTGAGTTGATTATTTATATTCCCATAATTCTTTTAAAAACAAAGAAAGGCAGAAAGAAAAATAAGTGAAGAGGAATAGAGGATAAAAGATAGAGGAAAAGATGTATCGACGGACATCAGGGCAGCAGCAAAAAAGGTAGAAGGAATAATGACTTAGATTTAAGCTAAAGCAATGAATGTTTTTCCATATCCCAATCCCTGCAACTTATCAATATTACTTTATGCATTTTAGAAATTATTACATTAGGACTTTGAGATGAGCTGATTGACCTAAAGTATGTGTGAGCCTACATTCAATTGCCTGCATCTTTATGAGAAAGAGAGAAGGGGACATTGGGCATTCAGTACAAGAGAGGATAATACAGTTGTTTAAGGTGAGTAGAATAATGGCAGCCACATGCCCGGGAGGCTCAGAATCTACAGACCTGCCTGGGCCTTAACTTTTGCTTTGTCTTTTTTATTTTAGCTTTGGATCTGGAAGAACTCTTAAGGGCATGAAAACTGGCTATGAAAAGCCAGCAAACTAATAGAGAAACACATCAAGTCTTTAAGCCATTCACAATTTTAATTTATTGCCTATCTATGTCAGGTACTGGTGTCAAAATTGTAACAAATGAGGAAGGTAGGGAGAGGTAAGGAAAGAGAAATGTAGAGATGATACAAAAGAGGGAGAGAGAGGCACACACAGACAGAAACACAAAGAGACCCAGCAATCTTTAAGCTCAACAACAAAATTGTTTACAAAAGTGACAGGTGTCAAAAATCCACATAAATGGAGAAGTCCAAAATCCCAGGATTGGGAAGAAGGGGACTGTCACCCATGGTAACAGCCAGGTATGTGAGCACATGCTTTTAGAAATCACGGCCACTTCCTAGTCTCAAAACCACTTGTCTTTTTATAGATTTAAAAACGTGGAGAAGCATGCAATCTACAACCCCTGTGTTGTGAGCAGCCCCACAGATGCAAGCCTGGGTTAGAGCCAATGGAGGCTGGAAATTGGGAAGCTCTTCTGCCAAGAAGACTTTCTTGGGATGGACTAATATGATGTCACCAAAAGTTTTTCCAGCTGCCTCAATTAAGAAAAAAAAAATGACTCTGTTTTTTATCGAAATAATTTGGTGTTTTCTTTTTTTTTTCAACATTTATTAGATAATTTCTTCATTTACATTTCAAGTGTTATCCAGAAAGTTCCCTATACCCTCCCCCCTCCCAGCCCTGCTCCCCTACCCACCCGCTCCCACGTCTTGGCCCTGCCGTTCCCCTGTATTGGGGCATATAAAGTCTGCATGACCAAGGGGCCTCTCTTCCCAATGATGGCCAACTAGGCCATCCTCTTCTATATATGCAGCTAGAGACATGAGCTCAGGGGTACTAGTTAGTTCATGTTCTTCTTCCACCTATAGGGTTGAAGACCCCTTCAGCTCCTTGGGTACTTTCTCTAGCTCCTTCCTTGGGAACCCTGTGTTCCATCTAATACCTGACTGTAAACTTCTACCTCCATGTTTGCCAGGCATTGGTATAGTCTCCCACGAGACAGCTATATCCGGGCCCTTTCAGCACTCAGACAGACTATCTCATAATTTTTAGCAGTAAAATCTACACCTTGCCCAGCTAAACGAGGAATGAGGAGCCTTTTTTTCAGACCTGTCACCCCAAAAATTCACCCATATCCTTCTCAGTTTGACTGGTTTTTTTGTTGTTGGTGTTTTTTTTTTTTTTTTTTTTTCTGTTAAGACTCCTTTTGACATCTGAATGAGAATATTGTATGCAGAAATGTAACAGGCAAGTTAGAAACCTGGAGACATCGGGGAGATATGAGTTCTCTTGCTGAAGGCCCGAAGAATCCTAATTTGGTAGCTGAGACCTTTGCCTTGATTGGGTTGTGGCACAAGAAATGCCTGCTGTGCTGTCCTGTCAGTTTGCAGACACCAGGGAACGCCTGAAGTTGAGGCAAGGACCTGCCTGGCTTGTAAGGAGCCAGCATACAGCACTCACACTGTGATTGTTAATGGCAGAGACCGGCTGGCTGGAGATTCCCTGGGGAAACCTCTCAGCCTGTCAGAACTTGTCAGCTTCACTGTGACAGCTGGACACTCAGGAAGAAGCAGTGAAAAGAAGGGTAGGGATAATAACAAGGCCACCTTGAGAAGTCCTGTGTTTTAGGCACTGGAGAAGTATTAGGAACAGGAAGTTTATGGCCTCACTCACGTTTTTCAAGATTTGCTCAGTAGAAGTTAATGAGTTTTGTTGCCACAGATGAAGTGTGTGCACCTGAAGGAGTCCTGCCTCCAAGTTCGTAGGACTTTTGAAACGATGACTTTTATCATAGCCTGTGTTGTTGTAGAGAACACCACCAATAACATTGGCAAAACAATAATAGGCCTCCCTCTGTCGCTCTGTATACCAAGCTCTGTTTGTTCAGCTTTCGGCCTAAGAAGTCATTCCATCCAATCCACTCCTCTGCGATGGATTTTGTCATTACCCGACTTCTCTGCTTCCAGAGAGGGAGGATAGAGCCCAGCTGGTCTGAAAGTGTTATTAACTTCAAAAAGGATTAAGTGATGGATGGAACCAAGTAGGGCATAGTTACCTCCACTGAGAAACAGGTATTCTCAGGGAAAGATCTTAAGTAGCAAAGATCTCTTTCTCAATCGGAAACTGGGTTCTACCCTGTGTTAGTTGGACCTCTTTAAGAAAACTAATCCCCTTAAAATTTAATTTTCTTATCTTTGAAAAAGAGATAATACCTTCTCTATATGGTTGTTTAGATAGACCACTGAATAATTGGTAAAGTACTTATTTGTTCTTGAAGAATGGTATATTTTCTACACGCAAACAAAAAGAAAAGCTTAGAATTTTAAATCTGATGTGCATAGACATAAAGTCTTCCTGGAAGATCAAATTTCTCTGCCTCAGTTTGCTCATTATGGAATGGGTCCACTATTAACTTACAGCACGGAATTTTAAAAAGAGACGAATAAGAAACACTTTTTGAAATATTAGGTAACCATTTTGAGGTCATTCTCTAATATTCATAATGAGATAAAACATATTGGTTGTTACATTCAGTTAGTTAAGATGGGATGATCCATAGGAAACATGAAGATAATAGTACCAGGACACAGTCCCCAGGTTCATTTTTGTCTTGGGGTTACTGAAGCATTGATGACTACATGTACACTGTTCATTGCAGTTAAGAATTCATAGCCATACATTTATTTATTTATTTATTTATTTATTTATTTATTTATTTATTTTTGCTCAAAGCAGCATATAATCTAGTAAATATCTCGGAAACCTACTGCCTCCTTGGAAACCTCTGAACAACTAGATGTAAGTATGGAGGGAATATTTGTCCAAAGTTCCCAGTCAATCATCTCAGGGGATAGGAAAAGGGCCAACCTGAGGATCATATTACAGAAAATTACTGAACCAGCTCCTGCCTTGCCATAAACTGTGAAGGTGCATGACAAGTTATGAGTAGAGAAAAGGATGAATGGGAAACATGTGGGTTGTTTGTTTGTTTGTTTGTTTGTTTGTTTAAATAAATGGATCATTGCCCTGGCTCTTTTAAGGTGTTTGGAAATAGGTGGTTTGGGATATTTAAAAGCATGGAAACAACTCCTTTCAGCTGTCTAAGTCTAACCTGAGCTAGGTCATCTTGATACTCAACTGAAGAAAGACATCTACTGTTTGTCTCCTGCTACCTGCTGGGTTGATAATCCCCAGATGCAGCCTTAAAAAAAAAAAAAATCAATGATCACACATAATGGTCTTTGGTGTTTCAACCTGTTCTTCAAACCAGCTAATGGGCTGAGTGCCTGTGATGTGGATAAAGTTAGAAGCAGCTCATTATTGGAAGAGATCATGGTGAGATGCCTTGGTGGCTGGCTTTTTATAACAGGCTCAAGGGAATCATTTCCTGGGCTTTCTGAAATTGTACAGAATATTTGATTCTGTCATGCTCAATCAAAGACTAATTAAGCAGAGGACACACAGACCTGTGAAGGAAAGAGTGTCTTTTATTAAACCAGGATTTCTGATATACATGTGATAGAATTGGTGACTTTCAAAACACAATTACTAAAAAGGATGTGAACTAGATAGTGACAACTAAAAGAAGGTGTTCTCTGTTGGTTCAGATGTAATTTAACCATCACAAAATCCAGGAATATATTTTTCTTCCCCTTCCACTTCCCTGTCCCCCTCACCCTAACATGCATATATTCAGTTTATGGAATAAAACATAGAAAACAGAAAGTACTAACACAAATCCACATAGACATGAATGGTGAGATACTCAGAATCAAAGGTCCCTGTGACCTTAAAATAGCATGTTTTCTGTATTCTTAGGAATCATTCAATCTGAGAATTATAGAATTAAACACAGGCATAATTGGACACAGGATCAAAGTGTTCAAATGACTTCCACAAATTTCCAAAAATTGATAGAAAAGGCAATCTTGTGTGTCCAAAGATAGTAGCATTTTCTAAGGATGTATTTATTACTGTCTTTCAGAGATGATGGTCTGTAGGCACACTATTCACACTGATGCCTCTACTTTGCCAAAATGCCTGCCAAACTTTCGGAATCATGTCAGACTCAAACATTTCTCTCTTTATGAGAACTATGAAGACAGACTCTAAGGTGGTGAAGACACAGAGTTACTGTCATATTCACTTCTAGCTATTTCTGGGAAAACTAAACCACAATAAAAACAGGAGACTGTCAGGAGGGCAGAGGGTGTCTGACACACTTAAAATACAGAAGGACTAACTTGAAGAAACTGGCTAAATCTTCATGCTGGAGAAGACACGATGGAAAAACTGAACAAAGTAAATAATAGAGATCATCTCAAAGAAAGATTAACCCATTCGTCAACCCTCTTCATTTTTAGGGACCAATGGAGCAAGAAGGTTTCAGAGAGATAAATTTGAGCTTATTATAAGGAAAGACTCCTAATAGTCAGGGGTTGCTATTGATGCTTTAGGAGAATGCAAAGAGTTATTGGGGAGAAACCACTGCACCCAAGCAAAGGAATCGTCTCTAATGAGCACAGCTGCAGGCTGGTCATTTATCCTCTTGGCTGTGGTTTCCTTCTGATTTTGGAGAAACCCTATTGGAAAAGCTTTTTAATGACTTACTTCCAGTTCTCTGATGTTCACTGAATTATAATAATTGAGACATTTCCACAAAAGGTAAGTTACTATGTCCTGGGAATATTATAGAATATTCTCAGTCATCAAAGGTAGGTGTAATTAAATCTGTTGAGATTTTTCATACCTCTTAAGATCTTAGGCATACTTTAATGACATTAACGAATAATAGACGATTTCAGATTCATCATTTAAACTTAAAAGAAATATAGGTGAATCTTTTAAGGTTACAGAAAATGAAAAGGGAGATGAGCAAGGCAGAATTTTCAATCTTTTGTATAGACTTTGCATAGATTTTGTAAATGTGATTATTCCTACTGCATGCTAGCACCCTCATTTTTTACCCAACAGGAATGAAGGTAACTGGGTTCCACAAGTCAGGTAACCTCCCAGGCACACACATAGAAAACAATTACAAGTACACCAACCTGCTCTAGTGAGATGACAAAAACAATGCTGGGTGCAGGCATGGCAACAGACACCAACACAAGCCTGGCAGCAATCCCTGAATTCCACCACCAGAAATTCTGCAGTTACTGCATGCATGACTTTCATTTGCACTAATTCTATATATTCTCCTTTCATGAAGATGTTAAGTGTATTTTCAGGATCAGGAAACATGCTGAAAGTTAAGAAATAGATGCAAAAAGCACAAATGTGAGATAATTAATATATTAATCAGCTTGATATAGTCACCTCCATGTGCATAGATAGATAGATAGATAGATAGATAGATAGATAGATAGATAGATAGATAGATGATAGATAGAGATATAAAAACATTTTATAGTTTATAAGTGAGGAATTAAAAACTGTATCTCTCTGTTGTAGAGTTTAATCAAGAGCCAGGAAGAATCTACTGTTTTCAAATTTATCAATGACACAAAATTTCATCATTGAGTATAAACCACATGTTTTTCAGGAGGCTTTCCTTTTTTATTTTTTTATTGAATATTTTCTTTACTTAAATTTCAAATGTTATCCCCTTTCCTCTCTCCCGGAAACACCCTATCATATCCTCTCTTTCCCTACTTCTATGAAGGTGTTCCTCCACCCACCTACCCTCTCCCACCTACCTGCTCTAGTTTCCCCTACACTGGGGCATCTATCAAGCCTTCATAGGACCAAGGACCTCTCCTCCAGTTGATGCATGACAAGGCCATCCTCTGCTATGTATGCTGCTGGAGCCATGTGTACTCCTTTGTTGATAGCTTAGTTCCTGGGAGTTCTCGGGGGTCTGGTTGGTTGATAATATTGTTCTTCCTATGGGGTTGCAAACCTCTTCAACTCTGTCAGTCCTTTCTCTGCTTTCTCTAACTCCTCTATTGGGGATGCTGCACTCAGTCCAATGGTTAGCTGAGAACACCTGCCTCTGTATTTGTGTCTGGCAGGGCCTCTCAGGAGACAGCCATATCAGGCTCCTTTTAGCATGTATTTCTTGGCATCCACAATAGTGTCTGGGTTCGGTAACTGTATATGGGATGAATCTCCTCAGGGGGTTTTCTAATGTCTTTCTTCTACATCCTCAGTTCTATCCCCAGTCCTTGGTAAAGGCTCAGGATTTCTAAAAATGTAACACTTTATATTGTAGACACAAGAGAGATTATGTGGGGTTTGGATGACCAGCCTGACCTATTTAATGTAACTAGTGTCCTCCAGGTTCATGTTGTTATTAATCACAGACACTGTTATTGTACACTCACACTATAATAACATCGAGAAATAGTTCCAGAATGTGCCCATTTTCCTCTAATCTGGTTTTTCATTCTTTAATGATGACTTTTATGATGATTGTTAATGATGATTTTTATTTAATGCTGATTTTTATCCTGTCAAATCCTATTCATAGGTCTTAATAGTATCAGTAACCAATAGCCCTGACTATGGAATTCCAATTTTATGTTATTGAAAAATTAAAGGAAATTTTTGAAACAGTCTTCACTAATTCTTTTGTTATCATGTTCTTTCACTAACTCATTCATTCAGGAAATATTTTTGTGCAAATGCCACTAATTAGTCACGGTTCTCATTGCTGTCAGCTACTGCATTGTTTAAGTTTCAGGATATTTCATAGGAAATAAATGTCCCAAAGTGACTGCTGAGGAAAAGAAGGAAATAAAGCAAATCAAAAGACACATACTGTTCATTGGATATAACTCTGTTGTCTTTTTTCCTCAGAAGATATCAGTGACATGAAGCTTCTTGGGTAGGGGTAGAGCTCTGTGACTAACTTACCATTTTAGTGCTGGAATTTTGACAAACTGGAACCTTGTGTGTGTTATCTTTCATATGTACATCGTAATGTTTCTAGAAGACCCTATTTCTTTGGAGTTATTCATAATGTTTTTCTCTGAAAATACTGTTACATAATAAACTCTTTTAAGAAAAAAAAAGCCAGATAGATAAAACACAAAGATTAGAAACAGATACCTTAGAAAACAATATAGTTATTAATAGCTAAGTCACAGTGTAAAATCTATAACTGTAAAATCAATAACATGGTTAAATGAACACCACCCCAAAGTCCTTAGTATACAGATTAGTGAATTCATAACACACACACACACACACACACACACACACACACACACATGTCTTTTATTTTTATACTATCAGTGGGGATTTAGTAAGTTCATAAGACAGTCACAGAGATTCTCACAAAGCTATAGATATTGGATTGTAAAATGTGTCATGTCAAGCAAGAAGGGACCTGCCTGTCATAGCATGTTGATGAAGGCTGGACATCTGTCACTGCCAATAATAATGAGCTTTTAAGGTTTCAAAGGTCAGAGTACCAGAGGGGAAGCATCATTTTGGAAACAAATGTGTTTTATGATAAAATTAATACTGGCAAGTTATCATAATGGCAGGAATTTATTCTTGGAGACAGAGAACCAAATAAGGATGGGTACAGAGCAAAACCAGGTTCCTTTCTGCTGTCTCACCAGTGTTCCAGGAGCTGTCTTAGACCTAATGTTCTGTATGGCATAACAGGACTATTCAAGCAGTTGCAGGAGCCCAAGGCCTCCATCCCACTTGTTTCTTCACAGGTTGACTTCCACATCCTTTATATTGGGTAAGTTTCATGGTAACATAGCTATGTTATTATGATTATGGTCAATATTGCTAATAATACTTGAAAAGCTGATATGTGAAAGGATACACAATAAATGTGGATCTCTTCCATTGCTTCCGCACAGTTCTCCCAACTGTGGCTAGATTTGAAGCAAGGTTTGTCTATGTTGAAACACACAAACATTGTATCTGTAGTTAAACTGTAAAGATTACAATTTAAATCTTTACCCAATTAAGTATATCTTTAAGTAATTTAGATTAATAACTTAGAGAGAAACAGATAAGTGCTTGAACCCAGCTCTACTATTTATAGGTGATTTTATTTTGTCTATTTATTTATGTATTTGTTTGCTTTTTCAAGAAAAAAAAATGTTGTATAGCTTTAGGTGTCCTGGACACCTATAGACAAGATTGACTTCAAATACATAGAGATTCACTTGACTTGGCTTCTTGAGTGCTGGGATTAAACACTTGCACTATCACTGCCTAGCCCAAATGATTTAATTTTTACATTTTTAAAATGTATTGCCTTCTATGTAAACAAAGATGACTTGTAGAGACTTCTGTGAAACCAAGTGCTGGGCAGAATCCCATAGTTCCTGACTATAGGCCAGTATCCCTCTGTGAGACAACCATATCTGCCTTAGCATGCCAACCAGTAGTACAATACATATGTTGAGCCACAAATATACATACATTCATGTACATACCAAATAAACACATATAATACATCTACAAATATACTTGAAGACTAAAATGAAAGCACTCTTCCTCTCTCTCTCTCTCTCTCTCTCTCTCTCTCTCTCTCTCTCTCTCACACACACACACACACACACACACACACACACTCACACACATACGTGTGTGCGCACACACACATATACACAGAGAGAGAGAGAGAGAGAGAGAGAGAAGAGATGGAGGGAATAAGAAGGAAAGAGAGATCATATCAAGAGATATTCCCATTTATCAGTCTGTCTTAAATTTTTTTCTTAAATTTTTTTAGTCACTTCAGTTTTCCTTTGTCCAGACACCTCTTCCTAACCTGCTGAACTTCAGTTCAATTACACGTATAGAAATTCTTCTAGGACTCATTGAATTAGATAGATTCACTCTGTTATACACTTTCTTGAACCATAAAGAAAAGTACAAATTTGTTATATTAATAGGCTGAGGTTGGAATTGAAAAAGAAACATCTTGTTCTACTATGGTTTGAATGACTAGAATGGAGAACCTCTGTCCCCAAAGTCTTGTTAACTCTAAAATCTATCCATGATGTCACCTTTAGTGTATTTCTGTTAAGTCTTTCAACTCAAGAGAGCAGAGTCTGAAAGAACCACTGTGGTTTCTGTATCTCCTCTTATTGCATGTATCACATGCAATCCATACTTCCTTTACCTTGTCAACATTATATTTCACAGAGATAATGCTATCCGAGCTGCCTAATTCAGTTAGTGTTAAAAATTCAAGCTGCTTCAAGGGATTCTCTTGAAGTTGTAAAGTTTAAGTTGGGGCTAGAGCATATATATATATATATATATATATATATATATATATATATATTTATTTATATTTATATTTATATTTATATTTATATATATATGAAGAGAAATTATAGAATATATATATATAGTATGTATAGATAGTATATATATATATATATATATATATGTGTGTGTATGTATATATTTTATAAATTTGCTTTTTTGCTATACTCGGGATGTTAATTCACTAGATACATTTTCATTCTCCTTCAAAGTGGGAAAATCCCTGTGATTATTAGCTATTAGCAATAAAAAATGTTATCTATATTATCATTAAGATATTGCCTGCTGTTCTTAGAATGATTGCAAATTACCTGACACACAGCAGATATTCAATAATTACAGTAACCATGAAAGATTCACAGAGAGAGGAAAAGATATTATTTTGTTTCCATTTGTGAGTACCTGAAGTGACAGTTGGGAGAATCGATAAAAGTCACTTCCTTAGGTCTTGGAGAATAATTGAATTAAAACACTTCTGTCTCCATCTGTGATCCTATTAATAGATGCCAGACCCTTTAATCAATGTGTTTCTGGCAGGCTTGCTTACCCAGGAACACTCCTGTTTAAAACAGACACGTACATTTGTAAGAGTCAGAGGTTGTCACAGCTGGGGCACTAAAGAAAAAAACTAAGCTGAACTAAGTGATTGCTAATATTGAGACTAGAACACAGTCAACCGAATACCATCATAATTCTGTTTGAAATTGACTAATGGAATTCCATTTATATTTTAATTTTCTATTTCCCAAATAGACGTAATTATTCCATCTCTATCACATATACTACTTTTGATATTATTCCGTAACAGTCTATAATTTTCTTCTTTGAGCAAATTTAAGAAAGTCCACCATCAAACATCAAATTTCAGAAAACCCTGCATTTACAAACACTGGTCTTTATTTCCCACTGTCAACCTAATCTCTAATGTTCTTCTCTCTTGACAGGTCTTACATTGGTTCAATTTGCATTGCTGCTTTTATACAATTACCAAAATGCTTTTCCAGTTCCATTCACTTCATTTTACTCAGGAAAAGGCGTTATGAGTTCACTAGGAACACCAATTGCTTACTGTTTGCCTATCTTGTGTGGTTTTCAAGAGAAAACAGGGGAACCAAAAGGGATAAAGGAAAGAAGGAAGGTAGAGAACAAGGAATGAGAGATGCAAAGGAGCGGCAAACTCCATTTTGAGGTACACACACACTTAACACTGTCTTTGCTGTAAAGCCTTCTTTGGTTACCTTTTATATTATCTCAGAGCTCAAGCTAATATATGCTATACTTTGAAGCCTTTGTGCCTCTGGCTGAGTCTCTGAAGGAAGACATTATAAATTTATGGAGACTAACTTCCAAGCCAAAAATCTCACTACAGAGGGCTATAGTAGATGACTTATTATATAATGGATATGCCTTAAAAGTGGAGGTCAATAGGCTATTTCCTTTATTATTACATTATTGTTTATATGGATGTCAAAAAATTTTTTTACTTTGTGTGTGTGTTACATGTATGTGTATATCTGTGTGTACATGTGTAACGCAATGGCTGTATAATGGTTCTTTGAATGAAAATGACCTTGTAGGCTCTTATGTTTGAGTATTTGGTTTCCAATTAGTGCACTGTTTGGGAAAGATTAGGAGGTGTTAACTTGTCAAAAAGAGACATGGCAAGGTGGAGGTGAGCTCTGAAGTTTCAGAAGAATCAGGCCATTTCAATTCTCTCTCTCCTTCCTCCTTGGCGAAGAAAATGTGGACTCTCAGCTGTTCCCAAAGCCAAGTTTTTTTTCTCTGCTGTTGTAGACTCTGAAAACATAAGCCTAATTAATTATTTTCTTTTTATAAGTTTATTAGTCATAGTGTTTTGTTAAGGCAAGAGAAAAACAAAACACACTCACAATATAATGTAGACCTAATGCATAATACAGTTATATCACTTTTAGTATTTGCCTAAATGTTTCTAAGTCAATATGTAGCAGAAATAGCTATGCATCAATATTTTTTTCTTTTTCTTTTTGTTAGATATTTTCTTTATTTACATTTAAAATGCTATCCTGAAAGTTCCCTATACCCTCCCCCAGCACTGTTCCCCTACACATCCACTCCCACTTCTTGGCCCTGGTGTTCCACTGTACTGGGGCATATAAAGTTTGCAAGACCAAGGGGCCTCTCTTCCCAATGATGGCCGACTACACCATCTTCTGCTACATATGCAGCTAGAGACATGAGCTCTGGGGGGTACTTGTTAGTTCATACTGTTGTTCCATCTATAAGGTTGCAGACTCCTTCAGCTCCTTGGGTACTTTCTCTAGCTCCTCCATTGGGGGCCCTGTGTTCCATCCTATAGATGACTGTGAGCATCCACTTCTGTATTTACCAGGCATTGGCATAGCCTCCTTTCAGCAAAATCTTGCTGGCGTATGCAATAGGGTCAGGGTTTGGTGGCTGATTATGGGATGGATCCTTGGGTGGGGTAATCTCTAGATGGTCCATCCTTTCATCTCCAAACTTTGTCTCTGTAACTCCTTCCATGGGTGTTTTATTCCCTATTCTAATGAGGAATTAAGTATCTGCACTTTAATCTTTATTAACACTTTATTCAAAATAATCAAGTTGTTGAATAAACCTAGTGTCTCACAACAGAGAAATGGATATTGAAGCTGTGGTACTTACACAAAATACATTTTTTTAAATTCAAACAAAAGAATAAAGCTATGTCATGGGTAAGAAAATGAATGTAAATAGATCTAAGTAAATTAAGGAAGCCTCAAAAGGACAAATTTTATTTTGTTATGTAGTACAGTTTCTATATTTTACATAAATATGGAAGATCATATATGTATTTATGACATGGAAAGTGAATCAGGAATAAAAAGTACTAAAGAGAAAGGTAGAAAGGGGATAGAGCGTATGGGAGAGAAATATGGTCAATATAAGAGTGTGTGCTAACAGTCTTCATATAACACAGTTCTACATACAATTAACATCTTACATACATTCCAAAAATTTTGTGCAATTTACATAAGAGAACAAGAAGAAGAGCAAAGAAAAAATTCTTTCGCCTATGTATACAAAATAGTAGAGATAGGGTAAATGTAATAAATCAGCCAACCTATTTAGCTACACAT
Organism: Mus minutoides; assembly: GCA_902729485.2. Taxonomy (NCBI): domain Eukaryota; kingdom Metazoa; phylum Chordata; class Mammalia; order Rodentia; family Muridae; genus Mus; species Mus minutoides. Next base: position 136,560 of record LR750853.1, on the reverse strand, counting down.
CTCTTCAAATGGTAATTTTATGTATGTGCAGAAAAATGATTTATAATATAAGAACTAATAGATAATCTAATTTATGTAACTGGGTATATATATGTGTATGTATATATATATATATATATATATATATATTGCTAAATAGGAAACAAATATACATAAGTTGCAGTAAGTATGTCAAACCATTCAAACAAATTGTTTGTGATTATTGTTATTGCTGAAGAAGTAAGAGGGTATGAGTTGTAGGGATCTTTAGAAGGAATATTAGGTATTTCACTCTAAAAATTTAAGTCCCTTTTAATATGTAATAATGAAGTATTTTTCAATATTATACATACTTATATATTTATGTATTCATGTTCTTAAATATACCTAAATCAGTAAATAAAGTTATAATCTCCTCTGACTGAATATATTTTCCACATAGTTTTTGAAATAATTTATGCTGTGTCATATTTTCTGGAGCTGGCCTGAAATTTACTCTATAATTCACTCTATTCTAAAATCCTCAATCTTTTTCCTCCGTCTCTGAGATCTATGCCTAGATCAATTTTTGTATAATTTTCATTTTCCTTATGCACTATAGACTACATTTCTTGGCCAACTCCTTCAATTTTTTTGTTGTTGTTATTCTTGTTTTCCTTTGACTAGGTGATGATTTTTATGACTGTCATGCCCTGTGACATGCTGAGCACAAAAGTCACAATTTTTATGACCTGTGCTCATAAATCATCCATGTCCCTGAATCCACCATTACCACTTTTGTCAGGTTGGTTGATTTAATCCAAGAAACTAGACAATCAGTTCTCTATTGTATTTTGATCACTTAATTTCTTCTGTAGAAATCATTGAAGCATCTTATATCATAGTGTACAAAGATTTTTCTCTCAAACAGAACCAGGTCTACAGCCATACTATGGAAAAAGATCTTTCTGTATACATAGTTATGTAATGGGTATAATAAGCAAAAGAGAAAATATTAAATGAAAATATTAGGTTGCCTGATAAAAATAAGAGAAGTTATGTACAATTAAATGTTCTTATTTTCTGGATGCTATTTTGCCATCACACTTATGATATAGCGAAACCTAGCATGTTAGCAGAAAGACAGGGCATCAAGAAAGGGATGGGGTTGCTATCCCACAGACAAAATTCTGACCCATAATTGTTCCTGTCTCAAAGAATAGCAGGAATAGAAATGGAGAAGAGCCTAAACAAAAGGAGGTCCAGGGACAGGCCCAAACTGGGATCCAGCTCAAGGGGAGGTCCTAAGGCCTGATACTACTAATAAACCTATGGAGTGCTCACAAAAAGGAATTTATCATAGCTGACCTCCAAAAGACCCAATATGCAGCTGAAAGATGCAGATGCAGATATTTACACCCAATCAATGACAGATGCTGTTGACCCCTGTGGTTGGTTGAATTAGGGAAAAACTGAAAGAAGCAAAGGAGGGCAACCCTGTAGAAGGACCAGCAGTCTCAATTAATCTGGACTCCTGAGAACTCTCAAACACTGGGCCACCAACCAGGCAGCATACACCAGCTGACATGAGGCCCCCAACACATACATAGCAGAGGACTGCTGGGTCTGGGTTCAGTCAGAGAAGATGCATTTAACCTTCAAGAGACTGGAGGCCCCAAGAAGTGAGGAGATCTGGTAGGATGGGGTTGGGTGGGGTGGGGTGGGGAGGTCATCTTTGGTGGGAGGTTATCCTCATGGAAACAGGGGGGAGAGGGTAAGGGATGTGGAACAGTCAGAGGGTGTACTGGGAGGAGGATAATATCTGGAGTGTAAAAAAAAAGGTGAAATAAAATTAAAAGAAAATAGATATGTACTTAATCTAATAATGGCTTGTAACTTAAGGAGTCATACTACCAGCAACATAGATAATGAAATAACAAAAACTTTTAATAATTAATTACCTAAAATTTTACCATAGTGTGGGAAGTGGGTGTGGCCGCATGAGCCAAGATGGTGCCCTGGCTCCCTGCCAAGTTCTGCAACCCTCGCTTGTTTATCCCAGTCTCAGTCATTTGCAGTAAAAGCAGTATGTATAACTCGTGGGAGAGATGGCATAATGCCTAATTCTATCAGCCTATCCTGCATGCTGACTTGGGCATGTTCTTCTATGATTGGGTGGTATGAGGTGAGGTGAGTGAATGGAAGAGGATAAATTGTGGGCAGTCCCAGAGAGATTAATGATTGGTTAATGATTGAATGAGTGATGAAGAAGGATGAAGAAGGAGAAAGCTGGGGAAGCTGCGAGAGACCTGCAAATAAAGAGAAGCGGCTGTAGCTACGTGAGACCTGCATTGGGTTCCATGTCATTTATTCCTACTCTCTGCTGGTCAGAGACTGGGGTTGCGACACCATGGTACCAATAGAAACTAGAGTTGCCTCTATTTGTCTCTAAGTAATTTTTTTTTTCTTCTAGTGGAGGACACAACTGCTACATGTTATAACTTCCTGTCTGAAATCTGATAATGCATGATGCCCTCCGAGGGTCAGAAGCAGGGGACATACCAAAGATTTGCAAGACATCAGTAGGAAAAGAATGTTGTGGATAGTCCTGGAGCTAATTATATTTGATGCTAATTCTGTTCTTCTTTGAGGGGATGTGAATGAGGAATGAGTCAGCACTTAGGTTATTCCCTGTTTACCTGCTTGCCACCTTAATTTGTAAAATAAAGGACAGCTGATGATTGCGCAGATAAAGGGAAGGTGGAGCAGAAGGTTGGGAAAGAGATGAAGAAAATGGAAGACGGAGAGAACACAGAGGAGGAGTAAGAAGAAGAAAAGCAGAGCAGAAGCACATGACCTGAAGAAACCATAAGTTTTAAGGGGTCTCATAGATGGAGATGGTATTGTAGTGGTAGATCTGCCCAGTCTAGGCACACAGCATGTATTCATTCATATTGAGTTGTGTTTTTCATTGCTGGGGCATATTTGTGTTGGAGATTTAATGCAACAAAAGAATTTCTCATAGGACTTCATAACTTTAGTAAGGTTGAATTTCAAACAGAAATGGGTCTGTCCACAGCCCTTGAATATAGGCATCTACTGTTCCAGGAACATTTGAAATATATCTCAGATTCTTCTAAATGGCAGTTATTCCAATGGAGATTTACAAACTTTTTAAAAAAAATTTTATTATTGCATATTTGGATGTGATCAGGTCAGATTTTGAATAATTATTTCCCTTCAACATAGTTTAGCTTGTGTAGTGCAGTTTTCATTTTGTTGTTTTCCTTTTTTCTGATTTATTATTTTTTGTATGAATGAAGAACTTCATACAATGCAACTTGACTATATTCTCCTCTTACAACTCTTCCCAGTGCCTTCAATCTTTCTCTATCTGCCCAACTTTGTGTCTTCTTTCTGTTTTTTAACCAATTGAGTATTGTGTGCAATTTATGTGATGTCCTTAACAACCACATTTCAAGTTCTAGGAGGCAAACAATATCAATGGCAGTTGTCATATTGATTTCAACGTGTCTTTGAAGTCCTTGCCCAACAATTCAAAGGGAGTATTCCAATGCCTGGCATTGTGATTTTGTTAGACTTCTATTGGAGGAGAGAGTATTTATTGCTCCAAATGGAATAACTTTATTAAATTTACATAAAATAATATGTCCTGTATAACTCTTTCAAATACCTTAGCAGGTTTATTTCTATTCCCTTTCTCTCTCTCTGCACTGCTGTCTTTTCGTCCCTCCCAGTTAAAGTGCGTTAGTGCTTATTCCATTTCCCCATTCATAGCCCTGTGTAATGCAATAACCATGTACATTTCCTTTCCTTATCCCTAGCAGTCTATTATAACTTACCGGATTTCTGTAGTTACTATAGATCATTTGTGCATTTTGAAAGATTTGTAGCTGAGATGTATAAACCAGAGAAACCATGACATTTATCTTTCTGGGTCTGCTACCTCCTTTAGTATTATTATTTTCCTTAATCACACTCTATATTATTTCTTAGAGATAGGGTCTCCACAAATATAGCATCTGTTTTGACTAGGTTGACTGGCAACTAAGCCCCAAGGATATATCTAATTCCATATAATAGAGTTTGGGTTATGGTGGAAGAAAAAAAAATTGAGTAGCTTTTTTCAGGCCTGATGCATAGCAAGATCATATTATTGTAGGTAAAATCTCTGAGAGGTAGAATAATGGTCCAAAGAAGATAAATATTTCCTAATCTCTGGAAATGGCCAGAGCATCATACTACATGGCTAAAGAAACTAGGACATTCATTATAAAGGTTATATGAACTATAAACATGGACTCAATGCAGTTGAGAATATTTTTAAATGGAGAACAGGGCAAAGGAAGAGAAAAACAGATTGATAGTAATGTGAGAAGTACTGGTCTGCTGTTGGCTTTGGAGATGGAGTTGCTTTGATCCAAAGAATCCAAGAAATCTCCAGACTCTAGAAAGGACAGGACATGGAAATCTTGAAAGGAACACAATCTTGAAAAGGAACATAACTCTGATATCTGAACCCTAGCCTGGGAACATCTATATGATAATCCTGGCTTCTAGAACACCCTTGAATTTACTAAATTTGTAACAATTTGTGACTTACTTCTGTAAATGGAAACTAATTCAGAAGTGCCAGGAAACGGTTTTCTCATGCTACCTTGCTCCTGACAAGTTGTTATCTTCCAGGACCATTGTAGCAACTATGCAGCTCAGTTTTCTCATGTGGGAAGTAGAAATCATAACACTAAGTACTTCACAGAGCAGAGAAACTAAAAGAACCCAAATGTATTTTAGTTGTTTAGAGAACTGTTTGATTTACAGTAAGGACTTAATATGCATTTCCTATGAACACTTACTCAGAGGGCACCAATTTTATATAAACTTGGAGAATGCTTAATAAAGTGCAGAATGTTTCAGGCTGACAGGGCAGGTGGATGCAGGGAAAACTAGGGCTCACTTACTATTAGTGGAAAAGCATGGGAGGTTACTTGCAACAGTGGCAGAATCTTTCCCATTAAGCTAACATTTTATCACATGTACCTTTAAAATCCATCTTGCTACTTCCAAACATGGGCGTGGAAAATGCACATAATTATTTGGTATTTCAAAGAAACAGGATTTAAAAGAACCACTAAAGTTTTCTATCTTTCTCTCCTCAGCTCAAAACATCAAAAATAGATGTCCTTGGCATGATAACACACTGAAGACATGTTGAAAGAAAATTAGAATTTCCATTCCTCGTTTTCCTTTCTCCACAGTAAGGTTGTAAGCAGATGGGAATATCAATTTAGTTACTTGACATTTAGAGGCATAAATGACTTAAGAGCTTTATGATCCACTTTCATTGAAGCATATTTGATAACATCTGCCCAACATCTTACACTCACATCAGAGCCAAGTAGGATTTAACAAGAGGAGAATGGCTAAGAGCCAGCACCCTGGGGTTCCATCCTTGGCCCTGATGGTAACATAAGCAGCAGCGTGGATATAATCATAAATAAAGCTTATTATTTGGATGGAAGCTTATTTATTCTTAACCCTGAGTAATTACTAATACTAAGAAGCTAGCAATGGAAATGTAATCATTTTTCCTCCTCAGAGAGAAAATGATACCACACTTGGGAAAATTTTCATTCATAGCCCTAAAGAAATTTGAAATCTTAACTTAATTAATATTGTACCAGAAATCTGGGATGATGTCTTACCCCTATAATACTGAACAGTCTAAAGCAGGGGATTGTGAGTTCAAGGTCAGCCCTGGAAATAAGGTAGAAAAAAAACAAGAAAAAAAAAAGCAAAGAAAAGTTACAGATATTATAAAATAATAATTTGTATCTTAATGGTAGAAGTGTCTATTTGATTATATTTGCTATTATATATTAACACCTTTGTTAGAAATTCTAATTTTCATCTTACACAATAAATTACAGTACTTCACTTATATTGTTACCACACTAGTTGCCAGTACCAAGCTAGGAGCATAAAAATAGGTGGTCTAATTCTTCCACTTTATACCATGCTTTTTTTAAGCGAGGAAGGTGGATAACATGCTTACGATATTTATAAGTAATTGTTGGACAATCTCCAACAGAAAAGAGACATAAAACAATTAAAGTCATTTATCAAAATTACTAGCAAGCATCCCTGGACTCAGAATTCACAAAGAAGTGAGACATAAATCTCTATTAATCTCTTATATGTGAGCATGAGAGAATGAGATATTTAATTCTTTCATGATTGGATACAATTAGGATTTTATGGAAATGCATACATATTTTGTGTTGCAAGAATGTTTGCAATAGTCCAGACTTCAGAAAAAAAATTCTGAACAGATAGACTAATTAATTTGAAAATGTATTTTATTCTATTGCTCTGGCTTATCAAATTGAAGAATTTATCTAGCATTTATTATCCCTTTGAGATTTTGTTTATCAAATCCATCTATCATATTAACAGTAATACAATGTGGGATTTTGGAAACAACCCAAATGTCAATTGATCTTATACCTTAAATTTCCAACTTTTAGGATAATTTAGATCCCTCTTATGTTTCTAGCTCAATAGTTAGAACACTTCATGAGAGATAGTAGTTCATTTTATGCATGAAAATGCTGATAAATTCACTCAGGCAACAATTTTAAATTATAAATAATTTTGCAATATGTAAAATTTTTATGTGGATGAGTGATATATAATACATGCACAAAAATATGTGCATATACATGTTATTGGTCAACATATATTATAACATGTATACCATTCCTCATGTTATTTTTATGATTGGCAGTTGTGATGGTTCACTTTTTGTAACAACTATATTGGATAAAGGATGGTTAGGTTCCTGGTAAAAAATCATTTCTAGATGTTCTTTTTTTTTTTTTTTCTGGAAGAGATCACATTTGAGTCAGTGAACTAAGTAAAGAAGATTTATATCTCCTTTGTGAGGACCACCCAGTGTGAGGGGCTGTAGAAAGATAATGTAACAAAGGAAAATCATATTTCTCTGTCCTTCTCTCACTATATCTATCTTCTCATCCTCTGCCACTGGTGTATCTGGTTCTAAGACTATTAACTGACATTGGATAGACAACAGCTTTCTTAAAACATCCTGACAACACAAGATATCAAAGTAAGATATTTTATTCCAGAAATAAAAATAGTTTGACATGGAAACTACATGAAAATAAAATATCTTCTCCTGATACCGACTTAGCTGCTGCCTGATGTGTTTGACTTAATAATTACATCTAAATTGAAAAGTTATATGTTTACTAGGAATTACGTATTAACTGTGTCTGCAATGGAAATTCTATAAGATTACAGTTCAAAAGTATTTATTATCCAGTTTATTACTTCCCAACTAACAGCTCATAAAGAATAATTAATAAAATATAAATTAAAGAAACTAAATGAAACACCTTAAAATTTAATTGAGCTAGTCTTACCTTTATGCTGTACAAGCATAAATAAAATTGCACAATAGGGCACTAAGTTAGGAGAAAGAAAGTCTGGACTGTGGCAAGAGAAGCAGCCATGGGATATTTCCCCTGTGTTGAAGACTTAGGCTGGAGAGATGGCTCATCCATTAAAGGCTAGGCTCACAACCAAAAATATAAGACTTAGGATCAAAAGACATACGTTTTCATTCTAACTTATCCTGATTTAAAAGACTCTTTATTTTCAAGCATGGCTCCAATGAGGATTTCATCATGATCATTTGATGCTATATTTTCTACCATCTCTTCCTATAGAAATGTCACACTAACACCATTCAACATCTGTTTGTAAGAACCACGTATCTATGATATTCAAATGTTATTCCTGTTACTCTAGTGGATTGTCTGAAAGCAGCTATTTGTAAAACACGAAGGTTCATTAAGGTTTCACTTGGTCAAAACTCCAAGCACAGGCTTGGCCCTAGATGTGAGCAATAGATGGTAAAAGGTCTTGGTTTAAGTCCCTGTAAAAGTGTGAGGTCATACAAAAAACAGAAATAAAAGTAGATGAGGAGAGAGAAAATTCCAAATCTACTTTGAAAGATATTACTAATGATTCTAAGGATTTACCATTCAGTTCTGCTTCTCCCAAATTTCACCAGATTCAATGACCTTCAAATTCAGACCAATTTCTTAATCAAAACAATTTTTTTCAGGGCTCATTGAACCCATATGCAAAATGTAACTGGTGCAGTTGGGAAAACCATAAAGCATGGTATATCACTTACTCAGAATTATAGTATTATAAGGTTATACAGACTCTATATGCCCCAGAACAGGGGAATGCCAGGGCCATTACGTGGGAGGGGGTGGGTGGGGGAGCAGGGCGGGGACGCGGGAGGGTAAGGGAAAATTTCTGGATAACATGTGAAATGTAAAGGAAGAAAATATCCAATAAAGAGAAAAAAAAAAGGGAAAAAAAAAAGATTGTCCAAACTTGGATAATTGCATTCTTTTTCTCTGAAAACTGTCATCAATGATTAAAAATGGAAAAAAAAAAAAAAAAACTCGCAGAGGATTCATAGTAGAAATGTCAGTTAAAGTCTCTGCAACTTGGATGTCATGGATTTTTTCCTTCACATTCATCTCCATATTATCCTGAAGTTTGTTTTCTTGCTATGTGACACATTCAGTTCACTTTTTGTAAACGAAGAAGTGAAAAGAGAAAAATAATATAAAAATAAAAATAGTGTTAAAAAGGTAACAAAACAAAACAAACAAACAAAAAACCAGAGTCAAGAAATCCTAAATGATACAAAGATTGTAGCAGCTTTCTATAGATGTCTCAGAGGGCTCAAAGGAGGGTTGTAGAATCCCCACATCTGGATTTAGTAATCCTATAAGACTCAGCAAGGTCTTTGACCTACTGAGATCAAGTTATTATATAAAGATAAAGAAATCATGCAGCCAAGTTAGTGTATGGATTAAAGATCCTATAATCACATGGTCCTGGATAGCAAAATTTCGATTTGATAGGACATGGATAAAAAAATTCCCTAGTGAAAATATGGTTTTATGAATTATCTGTCAACTATATCAGATGGTGGTTTAATATTCAACATGCATTAAATATTTACTACAAAGGGATAGGCTAAAGTTAATATAAAAGTTATGCTTATTTTTCATGAAGATATCTTACCCAGAGAGAATTTATCCTAAACTTCAATTTCTCTAAGAGCTTCTACCAAGGACATTTGTAAAAATTATTAACTAGTCCTTGATTTACCATTTCTGTGATTTTAAGATGTACTTTAAAAAATTCTAACCTCTGATTCATCAGACTTTACTTTGCACTCAGTTTGTTCATGCTTCTTTGTCTGTTTACCCTTTCTATCTCTGATGTTGTTTCTATGGTCATGATATAGCCAATAAACAATTAGTCTGGACTTAAACTAGGAAACGTCCAATAAAGGAGAAAATTTTGAAATTCTTATGCATTAAAATATCACATGAGGGATGCCACTCAGTGTATACACACACACACACACACACACACACACACACTTATACATATAGGTATATATATATATATATATATATATATATATATATATATATATATATACCTATATGTATAAGTGTGTGTGTGTGTGACAGAGAGAGAGAGAGAGAGAGAGAGAGAGAGAGAGAGAGAGAGAAAATGATAAAAATAGAGGATAGAGATAGAGAGGAACATGTATCTAGCTGTTTGCAACCTTATCTAAATTCCACAACTTATTAAATGAATTATATCCTTGCTACTTTGCTGAAGGACTAAGACAGCTGACTGAAAATTGTGATGTCTGAAAATATGGAGAGAACAGCAGTAAAAAAATAAACTGCATTGTTTTGTTATTGTTCTTATCATTATTATTATTATTATTACTGTTGACTGAGAGAGCAGTATTGAGTCAGCCAAGCATACAAGGTGGTATTGATTTTCAATGTGAGCATTTAGCTCATGCATCAACATTAAATTTAAACCTAATCCTTTAGTGGGGAAGAAAACCTGATCTCTGTCTACTAGCCAAGTTTCTTCCACACAGGCATATTTGAAGCAGGATGACATTGATCCCATGAGTGTTGGGGGTTGCTCAATTTCAATCTTCAAAAGGGGAAAACTGCAGCTCAGAAATTGTGCCTTTGAATCTTAAAAACTTATTTGGGAAATGTCAGAGCCATATGATAGATTTTTAGACTTTGAAATACAAGGGAAAGAAGAAGCGAAATAGGAAGATTTAAATAGTAATGGTTTCAGAGACTGCTGTTATTCACTGTAAACCTTGACCTTTCACTTGCCTTACACAACTAACTTGGCATCTTTTAACCTGTTTCCTGACTTATAACTGATGATCTTGTAAAAAGCCTTGGGTAATTTTAGAAAGTTTAAATGCATATGTGAATTAAGCATGTGTGTGTTTGAGTTGGTCAAATATACTTGGTCATTCCTCCCTATTGTTAACATATGTTAAATGCTGTTGACTCTGCAGTAACTAATCTTATAGGTTAAAAGGGAAAGGGTGTGTTAAATCAATATCATCTAGATTCTATGAGTCCAAATGAAGAAAATTTATACTTACCTTTGAATCTAGAAACCTGCAGTACCTGCTTTAACCTGCCAATTAAAAAATATAGAAAACACAGAATAGTTGTGTTAACTACTCAGGATGATGTTTCACAAACAATTTCTATAGTCTAAGAATTATGGCAATCTAGTATGATATTAATTGCCTTAACAAGATATAGATAAAATGGGCTACACAAAACACCAAAGAAAACATACTGGGAAGTCCAAATAACATGATTCTAAAGAGTAAAATTGACCATACAAAGAGAAAAGGAGAGGATGAAGAGAGCTATGTTGGCAAAGTGCTTGCCACATAAGCGAGACAGTACAAACTGAATTTCTGAAACATAAAATCCAAGCACTGTGGCACATTATTATAAACACATTGTTGGGGGGTGTAGAGACAGTAGATCCCTGGAGCTTTCTATATATCTTGTCTAAATGATTTGGCAAGTTTCAGACTAGTGAAAGACCCTGTATCATGTATCAAAACTTAGCAGGTAAGAAGTAATAACCAGTGGGATCTCTGTCAATCACCCTTTCATGTAGAAAAAAACAAATGACCAGGAATGAGGCCTGGGCAGAAGTGTCAGCCTTGTGGATAACTGCCACAACACAAGTGAGTACAGTTAAAACATGCTTAGTCAGGTGGAAGGAAGAGCAATGTGACTGGACCACAGAGTAGAGATAATTTAGGTATCTTCTGAAACAGGAGCACAGTAATGGAGGGCAATGGATGCTTTGTAGAGTAGCTATTCTCTTAAATTATTGGGGAATTTATAGAACTTTGTAGAGTGGAGTTGTGTTGTCTGATGTCTCTAAGAGTGAGTGGTGGAAAGGAGTGATCAGTTCCTTGGTGAGAAACTAATAATAACTGGAACTCCTTATTTGTCAATTTGTCTTTGCAAACTCTATTAAGAGAACAATGATGTCGATACTACACAATTTGTGAATAAGTAGTTATACCTTAGGAGACATCATTCCATCAAGAAATACTTTTCTAAAAAGAGTGATTAAAATTCTGAGACCCTTTTTGTTGTTTACGATCCCTTGGCATGGCACTTAGAATCCCCCCCCCCCTTTTTTTCATTTTGAAGCATTTTGATTTTGCTAACACCTCTAGGTTTATGTCTGACAGAAGACACAATTATTTTTAGATATTTTCCAATTTCTAACTCTTATTACAGAATGTGACATGACATAATTTCTGTAAAAAATGACTAAATCAATGCATCATGTAGAATAATATGTACTATGCATTGATTTCCTGTTGATAACTGGTCAGTAACATACCTTTTATTCTTGTGACCTTAAAATCTTAAAATTATATATTTATTATTAGTGGAGTGTGTGTGTGTGTGTGTGTGAGAGAGAGAGAGAGAGAGAGAGAGAGAGAGAGATGCATGTGAATGTGTGTATATGTAGGTCACAGCACGTATGTCAACATCATAAGGCAACTTCTTTCAGGAGTTGGCTCTTTTCCTTGCATCTGTCCTGGGGATTGTACACACGTCATCAGGCTGCTGCTATAAGCTTTTGGGCTGCTAAGCTGTCTCTCCACCTTGTGCTAATTTTCAAAAATGACATTACTGTGAATCAAAGAAGATAAGCAAGCATTCAAATCTCACAATTACAGTTTACAAAGGGAAATATGAGCACTGAATCTTATATCTCTAATGTTCTACATTATGTTTGTCATGAATGTGCTTCTAATGTCTGTCATTCTATACAGGAAGATTACTCTCAATTTAAACCCATCTAGTCCACCTTGTGCATGTAGAATAGCTGAAAGTCTATGCAAAGAACCAAGATCATCAGTTATCTGAAGATAACTCTGTGAAACAAGGAGCTGAATACATTTTTACATGTGAGGAAGGAATGCATCTTGATCAATTTTATCATGTTAGAACCAAGATCCCTTTAAATTACTGAAGCATGCATAGCAGGAACCAAATGGCTGCATTATGACAGTTTTCCCACTGTGCATAGCATTTGTCCATTTATAAGGTGTTTGAGATTTGTGAAAAGATTGCTCAATTATTGGTAACTAAGAAACCTTATTACATGTCAATGACCTGAGTGTTTATTCCATTCTGTCAAGGATATGTTTTTCTCCCTACCCACTGTTGACCAGTTTTCATTTGGACAGATCAGGTTAGTTTCTCTCACTGTACATTTATACTCTGCCTTTTAATAAACCTTGCAAAGTGCCAAATTTGTTCTTACTCTGCAATTGAAACAGTGGGAAATCAGAGTCATTATTGAATGAACATTTAAGCAGCTTTTTAACTACTGAAAGTCTCTGGAGACAGAACCATCACTCCATCCAATCCCCTCTTCTTTATTGGTTGCTCTTGGGGTCTCATTATCTTATCTGGTATTTCAAACTCAAGCAATTGTGCTAACACCAGGGACATCACTCTTTACTACCAAATTTAAAAAAAAAGAAAAAAAGAATGGGAAAGAATATGCCAATTTTAGCATGTGCTGAGGATCCAAAAGGGAAAGGGATGCACAAAAATAAGTCATCATCAATAAAACCTGTCAAAATTAAGTGTGGGGGGGGCAGATTTTAGAACTTCTTACAACGTGCTAATGATACTCCAGTCCATTTATTTTATTTTATTTTATTTTATTTTATTTTATTTTATTTTATTAGATATTTTCTTTATTTACATTTCAAATGCTATACTGAAAGTTCCCTATACCCTCCTCCCGCCCTGTTCCCCTACCCACCCACTCCCTGGCATTCCCTGGCATTCCCCTGTACTGGGGCATATAAAGTTTGCAAGAACTAGGACCCTCTCTTCCCAATGATGGCTGACTAGGCCATCTTCTGCTACATGTGCAGCTATAGACACCAGCTCTGGGGATACTGGTTAGTTCATATTGTTCCACCTATAGGGTTGCAGACCCCTTCAGCGTCTTGGGTACTTTCTCTAGCTCCTCCATTGGGGGCCCTGTGTTCCATCCTATAGATGACTGTGAGCATCCACTTCTGTATTTGCCAGGCACTGGCATAGCCTCATAGGAGACAGCTATATCAGGGTCCCTTCAGCAAAATCTTGCTGGCATATGCAATAGTGTCTGGGTTTGGTGGCTGATTATGGGATGGATCCCTGGGTTGGGGTAGTCTCTGGATAGTCCATCTTTTTGTCTTAGCTCCAAACTTTGCCTCTGTAACTCCTTTCATGGGTATTTTGTTCCCTAATATAAGGAGGAATAAAGTATCCACACATTGGTTTTCTGTCTTGTTGATTTTCTTGTGTTTTGCAAATTGTATCTTGGGTATTCTAAGTTTCTGGGCTAATATCCACTTATCAGTGAGTGCATATCCAGTGCCTTCTTTTGTGATTAGATTACCTCACTAAGGATGATATATCCTCCAGATACATCCATTTGCTCAAGAATTTCATAAATTCATTGTTTTCAATAGCTGAGTTGTACTCCATTGTGTAAATGTGTCATATTTTCTGTATCCATTCCTCTGTTGAATGTTCTTTCCAGCTTCTGGCTATTATAAATAAGGCTGTTATGAACATAGTAGAGCATGTTTCCTTATTACCAGTTGGAACATCTTCTGGGTATATGCCCAGGAGAGGTATTACTGGATCTTCCTGTAGAAAAATGTGCAATTTTCTGAGGAACCGCCAGACAGACTTCCAGAGTGATTGTACCAGCCTGCAATCCCACCAACAATGGAGGAGTGTTCCTCTTTCTCTACATTGTCGCCAGAATCTGATGTCACTTGAATTTTTGATCTTAGCCATTCTGACTGGTGTGAAGTGGAATCTCAAGGTTGTTTTGATTTGCATTTCCCTGATGATTAAGGATGTTGAACTTTTTTTTTTTTTTTTTTTTGGTGCTGCTCAGCCATTCAGTATTCCTCAGTTGAGAATTCTTTGTTTAGCTCTGTATCCCATTTTTAATGGGGTTATTTGAAATTTCTGGAGTCCAGCTTTTTAAGTTCTTTGTATATATTGGATATTATTCCCCTATAAAAGGGGAGAATGATGTTTCCCAAATCAATTAGATTTTGTTCTTTGATGAAAATCATTAACCACTCCAGTGGAGGTTTGTGGTCATTATTTAAGGCACACAGAGAATGCTTGTTTTGTAGTTTGCTAGGCATTGTAGATTTTCATCACTTCTTCTTTATTTCAGTTCTTGACTATTTCTCTTTTCTTTCAAATCATCACCTTCTCTTTTTCTGTACTAGAAATAGGGAGTATCACTCTTTTCCTTAATGTAAGCAATATTTGACTTTGTCAAATATTTGAAAATTTTCATTTCAAACCATCCAAACCAACTACTACAAAGTTTTAATCTGTTGAAACCCAGTGACTTTCAAATTTGGGTCAATCCTGAACTTCTCTTCCTAAATGTGCTAAATTCTACTGCCATGTTTCATGTGTCAGTAAATAAAAAAAATAGTTGTTCAAATAATATTACATAAACAGATAAACAGTTTGCTTATTATAAAGAGTATTGTTTATCAGAATAAGGTATGAATAACTATTTCATTAAGTGATTTATAGAAAATAAAGTAAAGAAACTGATGTATGATTCTTCTCTTCACCCACAAAAGTCATCACTTTTGACTGATAAAGAGAATTTATCAAGAAAGTGTACTTACAAATAACCATGCCTGACTCTGTTCTTCAACTTGTAGATGAAGTGTTGTTATGAAATAAAAAAAAAATCAGTTAATGACAATATTGAATTCTGAGGAAAATTTTGCTTTGCAGAAAATACCCATCCTTCTGTTGATGTATAATCTGCATATACAAAAGTATCTGTTTTCCCCATGAGGTGGTTGAGAGAGTATAGGGTTGAAAGGAACAGAGTGAGGGTTAGAAAGACTATATACATTTGTCACAGATACTACTGAGCACTCTTTGTTTGTTTCTTTGTGGCTTTGTTTTGTATTTTATATATGTGTGAGTGTAGTGAATAGTATTGACACAGCTGACAAGAATTATGAATTTTCATGGGATTGTGTTCTTTATTCCTCACATTAGCTCTTGAAGGAGAAAAAAATTATAAGGTAATTCAAGAGGATAAAACTTCAATAAATCTTTTTAGACATAAAGTATGATATTGACTCCTCAGAGAAAAGAAGGCAAGTAAGAGAGAGAATACTTTAAAGGCTGTCATTTTCCTCCTTAAAATTAGTCTTTTCCTTACTCCCAAGATATAACTGCAATTCTGAGAGATGCATATGACCAGCAACAAGATCACTGAATGAATCCCTCTATATCTGAGATGTTAATTCTATCTCAGAGTTAGGCCAAACACACTGAGGTAAAATATGTTTCTATTATGCTTGTTGGAAAAAGAAGCACTGTTTTAAAACACTAAGAGGCCCCCTTGGTCTTACAAACTTTATATGCCCCAGTACAGGAGAATGCCAGGGCCAGGAAGTGTGAGTGGGCGGGTGGGGGAGCAGGGCAGGGGGAGGGTATAGGGAACTTTTGGGATAGCATTTGAAATGTAAATAAAGAAAATATCTAATAAAAAATCTTCTAAAACATAAAAATAAATAAATAAATAAATAAATAAATAAATTAATTATAGATTAATCTGGCAGCATGCCAGTAGTATGTAAGCTGGATTCCAAAACTTTTGTTTAAGTATACATTAAGGTATAGAAAAGAGTCAAAGATAAACTATACAGTACAAATGAAAGAAAAATAAGACCACAAAGAAAGGTGTTAGGTAGATTTGTCATTAAAGCATAAATGAAAATGGATTAGAAGCATAGTTTTAAACTGTACATGCAATGCCTCTATGTACACCCCTTCTCAAGAAGAATAACCTACCTGACTAGAAAGCAATCTAAAAGGATTGAGACTCACCATGTTTCCCTAATTCTGCTCTTTAGTCTTGGGATGAGGATTTCTGCAAAATAAATCTCTATCTATCTACCTATCTATCTATCTATCTATCTATCTATCTATCCACCATCCATTCTCTACCTGTCCTATCTATACATTCATGCATACTTGTATATAGATACAGACAAACATAAATAGACACATACTAACATATATTTATTTTCATATTGAAAACAGCTAATTTGTATGGGTTTCTGCCACTCATGGCTGACAAATATTCTTATTTTCCATTGACTCCTTTTCTACTCTGTAGGCTTATTAAGAGATGGTAAGAGCTTGTATAGCATCAAAAGTCTATGAAATACCACCGGGTTCCAACAACATGTCAGCTGAGAGTCAGTGATGGCTCAGCTATAATCCAAAGATTTTCCTTTATAATAAAACCGTGCTGAGAAAGCAGGTCTGATATGCAAGCTAACACTCTTTTGATACAGAAGAGAAATTAGAGTTGAGTAGAAGCAGTTTTGATGCTGACCTTCAACTGACATATGATAATACAAAGATTATATAGAGTTTTGTTATTCCCCTATGCTGAACTCCTGAGCATTTGAGGTCAACGGCAAGTACTGAAAGGAAACCAAATAAAAGTTTGTCAATATGGGATGTGGGTGATATTGAAAATGCAGCACTGGATATATGTGACATTGGCTTCAAGACTGGGTCTTGAACACTGAGTAAACTGTGAATGATTATTGAAAAAATAATTTCTCTTTCTCTCCATTCTATTTCTACTTCTCTCTGCAACTAAGTCTCTTAAAAAATATATGACAATAGTACTTCCTAAGATAGTTTGGAAGAGAAAAACTATACTTCTTGAATTACATCAGTTTGCTTTAATGGATCTTAGGTACACATGACATACTACTAAGAAAGCTCAATAAGGAACTTGCAGGTTTGCAAGCAAACATCATCAACACAAGAAGTAATTCAGAAAGAACTTCTAGGAAGGTTTCAGAAAATGGAACAACTTCTTGTCAACAATATTTTAAATAATGTGAAACATATTAACCAATTAAATTATAATTTCAAGATTTAAACAAAAACAAAAGGTGTAACCCTGGGTCCTTATTTAGATTGTCTAAGTAAGTTATAAAGACTTTATAAAGTTATAAAAATTTAAATTATAAAGACAAGTCCCAGAAAATGTTTCTTTGGACTAGATGGCATGGGAGATGAAAAAGAAAAGAGAAAATCGGCTTCAAAAATAAATGTTCAGTAAGGTCATGGTACGTGCAATTAACTTTAAAGTACAAGTTAAATAAAATCTAGGATGGCTCTTAAGTTTCCTATTCCTGTTATTCATACTCTTGGATTATCTCTATCCGCTGATGAGGAAGACTGAGAATGGCCACTGAACATTAAAGTATGAAAACAAAGTGTGCTATGCCCCCATGGGTATATTGCTAAGGGCAGCTTGGCACTCAGTATCTACAGATTATTTGGGTTGCCTTGATAATTAAGAGTTTTTTGCTGAGATAGTGAATGTGGCAGGAACTGTAAGTTTCTTCTCAATATGAAAGTTTACCTCCAGCCAGCCCTCAGTTAAAATCTTTGCAATTAGTCATGAGAACACATGAAGATGGAATTCGCTAACAACTCAAGAAAAAAGAGGAAGAGATTCATTTCCTGTTGATCCAATAGGCAAACACAATATTTAACTGACATTGATTAGAACTTATGAGACACTAAACAGATAATTCAGCTTAGTGTTTCAACTTCTAACCAACTAACTAACTAACTAACTAAACAAATAAATATATAATGAAAAGTGTGATCCTAAAAGTATATGGTATTAACCCTCTGAGTTTGCAGTCATTTCTTTATTAGCCAGCATTAGAAATGTAACAGAGTAATAGAGATAGTAATACAAAGACAAAATAAGACAGAACTTAGAAAAAGAACTTAATGTACAATGTAAATTATAAGTGTCTTGGTTATTTTCTCCATGCTATATTCAAACACCTGGAAAGAAGCAGTTTAAGGGAGTGTACTGGCTGGTCTTATGTGACAACTTGACACAGGCTGGGGTTATCACAGAGAAAGGAGCTCCAGTTGGGGAAGTACCTCCATGAGATCCAGCTGTGGGGTATTTTCTCAATTAGTGATCAATGGGGAAAGGCCCCTTGTGGGTGGGACCACCTCTGGGCTGGCAGTCTTGGGTTCTATAAGAGAGCAGGCTGAGCAAGCCAGGGGAAGCAAGCCAGTAAAGAACATCCCTCCATGGCTTCTACATCAGCTCCTGCTTCCTGACCTGCTTGAGTTCCAGTCCTGATTTTCTTTGGTAATAACAGCAGTGTGGAAATGTAAGCTGAATAAACCCTTTCCTCCCCAACTGCTTCTTTGTCATGATGTTTTGTCCAGGAATAGAAACCCTGACTAAGACCGGGAAGAAGAGTTTATTATGTTTTATAGTTATAGAGCCTTATTACATGACAGTGTAGAAGTTATGGAAGCAAGAGCAGACGTCCTAGTTCCTGAAAAAGGAGGCCAAATAATAACATTCCATTAACTGGGAAGCAGAGAGAAACAGTAAATGGGAACTTTTAAAACTGGACAGCCATCACCTGGGGAGAAAAGTTTTTAAACACACGTTCATTTGGGCAGCATTTCACATTCACACTACACCTATGTTTATTTGCACAAGATTTATAGAAGACTGGCCACTCAACACACAATCATGGATGGGTACAAACCCAGGAAACTCAACGCTGAGACCAGAGAAAACTTGGTTAATTTCTAATATTGAATTGTTACTGGGAAGGATGTTGCCTTTCTTTTCAGTGTGCTGACCCCTGTTAACTTGCCCATGCTTCAGTAAATAACCTTCTGCTCACACGTGTACAAGCAACTCTAATAAATCACAGCGGTTCACACAGAGAAACAAGACATGGAAGTTAGAGGGAGACTCGTTGGGAAGAAAGGTTTAAGTGGAAGAATCGTATGGATGACCAAGAGTAAAAGGCACTGGGATTTGTTAAATAGATTCAGGACACTGTCAAAGAATTTTAAAATGTCATAAATAAAATAATAAAATGAAATGATATTGGCATTTATTATTTAGAGATAGGAATGGTATCACATTAATATTTGAAGAGGTATATATGATAGCAAGAACTGTAACAACAGCCAGTATACAACAGTATTAATTATGCTATTATTATAAATAACCTAGTTAGATGAGACAGTTGAATGTCAAAATAGGTACAAATGAAGAAAGATTTTTGACATAACATAAAATATAGTTTCCCTCTAAGCTTTGTCTATTTTCTCATCTTAAATACAATTCTTACATGAGGTGACAATTGTAGCAAGCCAAGAATGGAAGGTGTTGTAAAACTTCTTTAAAAATATCTTACAGATGGAGATACAACGACCAGAAAGCACTTGCACAGTATGCATTAGTGAGGCGGAAAATTAGAGTCCTGGAAAGAAATGAACACCTTCTCAACACTCAAAAGCCAAATCTAACAAAATATCGTTTTTTTAATGTACCCTCCTTAAACTATTAAGTAGAACATTTCATCCTAAAATAATATTGACTAATGGTGAAAAATTCATATTGAGAAAGATATGGTTATACATAGTTATATATGGTTTACATTTTATATTTTTTCATTAATTTATTTATTCACTTTACATTCCCATCACAGCCCCCTTCCTCTTCTCCTTCCAATCTATCCCTAAAAATCCCTCTTCCTTTACACAGTTCTTTTCTCTTCAGAGAAAGAGGAAGGTAAAGCCTTTGTTACCACATCCCCCTCAAACATCCAGTTGCAGCAGGACTAAGGGCTTCTCCCATTGAGGGCCAACCAGGCAGTCCAGTTAGGTGAAAAGGGTCCAAGGCAAACTACAGAGTCAAATACAATGCCTGTTCCAATTGTTAGGGGACCCACAAGAATACCAAGCTCCATATCTGATACAAATGTGTAAGCAACCTAGGTAAAGCCCCTGCTTATTCTTTGGGTTGTCATTCAGTCACCTTGAAGCCCGAAGGGTCCAGATTAGTTGACACTATAGGTCTTCTTATGGTGTTCTTACCCCCTCCAGCTCACAAGATTCTAGCTTGCACTCTTTCACAGGACTCGCTAAAACTCTGCCTGACGTTTGGCTGTGTCTCTTTGCAAGTTTCTATCAGCTGCTGGATGAAGCCTCCCAGGAGACAGTTATACTAGGCTCCTGCCTGCAAGTATGGCAAAGTATCATTAATAATGTTAGGGGTTGGCTTTCCCACATTGGATGTGTCTCATGTTGGCACAGTCATTGGTTGGCCATTCCCTCAACATGTGCTCCCACTTTACCTCTGCACATTTTGTAGGGAAGGCACATTCTGCATCTAAAGTTTTGTGGCTGGGTTGGTGACCTTGTCCCTCTGCTGAAAAAAATGCCTGGTTACAGGAGGTATCAATTCTGACTACATATACCCTGCTGATAGAAATCTCAGCTTGGATCGGGTTAGGGATTTGTCTTCTGTGACAATATGCTCAAGGTAGGTTCCCCACTTTCTCCTCCTTTTTTTTTTTTTTTTTTCTTATTAGGTATTTTCTTTTTCTTACATTTCAAAACTTATCCCCTTTCCTGGCTTCCCCTCCAAAACCTCCCTATCTCCTCCCCCTCGCTCACCTACCCACCCACTCCCCCTTCCTAGACCTGGCAGTCCCCTATACTGAGGCATAGAACCTTCACGGGACCAAAGTCCTCTCCTCCCATTGATGACTGACTAGGCCATCCTCTGCTACATATGCAGCTAGAGCCATGAGTCCCACCATGTGTTCCCACTTTCTCTTCTGATATATTGTGTCCAGTTTTATTTTGAGATCTTTGATACTCTGACTTGAGTTTTGGACAGGGTGATAGATATGGGTCTATATGCGTTCTTCTAGGAGCAGACAAAAAATTAGATAAGCACCATTTGTTGAAGAAGCTTTCTTTTATTTTTCCTATGTATACTTTTGGTTTCTTTGTCAAAAGTAAGTTTCCATAGGTGTATGAGTTGATTTTGGGGTATTTTATTCTATTCTATTGGTCAACTTATGTGTTTTTATGCCAATACCATGCAGTTTTTATTAACAGTTATTTTATTATTGCTCTATAGTACTTCTTGAACTCATGGATGGTAATACCTTCAGAAGTTCTTTTATTGTTCAGGATTGTTTTAGCTATCTGGTGTTTTTTGTTTTTCCACACAAAGTTGACAATTATTCTTTCAGGGTCCCTCAAAGAATTGTAGTGCAATTTTTATGGGAATTAGATTGAATCTGTAGGTTGCTTTCGGTAAGATGGCCATTTATATACTATGTTAATCCTACCAATCCATAAACATAGAACATCTTTCTATTTTCTGATATCTTCCTCAATTTCTTTCTTCAGAGACTTGAAGTTCTTGTCATACAGGTCTTTCATTTGCTTGGCTAGAGTTACACCAAGACAGTTTAGTTTTTTTGTGGCTATTGTAAAGGAAATTGTTTCACTAATTTCTTCCTTAGTACATTTGTAGTTTGTATAAGGGGGTCTAGGGTTACTGATTTATTTGCATTGATTTTGTATCCAGATGATTTGCTGAACGTTTTTTATCTACTGTTGGAACTCTCTGGTAGAATTTTTTGGGTCACTTAAAACAATAATTTGACTTCTCTTCTAATTTGTAAATATTCGATCTCCTTTAGTGGTCTTACGACTTGAGGAAGAATTTTAATGCTTTATATTGAATAGACATGGGGAGAGTAGACATCCTTGTTCCTGACATTAGTGGAATTGCTTTAAATTTCTCTCCATTTAGTTTTATATGCATATTGTCTTTACTGTGTTTAGGTATGCAACTTACATCCTTGATCTCTCCAAGACTGTTATCATGAAGGAGTGTTGGATACTGCCAAAGACTTTTTTCAGTGTCCAATGAGATTATCATGTGGTTTTATTCATTCAGTTTGTTTATATGGTTAATTACATTGATGGACTTTCATATGTTCAACCATCCATTTATCCCTAGGATGAAACCAACTCGAATGTGGTGGGTTCTTTTTTTTTAATGTATTCTTGGATATTCTTGGATTCAATTTGCCATTTATTCATTATTTTTCATCAAGAAATTGGTCAAAAATTCTCTTTCTTTGTGTGGTTTAGATATCAATGTAACTGTGGACTCATAGAATACATTTGGAAATGTTCCTTTTATTTTTGTGGCATAGTTGAGGAATTAAGTTAAGTTGGTATCAAGTCATCTTTGAATGTCTAGGAGAATTGTGCACAAAGAAAATCAGGCCCTCTGGGTTTTCTTGGTTTGTTTATTTGGTTGGTTGGTTTTGAGACTTGATGATTCCCTCCATTTGCATAGGGATTATAGGACAATTTAAATTGTTTATCTGTTCTTGGCTTAACATTGCTTAGTGGCATCTATCAAGAAAATCATTCATTTCATTTTAGATTTTCCAATTGTATCAAGTACAGTCTTCTGAAGTAAGACCTAATAATTCTTTGATTTCCTCCAAGACTGATTTGATGTCCCCCTCTTCATTTCTGACTTTGTTAATTTGGACACTGTCTCTGCCTTAACATTAGTTTGGCTAAGGGTTTGCCTATGATGCTGATTTTCTCAAAGAACCAGCTCATGGTTTCCATGATTCTTTGAATTGTTATCTTTGTCTTAAACTGATTGATAGTATTTGGGTATGAAGCCTTTGTTTTAAACTGATTGACAGTATTTGGGTATGAAGCACCATGGCAGAGGATCAGCTCCTGGTACACATGGAAAAAGGAAAGCTCCTGTCCCAGGCTGCTCCTTTGTTCCTATTTCCAGAGGGCTCTGGGCAGGTCCCTCTAAGCAGCAGTGGTAGTCTTACCTGTGCTCACAGGCTTGTCAGCACTCCTGGGAGATCAGGCTCTCTCCTGGTGGTATTTGAGTAAGGGGTGCTATGGCACAAGATCAGCTCTGGACACTGTAGCACAGGATCAGCTCCCCCTATCATCTTTATAAGATTGAATTTAAGGTCATTTTCTTATGTGTCAGTTGTGCTAAGATATTGATGTCTTCCTTTAGTAGAATAGCTGTGCTCCATAGGTGTCATATTCCCTTTACTCTGTAATTGTCTTCGTATGGTGGTCTTTGGACACTGACTATCTCTGGATGTTCCTGGTAAGACAACTGTCTGGTGGGAAGACTTAGGCTGGACAATTGTACTCAGGGAGCAGTGCACATCTTGGAGCAACTGGACATAAGCCAGGAGACACAGTACACAGGGCATTTGGGGCAGAGAGAACGCTTTAACATAGATGAACCTGGTGTAGCAGTCCTGGTTAAAGTGGGTTGATAGGTGGACAGACATTGGAGCTGGGGCTGTGAATAGCAGGCAGCTCAAGGAAGCTAAGCATACTCCAAGGGACTTGGCAGGCAGGGAATGGGCAGTGGTGGTGGATCTAATCTGGAAATTCCCTGGACAGGAGGCCACCTGAAGGGAGGCAGACCAGTGGCTGAACAAGCTCACTTGTTAACATTTTACAGTGCTTTGCTTCATATTTTTCAGCCCAGGATAAAGAAATCAACTGAGTTATATTCATCCATGCTCACTAGGCAGAATAATGCATAGCAAGGGGCTAAATATGAGTCCACTATGCAATATTCTTTATACTTATAAAGGCTTGTAAATTTTCAGAATAAGTTTTTATATTCATGCCAAATTTATGACTCTTATGTCATCCTTCAATGTAAGAGTTCCCATCTGGGAAGCAATACTGGGAAAATCACTACAGTTGAATACAAATAGTTTTGCATATTAACATTGCTGCATGTATTATTTATAATGGAAATAATAACTTGACTTAAAGTCATAAATAGCTTCTAGGAAACTGAACATTAATGAACCTGGAATTACTCTGCTTGCAATGAATCTATTGTCACCTGGGAAAATATGTTATTCTGTTTCTTTACATGGTATACGGTACTTACTAAAATTCACAGTAAACATGCATACATTTATTTGATTGCCAATCAAAGAAGCAATCAATAACTTGATCAGTAACATATAACTATTTTGGTATTACAATTTTTAAAACTGCTTTTAAAAATTCTTTCTGGGCGTGGTGGCGCACGCCTTTAATCCCAGCACTTGGGAGGCAGAGGCAGGCGGATTTCTGAGTTTGAGGCCAGCCTGGTCTACAAAGTGAGTTCCAGAACAGCCAGGGCTATACAGAGAAACCCTGTCTCAAAAAAACAAAAAAAAAATACTTTTTATACAATTCAAAATGAATCTAAAGAAAAATAAAATTATGTGTTAAAAATTTCATAATTTTTTGATCTTTAGAGTTTATATTATGCATAACATTTGTCATATATAAGTAATATAATTCTTAATTAGATAAAATATGTCAAACCAGTCAGTTGGGTATATTTGCATTTAGAAAGTGTCAGAATCTCAGGGTTGTTTTTATTTGCATTTGCGGATGACTAAGAATTTTGAAGATTTCTTTAGATGCTTCTCAGCCATTCTTTGTTTAGCTCTCTACCCCATTTTTAACAAGGTTATTTGGTTCTCTGGTGTCTAACTTCTTTAGATCTTCATATATATTGGATACTAGCCCTCTATAGGATGTACAGTTGGTAAAGATCTTTTCCCAATCTGTTGGTTGCTGTTTTGTCCTATTGCCTTACAGTAGCTTTGAAATTTTATGAGATCACATTTGTCAATTCTTGATGTTAAACCATAAGCTATTAATGTTTTGTTCAGGGATTTTTCTTCTGTGTCCATATGTTTGAGGCTCTTCTCCACTTTCTCCTCTATAAGTTTCAGTGTATCTGGTTTTATGTGGAGGCCCTTGATCCACTTGGACTTGAGCTTTGTGCAAGGAGCTAAAAATGGATCAATTTCCATTCTTCGGCATGCTCAGCACCATTTGTTGAAATGCTATCTTTTTTCCACTGGATGGTTTTAGCTCCTTTATCAACAATCAAATGACCATAGGTGTGTGGGTTCATTTATGGGTTTTCAATTCTATTCCATTGATCTACCTGTCTGTCACTGTGCCAGTACCATGCAGTTTTTTAACACAATCACTTTGTAGTACAGCTTGAGGGCAGGGATGGTGATTCCTCCAGAAGTTCTTTTATTGTTGAGAAAAGTTTTTGCTATCCTTGGTGTTTTGATATCCAGATGAATTTGCAAGTTGCTCTTTCTAACTCCATGAAGAATTGAGTTGGAATTTTGATGGGGATTGCATTGAATATGTAGATTGCTTTTGGCACGATAGCCATTTTTACTATATTAATCCTTCCAAACTATGAGCATCGGAGATCTTTCCATCTTTTGAAATTTTTTATTTCTTTAGAGACTTGAAATGCTTGTCATATAGATCTTTCACTTCCTTCATTAGAGTCACACCAAGGTATTTTATATTATTTGTAACTGTTATGAAGGGTGTTGTTTCTCTAATTTCTTTTTCTTTTCAAATTTTTATTAGATATTTTCTTCATTTACATTTCAAATGCTATCCCAAAAGTCCCCTATACCCTCCCCCACCCCCACCCTGCTCCCCTACCCAAGCATGCCCAGTTATTGGGGGCATAAAAAAGTTTGCAAGACTTAGGGATCTCTCTTCCCAGTGATGGCAAACTAGGCCATCTTCTGAAACATATGCAGCTAGAGACATGAGCTCTGGGGGTACTGGTTAGTTCATATTGTTGTACCACCTATAGGGTTTGAGACCCTTTAGCTCCTTCAGTACTTTCTCTAGATCCTCCATTGATAGCCCTGTGTTCCATCCAATACATGACTGTCAGCATCCACTTCTGTATTTACCAGGCACTGGCATAGCTTCACAAGAGATAGCTATATCAGAGTCCTTTCAGCAAAATCTTGCTGGCATATGCAATAGTCTGCGTTTGGTGGCTGATTATGGGATGTATCCCCTGTTGGGACAGTCTATCCTTTCGTCTCAGCTCCAAACTTTGTCTCTGTAACTCTTTCCATGGGTATTTTGTTTCCTATTCTAAGGAGGAATGAAGTATCCACGCATTGGTCTTCCTTCTTATTGACTTTCTTGTGTTTTGAAAATTGTATCTTGGGTATTCTAACTTTCTGGGCTAATATCCACTTATCAGTGAGTACATATCAAGTGAGTTCTAATTTCTTTCTCAGCCTGTTTATCCTTTGAGTAGAGGAAGACCACTGATTTGTTTGACTTAATTTTATATCCAGGTGCTTTGGTAAAGTTGTGATTCCACCTCACACCAGTCAGAATGGCTAAGATCAAAAACCCAAGTGACAGCAGATGCTGGAGAGGATGTGGAGAAAGAGGAACACTCCTCCATTGTTGCTGGAATTTCAAGCTTGTACAACTACTCTGGAAATCAGTTTGGTGCTTCCTCAGAAAATTGGACATTGTACTACTTGAGGACCCAGCAATACTACTCCTGGGCATATACGCAGAAGATGATCCAACATGTAATAAGGACACATGCTCTAATTTGTTCATAAAAGCCTTATTTATAATAGCCAGAAGCTGGAAAGAACCCATAGGGGGTGTGGTTGGTGGAGGTATGTACATGGGAGTGTGTGGGTAAGAGTGTGTTAGTGTAAGCATGTTGGTGAAAGGGTATGAGTGTGTGGGTCCATGGACAGTGTATGCATAGAGTCCAGAAGTGAAAATTTGGGAATCAGTTCTCTCTAATTAGTGGAATCCTGTTCAAATCATTTGATCAAACTTCTGAGCCTTATTCTTGGCCCTCAAAATTGGGCTTTTGATGTTATTTCAATAGAAGTTAGCTTTGCCATTCAAATTATTCCTGGTTGTCACAATGTTCATGCCTGGTGAGATTCTCTGAAAACATATATTCATTATATTTTTGGCTTTCTCTGTTCAAGTATAGTTCAGTCACAAGTAGATTTTGGTTCTTACATAACTTGATTTAGTTTTCTAACACAGTCTCCATTGTTGCTATTTAAAACCATTCAGAAAAGGAGTATAATCTCGTTTTTAATTCAATTATTTCTCCTTCAGTTTCCTTTTAATTGAAGTGCAGGGTTAAACTTTCATATGATGAAATCTCTCCCTATACAGATAAACATAGCAACTTATTGCTTGGGCTGAAAATTGGGAGGATCAGAAAATATATTCTAGACATGCTTGTATTAACAGACTCTTCAGGCTCCACACTATGCAGCCTCTGCATATATATTTTATGCCTACAGATATATATTGTTTAATAATTGATAGAACCAGATACTCTTTCTACAAGCCAATGCGATGTTCTCATTTTATCCACTTTGGTAGAATCACTTTTTTACCCAGAAATTTACTGCAGCTGTGTGCATGGTAAATATTTAATAGCATTAGCAGCATCGGAGTCTATTTTTCTTTGAAGAGTACTTAATTATGTCAATTTCACTGAGATGAGATGCTAAAGTAAAGGAAGTATCATTTGAATTTGGAACAACGAGGTGAATGTGCAGAGCTCCTTGTATATGCCTCCTCCCAAAAATGCCAGCATGTCTCTCTAATGAGACAACAGCAGAACCCCAATACAATTCATTGGGCAACACCAATAAATGACTATCTAAATGAACCCTTCGCTGTGCCTGAGTATGAGTCATATTACTATACTCAGTGAATTAAGGATTTGTTGAGTTAAGCATGAATATAATTGATATAAGATGAGGACATTGCTTGAAAGTGAAGGACAAATCTCAATCTCAGGGTCATCTCTGGAATCCCATGCACTTTGGGTTGTTGTTTGTTTTTGTTTGTGTCTTTGTTTTGACACAGAGTCCTTCATTAGTTTGAAGCTTCAACAGTTTTCTGGGCTTGAACCAGTGAGCTCCAGGGATCTCCTTAGTTCTGCCTCCCTCATGTTAGGACTAAAAATGTACATCACTATATCCAGACATTTGACATATATTTTGAAGATTAAATCACAACCATTTTATTGACTAAACTAACACTAGACCCCTCCCCCATTTTGGCATGGATATTAAATAGAATCATATGTAGATATTTGACAATTTTGACCTAAAAGAGGTGATTTTATCCATGTCATATTCGTTTAGTACAGAAATTCTGATGAGGTACAAAAAAAGAATACTGTTCATTCTCTCTCTGAATAACTGATAATGCTGTATTCAGTATAATTTTTTAAATATTATTTCTACAATGTTCTAGGCCAAGACTATGAGTGATAGGAAAGCTGATAGAATGAGCAACCAAGTTCTGCCTGACTTTCATCTTAGTGTACTTGGTTCCTTGTGAAATAGCTATTTTACACTGTCCTCATGTGGTAATACAATTCCAGTTCTCACTTGGCATTTTAACCATGCAAAGAAAAGAAACTTGTAATTCCTAACAATGCCAGAAACATACTGTTTCTCCAAAAAGAACAAGAGAGAGTATGGACCTGTGATGATGGCAGCTTTGATTTAGTTATATGTTGACAGGATTATTTTTATATCCTATTGAAGGTGAACTTTTTCAAGTGTACATTTTATCAGAATAATAATTTAAAATTGTAACAGGTTAATTCTCTCTCTCTCTCTCTCTCTCTCTCTCTCTCTCTCTCTCTCTCTCCCTCCCTCTCTCCCTCTCTCTCTTCTTAATATAAGATATAGTTATACAGGAAAGTAGTTTCAATTTAGAACATGTTCCCATCATATTGCCTGTAGATAGGTATCTAAAGCATTTTTTAAATTCATGCTTTATGTAAGAGGGCCCAGCTCAATGGACGTAGAGCCTTGCCTGTGCAGGTGGTCATAGGTGGTATAAAAAAACAGACTGAGTAAAACAAAAGAAGCAAGCGAAGCGTAATTGTTGCTCCACAGTCCTTGCTCAGTTACTGTTGCAAGTTCCTGCCCCGACTTCCTTCCATGATAGACTGTAAAGTGTAAAATTAAATGAAATCCTTTCTCCTCAAGTTGCATTTGGTTATGGTATTTTATCAGAGCACTAGAACACAACCTAAGATATCATTCACCAAACTTTTTATGGAGAGTTTTATTCACTGAATTGGTGCCATTACTTATTTCCTATGTAAAATACTAAGACTATGAATTCCTTTTAGTATGGAACAGCAAGCAGGTTTTATATTGGAAAATAATAATTTGAAACAGGATTTATCACAGAGCATAACAGAACTTTATATGTATATTTTAAGAAAAGTATTTTGAAATTTTAAAAGAGTGTGGTCATATCAAACTTACTAAATCATATGTTAGCGTTAATGTGTTTTATTTCTTAGCTAAGGAGAGAACATTTTTTAACATAAAGAAGTGTCCAAAACAAACTTTAGATAATCCAGAAAGCTGTGTCAATGACATCACCCCAAATTTGAGTTTTGGAATGTATGTCTACTGAGCATCATTCTGTACCAAATAATTTAATTTTTACTTTACTTTTTAAAATATTTTTGAGGGTTCGTTCTGGTCAGCATAAGCCCAGCATCACCTTGGGCACAAACTCGGCAGATAGTCCCAAGTTCTCCGGAGGACCCTCTGCACTGCAGGCGCCCTGCCCTAGCAAACCCAGGATCTTGGGATCACTGGTGAATAGAAAGTAACATATTTTCCAAAACAACCAGCAGGGGCTGTGCCAGCAGGAACAGGGACACAGGAAACCCGCCTGACCAGCAGCTGGGGTTGTTCAGGTCAGCACCAGCCACACACCATCTTGGGCATGAATTCTGCTGACAGTCCCACAGTCCCCAGAAGACTCTACACACTGCAGGTGCCCTAGCACACCCAGGATCTTAGGTTTATTGAGGAGAGTCAGCCTCCAGAGAAGGCTATGACCCCAGGATTCAGGTGAGAGCCCCATCTTGTATCCAGGGTTTCTCAGAAACCAGTCCACACAGGAGAGCATGCAGGCCTCAGAAGCAACAGAGCTTCTTGAACAGCATCCCTTCAGGCCTTCATCCTCAGCCAGGAGATAGAGCTGAGACCAAGACCTCTGGGCACCTTCCTTGCCAGAGGAGAGTCAGCCTCCAGGGAAGGCTCTGACCCAAGGAATCAGGCGAGAGTGCCATCTTGTATCTGGGGTCTCTAGGAGACGAGTCCTCACAGGAGAACACATGGGCCGCAGAAGAAACAGAGATTCTTGGACAGGATACCTCCGGGCCTTCATCTTCAGCCAGGAGGCAGATCTGAGCTCCAGACCTCTGTGCACCTTCCTTACAACAGGAGAGCTTGCCTGCAGAGAGTGTTCTGAACACTGGGACTCAGGAAAGAGTTAGACTCCCAGGAGTGCTAACAGAGGCTAACAGAATCACAGGAGGAACAAGCTCCAGCCAGAGACAGCAAGAAAATCTAACACCAGAGATTACCAGATGGCAAAAGGCAAACATAAGAATCTTTCTAACAGAAACCAAGACCACTCAGCATCATCAAAACACAGTACACCCAAAACAGTGAGTCATGGATACCCGAACACACATGAAGAGCAAGATTCTGACTTAAAAATATATCTCATGCATCTGGTAGAGGATTTTAAGAAGGGCATTAAATAACTCACTTAAAGAAATACAGGAGTAATGAAGTATCCACACATTGATCTTTCTTCTTCTTGATTTTCTTCACTGTCATCTATAGGATAGAACACAGGGCCCAGAATGGAGGAGCTAGAAAAGGTATCCAAGGAGCTGAAGGGGTCTGAAACCCTATAGGTGGAACAACAATATAAACTAACCAGTACCCCCAGAGCTCCTGTCTCTAGCTCCATATGTAGCAGAAGATGGCCTAGTCAGCCACCATTGGGAAGAGAGGCCTCTATGTCTTGCAAACTTTATATGCCCCAGTACAGGGGAACACTAGGCCAAGAAGTGAGAGTAGGTGGGTAGGGGAGCAGGGAAGGGAAAGGGTATAGGGAAATTTAGGGATAGGATCTGAAACATAAATAAAGAAAATATCTAATTAGAAAGAAAGAAAGAAAGAAAGAAAGAAAGAAAGAAAGAAAGAAAGAAAGAAAGAAAGAAAGAAAAGTGAACACTGCTAAACAGGTAGAAATCCTTAAAGGAGAAACACAAAAATTCTTTAAGAAATACAGGAAAACACAACCAAACAAGTGATAGAATTGAACAAAACCATCCAAGATCTAAAAAGGGAAGTTGAAACAATAAAGAAAACCCAAAGAGAGACAACTCTGGAGATAGAAATCCTAGGAAAGAAATCAGGAACCATAGATGCGAGCATCAGCAACAGAATACAAGAGATGGAAGAGAGAATCTCAGGTGCAGAAGATTCCATTGAAAACATGGACTAAATTAAAGAATTAAAGAAAATGCAAACTCCAAAAAGATCCTAACTCAAAACATCCAGGAAATCCAGGGCAAAAGGAGAAGACCAAACCTACGGATAATAGGAGTAGATGAGAATAAAGATTTTCAACTTAAAGGGCCAACAAATATCTTCAACAAAATTATAGAAGAAAACTTCCCTAACCTAAATAAGAGAAGCCCATGAATATACAAAAAGCATACAGAACTCCAAATAAACAGGACCAGAAAAGAAAATCCTCCCAACACATAATAATCAGAACAACACATGCGATAAATAAAGACAGAATATTAAAAACACTAAGGGAAGAAGGTCAAGTAACATATAAAGGCAGACATATTACAATAACACTAGATTTCTCACCAGAGACTATGAAAGCCAGAAGATCCTGGGCAGATGTTATATAGACCCTAAGAGAGCACAAATGCCAGCCCAGGCTTCTATACCCAGCAAAACTCTCAATTACCATAGATGCAGAAACCAAATTATTCCATGACAAAACCAAATGCACACAATATCTTGACAAGAACCCAGCCCTTCAAAGGATAATAAAAGGACAACTCCAACACAAGAAGGGAAATTATACCCTAGAAAAAGCAAGAAAGTAATCCTTCAAAAACCTAAAAGAAGATAGCCTCAAGAACAGAATCCCAAGTCTAACAACAAAAATAACAGGAAGCAATAATTATTTTCTGTAATATCTCTTAATATCAATGGACTCAATTCCCCAATAAAAAGATATAGACTAACATATTGACTACATAAACAGGACCCAACATTTTTCTGCATACAAAAAACCCACCTCAGGGACAAAGACAGACAATACCTCAGAGAAAACCCTGAAAAACAATATTCCAAGCAAACAGTCTAAAGAACCAAGGTGGAGAAGCCAATCTAATATCGAATAAAATCGACTTCCAACCCAAAGCTATCAAAAAAGACAAGGAGGGGCACTTCATACTCATCAAAAGTAAATCTTCCAAGATTATCTCTCAATTCTCAATATCTATGCTCCAAATGCAAGGGCATCTACATTCATTAAGGAAACTTTAGTAAAGCTCAAAGCACACATTGCACCTCACACAATAATAATGGGAGACTGCAACACCTCACTGGCATCAATGGACAAATCCTAGAAACAGAAACTAAACAGAGACATATTGAAGCTAACAGAAGTTATGAAACAAATGTATTTAACAGATATCTACAGAACATTCTATACTAAAACAAAAGGATTCACCTTTTTCTCAGCACCTCATGGTACTTTCTCCAAAATTGACCATCTAATTGGTCACAAAAAAAAAGCCTCAACAGATTAAAAAAAAAATATTAAAATAATCCCATGCATCCTATCAGATAACCACAGACTAAGGCTGATCTTCAATAACAACATAAATAATAGAAAGCCAACAATCACGTGGAAGCTGAACAACACTATTCAATGATAACTTGGTCAAGGAAGAAATAAAGAAAGAGATTAAAGACTTTTTAGAGTTTAATGAAAATGAAGCCACAACATACCTAAACTTATAGGACACAATGAAAGCAGTCCTAAGAGGAAAACTCATAGCTCTGAGTGCCTCCAAAAAGAAAGTAGAAAGAGCATACACTAGCAGCTTGACAGCACACCTAAAACCTCTAGAACAAAGAAGAAAATTCCCCCAGGAGGAGTTGACAGCAGGATCAAAGGCTGGGCTGAAATCAACCAAGTAGAAACAAAAAGAACTATACAAAGACTCAACCAAACCAGGAGCTGGTTCTTTAAGAAAACCAACAAGATAGATAAACCCTTAGCCAGACTAAGTAGAGGGCACAGGGACAGTATCCTAATTAACAAAATCTGAAATGAAAAAGGAGGCATGACAACAGAATCTGAGAAAATCCAAAACATCATCAGATCATACTACAAAAGGCTATACTCAACAAAACTGGAAAACCTGGATGAAATGAACAATTTTCTAAACAGATACCAGGTACCAAAGTTACATCAGGATCAGATTAATGATCTAAACAGCCCCATATCCCCTAGAGAAAAAGAAGCAGTCATTAATAGTCTCCCAACCAAAAAAAAAAAAAANGCCAATTCATTCTATGAAGCCACAATTACTCTGATAACTAAACCACACAAAGATCCAACAAAGAAAGAGAATTTCAGACCAATTTCCCTTTTTAATATTGATGCAAAAGTACTCAATAAAATTCTTGCAAACTGAATCCAAGAACACATCAAAACGATCATCCATCATGATCAAGTGGGCTTCATCCCATCATGCAGCAATGGTTTAATATACGGAAATCCATCAATGTAATCCGCTATATAAACAAACTCGAAGACAAAAACCACATGATTTCTCTTTAGATGCTGAGAAAGCATTTGACAAAATCCAACACCCATTCATGAAAAAAGTCATGGAAAGATCAGGAATACAAGGACTATACCTAAACACAATAAAAGCATTCTACAGCAAACCAGTAGCCAACATCAAACTAAATGGAGATAAACTTGAAGCAAACCCACTAAAATCAGATACTAGACAAGCCTGCCCATTTTCTCCCTATCTATTCAATACAGTATTTGAAATCCTAGCCAGAGCAATTCCACAACAAAAGGAGATCAAGAGGATACAAACTGGAAAGGAAAAAGTCAAAATATCACTCTTTGCAGATGTTATGATAGTGTATATAAGTAACCCTAAAAATTCCACCAGAGAACTCCTAACCCTGATAAACAGCTTCAGTGAAGTAGCTAGATATAAAATTAACTCAAACAAATCAGTGGTCTTTCTCTACACAAAGAATAAACAGGCTGAGAAAGAAATTAGGGAAACAACACACTTCACAATAGTCACAAATAATATAAAATACCTTGGTGTGACTCTAACTAAGGAAGTGAAAGATGTGTATGATAAAAACTTCAAGTCTCTGAAGAAAGAAATCAAGAAGATCTCAGAAAATGGAAAGATCTCCCATATTCATGGATTAGCAGGATTAACATAGTCAAAATGGTTATCTTGCCTAAAGCAATCTATAGATTCAATGCAATCCCCATTAAAATTCCAACTCAATTCTTTACTGAGATAGAAAGGGCAATTTGCAAATTCATCTGGAATAACAAAAAAACTAGGATAGCAAAAACTATCCTCAACTATAGAAGAACCTCTGGTGGAATCACCATGCCTGACCTCAAGCTGTACTAGAGTAATTGTGATAAAAACTGCATGGTACTTGTACAGCAACAGACAGGTACATCAATGGAAGACCCGGAATTGAACCCACACACCTATGATCACTTGATCTTTGACAAGAGAGCTAAAACCATCCAGTGGAAAAAAGAAAAATACAGCATTTTTTAATTTTATTTTTGTTTTTCGAGACAGGGTTTCTCTGTATAGCCCTGGTTGTCCTGGAACTCATTCTGTAGACCAGGGTGGACTCGAACTCAGAAATCTGCCTGCCTCTGTCTCCAGAGTGCTGGGATTAAAGGCGTGCACCACCACACCAGGCTCAGCATTTTCAACAAATGGTGCTTACAGATGCTTTGTAATTTCATGAGGTCCCATTTGTCAATTCTTCATCTTACAGCACAAGCCATTGCTGTTCTGTTCAGGAATTTTTCCCCTGTGTCCATATCTTCGAGGCTTTTCCCCTCTTTCTCCTCTATAAATTTTAGTGTCTCTGGTTTTATGTAGAGTTCCTTGATGTACTTAGACTTGAGCTTTGTACAAGGAGATAAGAATGGATCCATTTGCATTCTTCAGCATGATAACTGTTGAGCCAGTAACATTTGTTGAATATTTTGGTGCAGTGACAGACTAGTGTCATTTATGCTCATTTATTCTAGGGGCTTTTGCTGCTATTATTATTACTAAAAATAATCTTTTTAGGGTATTTAGGAGAACAGTCCACTATTTCAAATATTTTTGAAGAATATTTATAAATACTTCTTGTGCTGAGGCTTATATAACACTGCTGGAAATGTTCCCAAGAATAAAACTGAGGGAACATCAGAGCTTGATGATTTAGAGTGTCAGAATTATCACTAGCCAAAGGCTGCTACTAATCCTCATGATACACCTTCCCAGTTTACAGTAGTTTATTTTCAGTGCAACAGAAAATATTGTTTCATGCAAACAATATAAAATAAAAATAGCCTTTTATATTTTCAATTATTATACAGACAATGTAATTATGTCAAGCATCCATTGTGTTGAATTTATATTGTGTGAGAGGCTCTACATGGAGATTCACAGTATACATGTTTACTCATCCTCCAAATATATATATGTGTGTGTGTGTGTGTGTGTGTGTGTGTGTGTGTGTGCGTGTGTGTGATTCTAATGATATATCAACATATACACAAATACAAGTGTGCAAAAAATCATACATGTACTACTTATCAGTGATTATATCTGTCTTATGTGATTAAGCCACTTCATTTATACTTTAGCCATAAAAGGAAGATCCAAAAAATCATAATCTTCTAATTCAAAACCCATTGGCCACTGGTCTTTATTTTTAATTGGATATTTTCTTTATTTACATTTCAAATGTTATCTCCTTTCCTGTTTTGCCCCCTGGAATCCCATATCCCATTCCTCCTCCCTGTGTTTCTGTGAGGGTGTTCCTCCACCAACCCATTCCTGACTCCCTGCCCTGGCATTCCTCTACACTGGGGCATCAGCCTTCACAGGACCAAGGGCATCTCTTCCCAATGATGTCCAACAAGGCCATCCTCTGCTACATATTTGGCTGGAGCCATGGGTCCCTCCATCTGTACTCTTTGGTTGGTGATTTAGTCCCTGGTAGCTCTGGGATGTCTGGTTGGTTGATATTATTCTTCCTATGGGGTTTCAAAGTCCTTCAGCTCCTTCATTCCTTTCTCTGTCTCCTCCTTTGGAGACCCCATGCTCAGTCCAACGTTTGGCTGCTTTCGAGCCTCTGTACTTGTCAGTCTCTGGCATAGCTTTTAAGATTCTCATATAAGGTTTGATCATTCTTCCTTCCTATGTCTGACTCTTCCACATACATTCCATGAGCTTACTCAACACTCAATGCCAGGAGAAGCCACCTGTAAACATTTTGTTTAGTTTAGAGCACTTGCCTTTCTTTCTTGATTTGATTCAACTCAGTTTCCCCTGGCTACTCACTAGTATTAGAATCCTAGTTTTGCTCAGGCTCTTCATGAGGTGGTAATGATTTTGACTCGATTTTGAAAAATCTTGTCAATGGGCCCTGGTTCGTTTAATATTATGTTTAAGTGTCAAGGGAAAATATGTTTACATTTGTGTTATATAGCACGATGTTCAGGTACATGTATACATTTATGATATGCAGAGATGATTGTGTCAACCACTCGAATGAGTCCATTAAATCATGAAACATTTTAAATTACTTCAAAATTATCTTGAAATCCTCAATCCATTTTAATTTACTTTAGAGATCATCTTAATGTGAAAAAATTAAAAACCCATTCATATTTTCTAGATGAGAATTTATACACTTGATGACATGATTCTTCTCTTTCTCTTTCTCTTTCTCTTTCTCTTTCTCTTTCTCTTTCTCTTTCACTCTCTCTTTCCTTCTTTCCTTCTTTCCTTCTTTCCTTCTTTCCTTCCTTCCTTCTTTCCTTCTTTCCTTCTTTCCTTCTTTCCTTCTTTCCTTCCTTCCTTCCTTCCTTCCTTCCTCTCTCTCTCTCTCTCTCTGTCTCTCTCTTTCTTTCTTTCCTCCTTCCCTCTTTCTTCATTGTATTCATGTGTGTGTTCTAATATTTTCCATGCATGGATGTCTGTGTACTCTCTGCATGCCCTGTGCCTATAGAAGCCAGAAAATGGCATCATATCTTGTCAAACTGGAATTATAGATAGTTGGCTGCCATAAGGGTACTGGAAATTTAACTGGATCCTCTAGAGTAGAGGAGTCAGTACTCCTAATTATTTAACTACTGCTCCAGCCCCTTCTCATGCTCTCAATCATTCCTCACCTTCATGTACACATACTGAGTTTTCATTCAATGAAGTCAATGTTTTCTTTTGTTTTTTTAAATTCTTGTTAGAGTCCAGCTACGTTATTCAGCTTTTCATTGCTATGGCAACATATCTCACAGAAACAACTAAAGAAAGAAAAACTTCATCCTATCTTAAATCTGCAGAGAATGGAATCAAACGACACTTGGCATCGTGTTTCTGACCTGTAGTGAAGAACAATATCATGGTTATAGCAACATGTGACAAGAGATGTTCATTCATTCCATGGTAAAAAGTCGTGGAAGCAATAAATCAAGGGTCAGGGTCGAACTTACATCCTAAGATCATCTGAGGCTCAGAAAATTCTTGCTCAATCTATGAGCTGTGTATACTCAATAATTTCACGTTCTGCATAACAGATAAAAGCTGATATGACAAACACTTTGTTTCAGAAATATTTTTCTGCCACTAAGAAATTATATTATGAAGGCAACTCCTTACGCCATCTATGCATGAGGTTTTAAGTGCTTCCAAGGAATTTAAATTTGGATTCTTCGTTTGAAAGATAAACAATTCCAGTAGCATCTATGTTTAAAAGCATGCCTTAATCTTCTGAATTGCCTCTGGTCTCTTTTTAGAATTATTCAACCACTACCTAAACATCTCCTAGCTACAAGGTTGTTCCCAATAGTCTCCTCAGCATGTGCAGGACTCATGCTGTTTCTCATCCTGATCATTCCCAAATCTTCCTTGTACTCTGCACCCCAACTGATGCTTTCCCAGGGCTTCTGCTGCCACACAGCCTCAGGTCCTGTGGGAGCCCATTTCCCTCCCATTGGCAGTGCATCTCCATTGTTGATTAACCTGCCTGCCCCAATGCAGTTCAAATTGCACCTGCTCCTCCTCTCTTACTCCCACTTTTCAAAGCACTGTGCTTCATTAAAAGTTTGTCAGTGTTCGTCTTTTCCCTTCTACAATCCAGGTTGGCACCAAAGGAACTTCATAAAGCAGAGGAGTACACATTTCTGCCAGCTGAAAACCATTTCGTAGCTAGGCAATTTCAGATTAAGTAGACTGCATTTGTTTTTTAATTTAGTACATGACAAATTAAAGATAAAAAGGATAAATATCCCCCGAATACTACTACATTATCATCATCATCATCAATCATCACTTTATTCTTTAATCCTTTTTTATAATCCAGTCTTCATCACCCTCCACATCTGTACCCCCTGACCGCTCCCCATCTCATACTTCCCCCAACCTGTCTCCAGGAGGATGTCGCCACTCCCTCAAACCCCACCAAATCTCCCCACTCCTAGGGCCTCAAGTCTCTTGAGAGTTAGGTGCTTCTTGTCTCACTGAAGCCAGACTAGGCAGTCCTCTGATGTATATGTGTTGAGAGCCTCATAAGCTGGTGTTATGCTGCCTGGTTGGTGGTTCAGTGTCAGAGAGATCCAGAGGGTCCAGGTAAGTTGAGACTGCTGGTCTTCCTGTAGGGTTGCCCTCCTCCTCAACTTTTTCCAGCCTTTCCCCAATTCAACCACAGGGGATCCCAACTTCCATCCTTTGGTTGAGTGCTAACATCTGCATCTGATTCTATCAGGTGCTTGTTGGGTCTCTGGGAGAGCAGTTCTACTAGGCTCCTGTCTGTTAGCACATCACAGTAGCAGTAGCAGTGTCAGGCCTTGGGGCCTCCCCTTGAGCTGGAGGTCAGTTTGGGCCTCACCCTGGACCTCCTTTACCTCATGCTCTTTTCCATTTTTGTTCCTGCAGTTTCTTTAAACGGGAACAATTCTGGGTCAGAGTTTTTGACTGTGGAATGGCAACCCCATCCCTCCATTTGATATCCTGTCCCTCCACTGGTGATGAACTTTACAAGATCTTCCTCACAACTGTAGAGCACTTCATCCAAGTTCCATCCCTTTGAATCCTGACAGTCTTTCACTTCTCAGGTCTCTAATACATTCTAGAGGGTCCTCCCTCCATACACACACCTCCTACCTCCTGAGGTTGCCTGTTTCCATTCTTTCTGCTGGCCCTCAGGGCTTCAGTCCTACTCCCCCGCCCCCATTATCTGATCATGCTCCCCCTTTCCCTCCCTATCCCATCTCCCACCCAGATCCCTACCTCCCTCTGCCCCAGCCCCCTAGTGATTGCTTCCCTCCCAAGTGAGATTGAGGCATCCTCACTTGGGCCCTTTGTTGTTAATCTTGAGTTTTGTGGATTGTGTCCTGGTATTCTGTACTTTTTTACTTTTCTTTTCTTTTCTTTTTTGCTTAAAGAAAAGTAGATTTTTATTTAAAAAAAAAAGAAAAAAGAAAATACAACTTAACAAAATAACAGCAAGAGTAAACATTTCAACACACCTTGCCAAGGAAAGCAACATTGCAAATAAGCATACTCAAGTTCATTTACTGTTTAGTCATTTGGGAAAGGTAAGTAGATGAGATGTTACTGAATGATTACTGGAATGAATACAACAGAAAGGTTGAACATCACATGTGTGGTATAAGAAATTGGGCTTCTCACAGCCTCACAATGAACAGTAAATAGCCTTATCATTTGAGAAAAAGCCAACTTGAATATGTGTTCCTCTTCTCTATGCTCCTATGTTATGCCTGATGCTTTAGAAGAAGCAATAATCTAGAATTAAAAAGCATGTACAGAGATGAATTAATAAATCATCACTTTTCCATAAAATATGATTAATAAAATGAATATATTCTGACAAATGGTTCTGGAATACATGGGCATTGACATACAAAATGAATTAAATAATAACCATGCACCACTTAGAATGGATAAGAAACCTTGACATAAAGGGCAAATCCCTCAAATGTGTGAAGGATAAAGAGAAGCAGTTTCAGGTTCCCTTTGGCTTAGTGATAAATTTTTGCTAAAACACAAGAAACACCATTATTAAAGAAATATATTGAGGAATTGGTGTGGTGGTTTGAATGAGAATTGCCTCCATATGCGCACACATTTTTATTCCTAGTGGGTGCAGTTAGTTGAGAAAGATTTGGAGGTATGGCCTTGAGGTTTCATAAGCCTATGCTATTCAGCCATTTCCAGTTAGTGCTCTCCCTCTCCCTCTCC